>ML677361.1:15739218-15982944 GCA_007922305.1 Dermatemys mawii
GGGGGGGGGGAAGGTCAGGGATAGGAGCCGGGACTCCTGGGTTCACCCCGAGCTCTGGGGATGGAGGATTAGAACGGGGGGGGGGGAGGTCAGGGATAGGAGCCGGTGTCTCTCTCTCTCCCCCTAGCTGGGCCCCTGTCTGTATCCCGACAACCCCCCCGGCACAGAGCTGGAGTCTAGATCAAAGAGGGCTCGGGGTCAGGCGCGCGCACAGCCGCTATGAGGCGCCAGGTGGGGTCCGTCTTACTTACGGGCGAGTGAGGGTCAGCACAGGCCCCGCAATATGCCCATCGGCCGTTTTGCGCATGCACCCCAAGAGAGTACCCAAACATACATTTGCGCATGCGTAATACACTTCCCGGTCTATGAACGCTCTGCGCATGTACAATCCGCAAAAACAAAAAGAGAGAAACCCCTTAACAGTCCGTCACTGAGCATGCGTAGGCAAGCCGGGCGTACCACACAATGCCGGAGCGCAAAAGCCAATCACTGGGCAGCCGACGATGTTACGAACACGTCTTCCCTTCAGCCAATCATGTCCCGGGTACTCGTGCGGCGCGCAGCCGCACCTGCCAATCGGAACGCGGGGATATGGCTCGCGTGCACTTCCCGCACCTCAGCCAATAACATCGCACGATTTGGTCTGGCGCGCGGCCAGAACAGCCAATCATCGCGAGGAGGCCCGGTCTCTCTTGCCTTCTACCCCCCCTAACGTTCGAATCCCAGCCGCCAATCGTGAAGCAGAAGATCGTGGCTGGTGCTTGTTCACCGCCTAACGGTCGCAGGAGGGGAGCAGTGCTGAAACAAGGACACCTCTTCCTCCAGACAGGCAGAGATGCAGGTAAGGGCTGAGCGAGCCCAGACTTGGGCCCTGGAGTACAAGACACCTTTCGGGCCCCTCCCCCTCGGCTAAATATCCTCTTCTAGAGCTTCGATCCCGCCCCCAACATCGAGTGGCGGTCTTGCCGACCAATCCTGGGGCGGCAGTACTGTCAACAGTCTAGAACGCGGTGGGTAGCCGCTCAATGAGAGGAGCGGGGCGGAGCCTGGACGGGAACCGTGGGGGGTGGAGCGCTCTTAGGGGAGAGGAAACTGAGGGAAGGGAGGTGGGGGAGAGGGGGAGGCGTGACTGAAGAGGTAGCTGGGAGGACTGGGGGAGAGATGGGAGAAGAGGCTCGAGGGACTGGGAGGACCCAGCAGGGTGGGGTAGGGACCAGTGGAAGGTTAGGAGAGAGTGGGGGAGCACCCAGTGGGAAGGAAGACAGGCACGTGAGGTAGGTTGTGGGCCTGAAAGGGAAGAGAGAGCGGATACAGAGAGGGCCTGAAGAGGGACAACAGGAAAGTACTTGAGAGCAATGGGACCAAATATTGCTCAGATGAGGGGGCTGTTAAATGAGGGTGGTAATCCCTACTGTAAATGTGCTGGTAGAGCAGCTCATTAGCATACATGTTTGTTTTTGTTGGTCCTAGAGTTTGTTCTGGGACGTACCTTGACCTGTAAGAATAGAGCCCAGGAAGCATTTCCTGTCACTGTTATGTAATTAAAAATCAGACTAGTCTAAAATTTTGAAAGAGTTTGTAGGTTACTTGTCACACTCTTAAGCACTGGTATAATTGAAGTACTGTAGTTCAGTTCTCCCAAATAAAGTTTGTGATAAAATGTGGTCCTGTTATAGTCCAGTTATTTTAAAAGTGATAAAAAAGCCAACATTTAATGTCTGAAATGTAGATGCTGCACACTGAAAGCTCAGAGCAATTTAGATGCAATTTTATGTGCACTTCTCCATATTTTTACTCTCACAGGTATTTAACTTGTATTAAGAAACTTGCATCAGTTCATCTGAGGGAAAACACATAAGGGTTAGTTTTACAGATTAGTCTAATTTAGTCTAATCTTTCTACACTGAATGGAAGATCAGTGTTTGGGACTATAAAGGCTGATCTATACTGGAAGAACAACAAAAATAAGGGACCCTATGACAGCTGAGTTATTTCCTGATCCTGTTACAATCATGTTAAAATTTGTAATGTAGACAGGACTAGGATTATCAAGATGGCCAATTAACTGCTCAAATAATATCAGTTGACTGGCCAATTGACCACCTGTTATTTGACCAGTGTCAAATCTTGTCAACAAACATTCCAGCAAGAATGCCCAGAACTGGGTAGCAGCCTACTTTTTTGATTGCATCCTAGTGCTATCAATTAGCAAGCCTACTTAAATGTCTTGTAATTCTCTTTACTACCTGCTAATGTCACCTGTTGGAGGGAAAAGGTGAACTAATTGAAAGTTGAGCATCTTGACTGAGTGTAATCTTCAGAACAAACATTCTACGTATGTATGTACGTATAGCATTGTATGCTAGACCATCAATGTACATGGCAGCTTACAAAGCACATTAAACAAATTAAAAAACATGTGTCCCAAAGTGTTTACTATCTAAACTGATTAGACAAACATACAAACTCGGAAGTGAGAGGAGAGTTCAATCGTAACAGAAAATAGATGCATAGCCATTAAGCTGCTTGAAGAGTTGGCCTAGCATATGTGCATTTAAAAATGACTTTTATAGTTGCTGTGTGTTTGTTTTTGTTTCTGTTTAATTTCATATTTCTTTTCTTTTGTAACTGTTAGGTCTTGAGTAACTTCATATTTAAATGCTAACCTAATATTGCTATCAAATATAATTATGCTATCATTTTTTTCAGAACGTCACTTAATTGTGTTTTGCATTTTTCTGAGTTAAAGTAACTCAGTTAAGTAACTTGTTTTTTGTATTTAGGTATAGGTATCTATCTAAGATCTGTTGGACACCATGAAGTCATACTCTTTTTTGTTAGTGTTGTTAATGTTCTAATAAATTAATGCTTTACAATATTTGGCTATTTTTGACATTAGTTGACTAGTCAATTGACCAGTTATTTTTGGAATGATCAAATGCCCAATCTTAGACAGGACCTTTAAATCATATTTACGTCCTTTTCACCTACACCTTTTAATCATGTTGTAACTAGGTTACGTGGCTTGATTATTTTTGTAGTACAGAAAGAGTATAAGGCCTTATCTATACAGAGCAGAACTGTGTTTGACAAGTACTTTTTGAACACTATTGTAGCTAGTATAGCACTAGTATGACTTCAGTACATATTATGGATAGAGTTCAGAGTTACCATACCAACTGAAACCACACACTAGTTCACCTCTCCACTACCAGCAAGTCCATGGCATGGTTTCTGAACACTTGGTTACAATAGTTTGTTGTTGTGGTGTTTGTAGATGCAAATCATGTGACAACTGTGTCTAAAAATTGTTCTAGATGCTGTTATATAACCAAGAGTGGGCCAGGCCTGAACTGATATTCTTGAGGCAGCGCTTGAGTCTGAGTGTGGTGAAGGCAGTTTATTTAAGCTTTGAGGGAGAAAAGGACCTCATATTGTTCTATAATGTTTTATTTTGCTAACTTGTAGAGCAGTGCTAATGGATTCCTGAGGAGCAACATCTGGCTTTCCTGGGGTGGATCAACAGTTGACACAATCCAGGGACTTTTAGTATGGGGCTTGATGCAAAGTTACCAGATATCCATTAGTTTAAAGACTAATCTTACCAGATAGAGCCAGTATAAGAGACTGGGGTCAGGAGAGCCACCAGCAAATACCAGGAGCAGTTTTCTGCTAAGGAATATAATCCATGACTTCAGGTTGATGGAAAGTGGGTGAGTGCTGGGATTCTTGCCAAGAAGCTGTCCCTGAACTTTGGTTGGGACGTCTATTTTTTTGTATCTGCTTTTAGGTATCTGATAAATTTGAAGCCTTTCCACATCTCTGCTGGCTGCTAGAAGGGAGAGTGAGCTTTCTTTTTCTAAGCACTTCTGACTGTTAGGGAGGTATGCGTCTTAGTATTCTACCCTGTCCCAGCTTCCATTTGTTTAGGTCCTCCTCTCATGGATATAGCTGCAGTGCCTGCCTGTGAAGTACTTTTCTCAGAGATGACTTTACTCAGTTTCACTACTGCCTACTGAGTTATTAAATACCAGCAATGAAACAACCAGAGTCTAGTTAATTTTCATCAGCTGCTGCTTGGAAAAGCAACTTTAAGATGAGTAAGAGTACTGGAACTGGGTATCTGCAGAATCAGCAAGACAGTATCATACTGGTTCATGTTATCTTCAAAACTCTGTAGTCTTTAACAAAAATGAAAGCTTAAGTTCTGCGCAAATCAATGTTATAGTCCATCCAATGCATTAGAAAAGCCTTATAGAGAGAGGAAAGATGGTCTTGCGATGAAGGTATTGGACTAGATACAGGTTAGTTGGATTTTATTCCCAAATCTGTCACAGAATTCTTGTCTAACTTCAGGCAAGTAATTTACTCTCTGTGTGCCTCACTTCCCCATCTGTAAACGGGGTTAATAATAATTTCCTACATCACTGGGGTATTGTAAAGATACATTCATTAATGTGTAGTAAGTGTTCAGAGGACATATTTTTTTTAATAGTGGGGGAAGTGTGTAAACTAGAAACATCTTTTATTTTCACTCTGCCTCCTTCACCCCTCAAAAATTGCTTACTTATTTGGACCAGAAACCCAATGTACAAATCCCAATATACTTGTACCCAATGTACGTGTTCCCTGTGCAGCAGCTGCCCAGCAGGCTATCAATTGCCGGCAGTTCAGCTATCCCTCCCCCCACTGCCATGTGCTGCTCCTGCCCTCTACCTTGGAGGTGCTCCCCGAGACTCCTACTTGGAGTGGGAGGGGAGAAAAAGGGGAGCTAATGTCAGGGAGTCCCCCTGCTCCTGTACCCCGCTTACCCCATATTCCATAGAGCTGGCAGCAGCTGTGATTCAGCTTGTTGACGTAATTAACAAGGCAGTGTACTTAAAGGGGAAATGCTAGTTTGTCTGCCCTCCCTCCTTTTCTGCTCCTTGTAGACTGTGAGAGTTAACCCTTGAGGGCTCAGCCAGTTGTTACTGCTAAATGAACTAAGGCATTCCCTGGGAAATATCCCGCCCTCTGACTCCTCCACCTCAACCAAGCTTCACAATCATCATCACTGTGAACCAGTATTAGATTGTTTGTTTAAACCTTATACTCAGTGTGTGTGTGTGTGTATGTGTATGTTTATGAGTGCGTGTCTGTCTGTCTGTCTATCCATCTATCTATCTAATATAATCTTTAGTCTGGTGAAAAAAATTTCCCTGGAACCTAGCCACCCCCATTTACATTAATTATTTTGGGGAAATTGGATTCGCTTAACATCATTTTGCCTAAAGTTGCATTTTTCAGGAACATAACTACAACGTTAAGTGATTGCTTAATCAAACAATGAAGCTAAACCGCTTTTTGAAATGAGAGTATGATAATTCTGTATTTTCAAAGGGTAACAACAGTATCCTCCTTGGGAATAAAATATGGAAAAGTTGGACTTGGTAAAAACTGTGCAAGAACTCTCCCACTCTTCTGTAGAATCTGACATTCGAAGTTCCTACAATTCTGGCTGTAACTTGAATACTATCAGGTAATGATAATGTATAGCACAAACTGATATGTATATAAAAATTTAAAATAGGAAATATGTATAGGACTATAGCTCTTTTATTGTCTCTTTCTCTTTGGATGGTGCTTCAACTCATTTGAAGTGATGTCTTGTTTCACTAATTTCACTAACTTCAGAATTTATTATGTGACCTTGTTAGCTTCTGCTGGGACAAAAAGAAAGGTGACAAAAAAGTCCAAAGCATATACATGAAATAATACCTCAACTGTTGGTGTACTCCTTTATTATTTGAAATCTGTAGAGAACACAGCTGTATTATTAAATCTTTATGTAAACATGTATATAGGTCACTTCTACCCAAATATAATATTGTGAATAATTTGTTCTTTCATATGTTCAGTGGAGCTAATATAAGACCACTGTTACTATACAATTGTTTATGAAAATAGTAATTGTATTCAGTTACCTGTACTTACATTTTGTAATGCAGGAGGAAGCATCACAGTTCACATTTATTTATTGTTTTTAAAATGCATCTTCCTTGTCTTTCCCACTTGTCTCTTTCTTCCTTTCAAGGTTGAACTTTTTCTTCTTGTGTGCTTTGGACCTGATAAAAGCCCAGTGAAGTCGATGTGACTCTTTCTGTTGACTTCAGTGGGATTTGCATTAGGTCCATTCAGTCTGGGATCAGTTATATCAGTGTCATGTGAGTGACAGTTGTGATCTTGCACAGCCTTTTGTGATACTGATGTGTTTTCTGACATTGAGAAATGAATAAAGATAATTCCATTTTTTTAGTATACTGTTGCTGTAGGAGGGATAGGACTATCTATTGTGATTAATGAGTATTGCTGTTGAAAGCCACAAAATCTCATTTCTTCAGAAGATAGAGTGGTACTTAGAATGAAACTAGACAACCTTTTAGTCTGTCACTCAAACTGCTAACAGTCACCATTTTCAGGCAGGTGAAACAATAAATGTTGAGCCAAGAATGCCAATCTATATATCCAGAGCATTTTATTAAATAAAGCTATAAAATAATAGACCATACTTGTTGACTCTTGCCAATTTCTTTTCTATCTATAGGTACATCTTTATAAAGACAAGGAAAAATTAAACAATCAGTAATCGTGATGGTCGCATAATATCTATCAATGCAGAAGGAGGCACTGCCGTTCTTTTCTTTTTCTTTACACTTCATAAAAACAAAGAAAATGTATTGTAAACATCCTGATATCATACAGGATTCTGCAAGACAACTGTAATGGAATACAAAAAGCTGTCCACTTAAGCAGATAACTCCATTGTGCCAGTAAGATAAATCTGGGCTAGTGAACCGACCAGGTAGCTAATCAAGTATAGGATTGTGATCACTAGTTTAGCAAGGACCCCAAGTGGTTAGCCTTCAGATGCAAGTGAGAACATAAAGTTTCTGTAGCATTTCACACTTGCACTTCTTGTGAGGGTTAAAATTTCCAAGTAGGAATTAAGGCTAGGGCAAAGATTTTTTTTTTTTGCAGGGGTGTGGGGGAGGACGGGACTGTACCAGATTCCCAATAAAGGGAAGGATGCATTTTCCTGGAAAACAGGGATTTATATTTTGTGATTAAATTGTAGCCCTGGTTGATCTCTCTCCTCTGGACACTCACTAAGGTGTTGTGTTTGAATCCTGACACTGGATCATTTTGTTTTTATTCTCCCTGTGTTTCAGCTCTTTGACTCTGGCCCCTCTGACACTCGGCCTGGGCATAGATTCTGTATAGTAACCTTTCTGAAAGTGAGATCCCTGGGCCCAGTTGCCCTAGTCCTCAAGACCAGTGCTGAACTCCCTAAGACTCCCCAGTAACTTAAACATGCTCTTTCCCAGAGCTCCACTTTTGTGGGCACTCAAATTTATAATTTACCCCCTCAGGGACATATTCTAGTTGAAGCAAACAGACAGAGATTTTGCAAAAAGATTTCTATAACAATCACTTTTTGCTTTAAACAGCACCAGAGAGAGACAGATCAAGACAAAAAAAAAAAATACACATCTACACACCCTTATCTGCCCTCATTTCCTTACCACTTGTGAGTATTCTTCAGCATTTGAGTCTGTTTCTTTTCAGGGATCCAAATCCCTCCTCTGGGACTTCACTCTTCCAGTTCAGGCTTCTCTTCTGAATCTCCTTTCTGCCCCTGCAACCGCTTCCTTTAGCTTTGTTTGGTCAGAAACCTGCCCCTTTTGAATCACTCCAAAGTTCAGTTTTTGTGATTTTTTTTTTTTTTTAAATTTTATTTTATTTTATTTTTAAACCTCCTGCTCTGACACTTCTGTCTCTTTGTTCTCTTCTGGAGATTTTCCACTCCTTAAAACCCTTTTACTCTCTGCAAACAAGCAGGAGAGAACTGCTTTCTCCTAGGATGTAGTCATTCCATTTTTCTGTCTGGGTTTGTTGATGGTCTTTAACAATTGTCCTACACAGAGACAGACACTAAGGCACCTCTCTCTGTCTCCTTAGGACAAGGAATATGAGGCAAGAATACGGTAAAGTTCATAATCATAAGTACTTAAATATGCAAAAAGTTCATCATTTGAATCAGAATTAATAAATTATACATAGATTCCCTAAGTTATCACAACATGTTTAAGATGACACTGAATCATTTTATGACTTCTCTAACTTTTTTGAGGGGAAAAATAACTTTGTGTGATCAGATCAATTTGAGTTTTAGTGTACTGGGTTTCAGAATGAGAATTCAGTACCAAAGGCTTTTGTATTACTCATGTATTATTTTGAGTACTGTTGTTGGACAACATTTGGCACAATAAATAATTAAAATGTTTTTCTTCATGTTTCAACAGAAGTAATCTCTCATCCAATCCGAATGGAGTTTCCAGTTTCTCAGGGAAGACCAGTCCGTCTGTAATTCCCGATTCTGTTGAAGCGCTGGCCTCCTTTATGCAAGATATACAAAAGAGTGGAAGGACAGACTCAGAAATTTTGAAGAACTGTGAGGTATCTGATGTTCAGTGGTTGTTTTATTTTTTAAGTTTGTATTAATGTAAAAAGGTTGCAGTGTGGAGGACAGGTCTAATGATGCTATAATTTAGAAATAAGACATGACGATGTGTGTTTTGACACTTATTTAGGGAACTGTGGTGACACAACAGTTAGAATGTAGTACATTCCAGTGTGATCAGTTACATTGCATTACAATCCTTATTGCAATCCTAGCTTGGCTTTGTACGTATTAATATTGCACATATAAAGTACAGACATAAATGTGTTTGAAATAGACTTTTTTTTTAAATGTTGCAATAACTTTGAGTCTAATTTTTAAACCTTTAAAAGCACTGAAATTCAACTTAAAATCTTACACCAGGATAACTACACGGTTGTTAACACAGTTACTTATACTGTATGGTCCTGTGAAATCAGAACCAAAGTCTTAGAAAAGCACTAGTGTGAGTCATTATTTTTATTTTCAAGAAATAATTAGTATGCTTAATTGTGGCATCATTGTGGTATCTTGGTTCTGTGTTGCATTCTTCAACAGGTGTCAGGTCATTTTAGCTCATTCCAGATTATCTTATTTTTATACTTGTATTTTAATGTAAATAAAATCAAACTCACTAGTGCTGTTTATAAATTTGATAGTCAATGTTTTAGAAGTCTTTCACATAATTTTGTTAACTTGCATTTGTTTTAGTCTTTTTAAAATCTGTAATAATATTATTGAATTGTAGTAGCACTTTGTAGCAGTGGAAATGTCTTGAAATACTATTAATGTTCTACAAAAAAAGTAGCTTCTTTGCAAATCTGGCACTTTTTCAGAGTTTCATGGCTTGACTTTTTAACATAAATTCCCCTGAACCACTAGGCAGAAGTCCACATCGTGATAGGGAATAAGAGATAGTAGGTAGAATGGGATATGGTATGAACTTTAGACAAATATTTTTCTGCCTGGAACTGACCCACTCATCAAGTGATGGGACTCAGGATTTTTGGACTGCATGCATACTGTATGTTTACTGTTTGGAACATACTCACCCTGAAGTCCATTGGTGCTTCTATCCTCTTATCACATGAATGACAATAAATATTGAACTAGTGCAGCATTTTTATGGCAGGACTCTGCGAGACATGTTGGAGTGGTGCTGCCAAAATGAACATTAATGGCTATAATTGTCTATGGTCAGCTCCCAGAGGATGTCGGCTGTGTCAGTCTTGATGGTGTTGCCTTGACCTTGCCAAGAAATGTTCATAAATCCCTCAGAAGCTGGTCTACTATCTCCATATGTACCATGATGGCAAGATTTTCTCATAGATATGGCAACATTGCTGCTTATGCACCTGCTAACTTTGATGATGAAGACAAGGAACTATATGCACCAGCCATGTATGATGTCATCAGCAGAGTATCTGTTCGTGACATTTTCATTGGGTTATGTGATGCCAGTGCTATGCTGGGAGCCAATGCTAGAGTGCCTGATGCATATTATCAACTAAGTATGGATTCATGAGAAACTACCTGATGACGGGAACCGTGGAATTATTTTGGAAAGGGAAAGGTGATTGTCTGGTGTGTTCTACTCATCATGGCATCACTGTGTGCTGCATTCCAAGCAAACTGTTCATGCTGGTTCTTCTTGAGCATGCTAACTGCACCATAAAGAATCTGTGATCTCTACAGCAAGCCGGGTTTATGTCTGACTGATTAACCACAGAACAAATTTTTACCATGAGACAAATGATTAGAAAATCCCAAGAGTTTTGGGGTGGGAAGGATGAGATGTATATAGCTTTTATTAATATAAAAGCTACTTTTGACTCTCTGGGTCATTGCTCCCTTTGGCTCTGCCTGCAAGATGCTGGTGTGCTTGGCAAATTCCACAACCTTCTCATAGTTTTCATTTTGGCAGTGCATATGTGTTTGCTTAGGTACAAGTGTGTCCAACTGGTCTAAGTACCACAGAGGTATCTCTTAAGGGTGCATGGCTGTCTCTGATCTGTTCAATGCTGTTGTTGACTGACTGACTGGAGGCCATCACTAGCTGCATATAGGGGATGGTACTGCGTGACTTTGACATAATAGACCTGGAATATGCAGATGATATGGCTGCACTTGCATTCTCATGAATTAATCTAATCCGTGCCCTGAATGTATTTACGAAAGATGCAAATAAGTTTGGTGGTCTAGTCAATTAGAAGAAGACCAAACTGATGTAAGTGGTTGATGTACCTCTACCCCATCCCATCATAATGGGCAAGAAGTTGAATTCATTAACTTATTTGAGTATCTTGGTTCTGTTGTCACCAAGGAGAGAGGTCGCCTTGCTGACATGAAACATCCAATTGGCAAGACTACAGGTATTATGAACGCTCTTTGGAAGTCTCTGTGGCATCAGTGGGACTAAGATGTGTATCTATAAAGCAGCAGTGGCTTCTGTCTGACACTGTGGTGGATCAGGTTTTAGAAATGAAAATGTATCAGCTGGACGTTTTTGACGTGAAACAGAAATGATGTATTGAAGCATATGGTGGATTCATCACATTACGACTGAGGCTGTCAAATGTTGGACCAACCAGTCTCCAATATCTTCCAAAGTGTCTCAACACTGGCGCAATAGGTTTGGCCGTGTCCTCCGTATTCTGCAGCCCACACCAGCCTGCCAGTTGTATGCATTTAATCCAGCCAAAGCTGGATGGAGAAGACCTTGAGGATGGCCTTGCACACACTGGAGAGATGTCATGGCTTCTGACCTTGCTCACTTCAGCCTTAATGTAAAGCAGGCCACAACCTTGGCAGGAGAGTGGGCTCTCTGGAAATGGGTGACGTGAAGTGTGTACTCTACAGTTCATGAGCACAAGAATAAATGAATGCATACTTCAAACATAAGCTGCTTGTCTTCACTTTCATGTGACAGAGAAGCGGGAGCCAGTGGAGAGATGTAAAGAGAAGAGTAACATGGTCTAATTTTGTAGAGAACACTTTTTCCCTCTTTATTTTTTAAATAGAACTTATATATGCATACACTAACTAGAAGTGTTGTATTTTTCTATGGGCTTGCTTTATGAGTGTCCTTTGCTGTAGTTTCTCTAGCCGCTATTATTATTTATTATTTGTATTACAGTTAAAGCTAGGGGCCTCAACCAAAACTGGGGTCCTGTTGTGCTGCTGGAGTAAAAGGAATGAGAAAACAGTATGATTTTTAATTATTTCACTTTATGGTTTAATAGACTAGGTGGATACAGTTATTCAGACTGGTGGAGAAACAGTGTCAAGAGCAGATAGTTGCCCAGCAAGAGCAGTTCCATCACCAAATCCAAGTAAGCAATTATTTATTTATGCGGCAGTTTTAGGCTGACTGCTTTTTAACGTTTTGATCTATTTTTGTATATTTACGAACAATACAGCACTGTATCATCCACTGCTGTTTTATTCATTCTGTGAACACATGCAGGGCCCGATCATCCTTTCATCTGTGCAAATTTAGTCAATGGGAGTTGGGTGTTTGCACGGGGCGAAAATTGGACCTCTGTTTAATATACTCATCTGCAGTACCTTATCACCTGGCTGTTTAATAGTGTACATTTTTAGAAAGGGAAAATCAAAGCAGGTGTTTTGATTTAAATTTTTCTTTTTCATAAACATGTATTTTGACCAAATACACAACAAATGAGATTTTTATAGATAACCACCATTATTTAACAGTTGAAATACATATTTTTCCAATATTAAAATATTTTTTCTTTTTCAGAAAACAATCTAAAACATGATTTTCTTAGTTATATGGAGTTAAGTGCATAATACAACATTCGTTGTAATATTCTGACAGCTATTTTACCCTTGACTTGGAAAAACTCCCTTTCTAACAATGAAAAATGATTCAAGAAGTTAAGATCTTGATGTCAAGATTCAAATTCTTGTTTCACAATAAAATCAGACTAGAAGAAAATGTATGCGTGCCCATGTAAGAGAGAGAATATTTTTATATACATATACAATATTTAATATCTTCTTCATTTTGGTTGCTGTTTTTTCCCTTCCCTTTCCTGATGCCCTCTACGCTAGTAATAAGCAACAGCTCCTGAATTAATAAAATTAACAAGAGGTACTGTCCTTTTCTTCTATCCTATCTTCTATTACCTCCCTATTTTTTAAGAATATTTTTTGTCTGAACATTTTTGTCCCACCTATGTCCAGTACTCTTGTATTTCCTTCCTCATGTTGTAGAAGTTAATTATAGTTGTTGCTCTTGCTAGCCTTGACTAGTATACTATGTTGGCTTTACTAGCCTTGCTTTTATTGATAGAGGGCCTACCTCTGTAAGAACTAACTCTGCACTTTGTGGTATTAGCAGAGACTAGCTGCATGAATGGCCACACTGTTGAATATAAAACCAATGGCCCTAATGCTTTTCTCAATTACTCCAGTATAAATTAGGAGTGACTCAAATTAAATCCTCCATGAAGTAAATAGAGTTACTCAAGATTTATACTGGTTAACTGAGAACAGATTTTAGCCCAGTGAATCAGTGGACAAAATATGGGGAGAAAACATATTTTCAATAAGGAGACAAAACTTGTAGCATAACAAGAAGTTTCTTTGATATGTAGTACCACTCAGAGATATTTGATTTGCTGTGCTGTCAGTGACATTTTAACTCAAGGGACAAAGATCCTGAGTTTGGTTTGAAATCCCAGCTGGGCAGATCCACAGCTGATATATGAAGTTCTTTGAAAAGCTACCTAAAATACACGTTTACTATAGGTCTGAAGATTTCCAAAAGATAATTCAATATCTAGATATTATATAATATTTTCCATTGCTTTGGACCTTGTGGAGTCATTTACAACCGTGCAAAGTGGGTGTAAAATGCTGCCTAGTCAGAATAGTAGTGTTTTACACACTTTCCACAGATGTAAATACCTACACATGGTGAAAGGCAATGGAGAATCTGACCCATTTATGTCTAGTTCCTCCCCACGCCCCCACACAAAGAAAATTAAAACAGAAAATGTTGTTGGTCTTGTGATCCAAATCACCAATGGCCACGAAATTTAAATTTAGGACAGGAACTCCATCCTTGAATCTTTGTGGACAGAGAGGGAGAGAAAAAGACTGAGTTGAAACCCTCAGTAGTTCATTTTTATCACAAGTTAATTAAAGCTAGTGGGCCTGATCCTGAGAGGTGCATTACACCTGCAACTCCACTGAAATCAGTGGGTTTGGCTGGTGCTCACTATCTCTTGGAATCAGGGCTTGTTTCTATTTTTCAGATTTTTGGACAGGAAGGTTTGTGTTTAATATTTTAATTTGTGCTCTCCAGTTGGTATGCCTATATAATTGACCTGATGTGGCTTTGGGGAGAAACATTTAAAGGAGATCTGACTCCTGTGCACAGAAAACATATTAAAGAGTATGGAAGTTTATTATGTTACATTTCTGGAAAACTACAGACCCTGATCTTGCCGTCCATGCATGGAAGACCCCTGTGAACATATAGCGCTTCTCTGACTTCAGTGGGGATACAGATTACAGTTCTAGTGCAGCTCATTGCAGGATCATGGCCGTAGATACCAACACAGAACTTGAAGAAAAATTTTGGTTACTCTTTGAAACTGTTCCAGTATATCAGCAATTACAGAACAATTTTTAAATGGGGTATTGTTTATAACTATACTGAAACGGCTCTTTTGAAGACAATCCAGACTGAAAATTAAATGTTTGAATTCATACTCTGCTAATTCTAACAAATCTATATAGATAATCTCGTTAGTGTGGATATTTATGACAGAATATTGTACAACCATAAGGCAAAAACATAAAAAGTAAACCTCTGTGTCAAATAGAACTGCTTAATATAAACTTATTACCTAAAAGGGATATTTTAAAACAAAGAGTTCATAGAAAATAATTTTACAGAGTTACATTGTTTCTATTATAGTTAAAGCTGAATTGTAGTTTCCACTTCCATTAAAGCTCTCCCTCTATTGTCAGAAATTTATAACTTGGATATATGTTTCCTTTAGACCTAAATTTAGCAAGCATATTCTTTGCCCTGACTCAAATTGCTTGTCTATTTTAAAGGATATAATTAAACAATTTATAACTCTGTATTTAGCTGATACATCACAATAATTCTGAAGGCATATTAGATACACACATGCGTGTTTTTAAATTTAAAAGTGATTGCTAAGGATGGTTATTCATTGCTTCAGATGAAGATTTATTTTTTTTTACACACAGTTTACTGTTATGCATAGGACACGTTTTTACTTTATGCATGATATATCTATATATTGAAAAGCCTTAACCAGGAATCAGTTCAAATAAGTTCACTAATTCCTAACAATGAAAGTTAATGTAAGAGGCATCAAGATATTAATGGGATTGTGGCACAATTGTGTGGTAAAAGCATTTTATCTATTCATCTTTTTTTCCCTTATTTTTTAGTGTATACAGAATGAGATAAGACACTTAGTGAAGTTGCAGAACAGTAATGCTTCGTGGGATTCCCTCAACAGCAAAAGTTCTCCTGCTAAACATGCAAACAATTTCTCTTCACTAGAAAGTCAAATGGGGTTTTGTTCTGAAACCTTTGAAGAAACCGGGTGCATTGTCAATGAACTTAAATCTAATGAAGCTGAAAGTCAGCCAAAAGCTTCTGTGGAGCATCAGGAGTGTTGTGTAAATAGTATTTCAATGAGCAGTGGGTATGGTACCCTTTCTGCATCAGAACTGAATCCTAGGAAATCTACAGACATTAAGAAATGCATTGGCTATCCAGAGAAGATTTCCAAAGGACAAGGTGATGCACCCGTGATGAGGAAGGATTCAGTTGCAGCCAGTGTACAAACTAAAAGAGAATTTATACAAAAAACTGAGAAATATTGTCCATCACTAAAAGATGGTATTTTAGTTTTTCCTGCTGAATTTGAACATGAGGTTACTGAAGGTCAATGTGGAAAAACAAACTGGTAAGTGACAGACATTCCAATTAGTAAATGTAGTACAGTGTGGCGCCAGAATAACTCTATGCACACAAGTAATCCCATTGAATTTAATGAGACTACTGGCGTGCGTAAGTGAGCTGTGCTGCTTGGCATATGGTCAAGTTCATTTATCCCAGCTTTTTTTGTATGATACATTTCTTGCCTTTTATGATATTGGAAATGTTTGTCTGTTATTGATATGGGGGGACAAATACAGTGATCTGTTTCTGATTACAAAAATGAGCTAAAAACACACAGTTGTTAGGCAGCATTTTCATTTATAGATTGCAAGTTTCATATATTTAAGTGTTTGACTGTCTGCCTGTATGTGATTTAGTATGCTGCTGGCTTGTGCAATGGCAGCCTATTTACCGTTTCCTGTCTGCATGCATTGTAGTATAGGTTAGACTGTCATGAACCACAAAAACCAAAATTTGTTCTTCTTTTGCTGTACCCAGCAGAATGAAATTTCAAAGGGTAAAAAGAAGTTTTCATCATCAGTAAACTGAAATGAATGTCAAAATGTTTAAATTAACTTGGCTGATTGACAAGCATATAATACCATATATGACCTTCCCTTTTAGTGAGGTGGAAATGGGAAAGTGTGATTTCTGCTCCATATTTATATCCTCTGGATGTGGGTGTGTTTCCCTCATCCTTCTGTTCTTGGGGCAGATTCTGATAACCTTGTTCATGATGAATAGTATCTTAAGCCATGGTTACACTTACAGGATTATAGCGGTATTGGTTATAGCTGTCCTCATATACAGCTATAGGGATAGCGCTATAGTGTGGCCATACTGACACCCGCCAGCGGTATAGCGTGGCCACATTTGCGGCACTTCAGGCAGCATTGGGAGCAGCGCATTGGGGCAGGTATCCCAGCATTCAGCTGTGTGCAACGTGCTTTTCAAACGAGGAGGGTGAGGTGGGACGTGTTGTGTGTATGGGGAGGGAGAGCGCGAGTGGTTTTTCTGTCCTGAGAGCCTGTCAGCGCGTGTCCGTTCAAAGAGAAGATTAGCAGGCTTTGTTTTCACACAGGCTCCCTTCTTAAACATTTGCATTGCTTATCTGCCGAGTTAAGAGAGAAACTCAAAAAGTACTTCCGCATTCCTTCAGCCGAGTTCAAAAGAAAGGGAAGAGACGTCAATTGCCTTAAATGACTCCAGGCATCTCAAGAGATCACTTGTAGTGTAGTGGGTGTCCACATTCTCGCCCTAGCGCTACAGCGGGAGCGCTACAGCCCTTATTCCCCGTGCGGAGGTAGATTACCAGGAGCACTATAACTCCGAGGTTATAGCACTCTACGTGCCTCGCCAGTGTGGGCGGGTAGTGAGTTATAGTGCTCCTGAGGCTTTATAGCGCTATAAAGTGCCAGTGTAACCAGGGCCTTAGCTTCAGAAGTTGTCCTGTTGAGGTCAATGGGGCTCTCAAAGAGTACTACTCATCATGAGTAAAGGGATCACAGTCTCTCTCTCTGTATAACTTTTCTTTGTGTATCTCTGTTTGCATTTCTCCTGCTGTTACATAATCACTTAGATTGGAAGGGACCCCTAATAGTAGGCTATGTGGCCATGCCCCTGCTCAGTGTTGTGATTGAGTTTGTTGTTCCTAAATTAACATTGATTGCTGTTCAGTCAGCCAAATGAAAAGCAGTAATTTGACTATCTTTTTTTCTTCATAATCAGACTGATAACAGACACTGCATTGAAATACTTTACTTATGGAACTAGTTAGGATTCCATGGTTCTGGTCAATTTCAGCCTGTAGCCAGTGTGCCACTGTTAACATAATTCTGTGAATGAACATAGCACTCACTTGTCTTATTGTAATCTGCAGTGTGGTTACTTGAACTGACCAGGAAACATGGTGTTTATCTAAGTATGTGTAGTGCCTCTTGTATACATAAGTTTGTGTAAAGCCTCTGTTATACATAAGTTTTCTGTTGTGATTTGTTAAAACATAGAAAGTTTGATTGTAGACTTACGGGACCAATAACTTTCCTTATCAGTGCTTTTGCAGGAAGTCAAAACACAGAAAATGGATTTGGTATCCGTTATTTCTCATGCTTTCTCAAAAATGAATATGGACAATGAAACTTGATATCTGTGTTTCACATTGAATGATTTAGTAAGAAATGAATTTCAATAGAAATTATTTTTATATTACTATAAGGGAATAGCTGTTGTGGGATTTTTTTTCCTTTTCTTCTTTCCATGTAGTAAATATCTAACCTCATGGGCACAAAAGCTGAAACAAAACCAACCGAAAAGAACAAATATGGAAGAAGAAGGGTACATGAACTCTGTGCAAGGAAATGAGCAAGCAAATAAATTAACATTTGAGAACGTAAGTGATATGCTATTCCTGCCTAGGATGTTTCTACATGGATATTCAATTAAAGCTTTAACTATGAGTTACTTTTTACAATATGTACTTTTTGTAAATGGTCTTGTACTTTGCAACTGTTTGTGTTGTATTACATCCAAAAATCTCTCCCTAAAAATGTAGGGCCTAATGTGATGTGAAGTCCTACAGAGTTGAGGGCACTTAGCATCTCTTAAGAGACACTGCTCACCAGATCGGGCCTTTAAGCAGCTGGGAACCACTGACCATTTTTATTGGCCTTTTATAATAAAACTCATGGCAGTTTTTCTTTTTTTGAGCATTGATTGATGCAAGCACAAGGAACTTTGTCCATCCCCATATATGGCTTCGCTAAAAAAATCTCCCCATGAATCCAATTACAGTATAGGGTGCTAAAAATACACAATCAGGTCAACCCTATGAGAGAAGTTTGGGATACTGAATTGGATGTTCAAAACCACTTATGGTAATGTACATAGTTATGGCCTTGGTATTTATGCTTTTTGTGCTGTAGCTCTAAAATTGTAATGTTGCCTTTTATTTTAATGTTCATTATACTGTTTGTCCAGAATATATTCACTCTTGTGCTGCCTTCCATATGTCCTTGAATAAAAGTGTGGGCCAGCATGACATTTTTAACCTTAAAGAAGCAATATACAGTATAATAATTTACATGCTAATTTCAGAATCTGATCAGACATCTAACTATGAAGCTTTAGAACAATGGTAATTGTACTAATAATTATCATACACCTCTCTCATGACACTATCTTAAGGAAGAAATTCCTACACAGCTGTTTAATGACTCCACCTGCCAGGAAGTAGGAGCCTTGAGGATTGCTTATCATCTGGCTTTATAAGGTGCTGCCTGTTCACTTTCCTTTTAGTCTCTTTGCTGCTCTGGAAGCACTCAGTTGAGACCGCTTCATTTTTCATTGTCATGCCTCTGAAGAGCAGAAGAAAGAAATTTAAAAAGTGAAGTTAAGAAAGTGGGGAGGAGAGAGAACATGTGATCAGTTACACTGCTCTACAGCCAAAATGCTTCTGAAATAAATGTAGTCAAACTTTACTAATTCTGGGTCACTGAGAATGAAAATGATGCTTAAAATTGTTGATTGGCTCTAGTTTTCAAGATATGCTATTGGGTCAGTATATACGACCCTTGACATGGGAATGGCAGAGGATAAGTGAGTTATAAAGGGAAGGGATCTCAATTTAAACCAGAAGTGACTAAAATACATCTTTGACTGGATCTATGACTAAATCTATGACTGGGTTTGGACAGTACTTGCTTCTTAGGCAAAACAATGAATGATGCAATCTGAAGCTGGTATTGTGTCATACGTGATATGAATTGCATCATGTTATTCCTAGAAGTAATGGCTGATGCAATCATCACGAAGCTTACATCACTGTACTGAACAAATTGCCCTATATCAGCTCTAGAAATCATACAGTGTCGTGCTCTCTTATTTGTCAGTGTTTGATTTTGCAAAGGGACACATTTCTGTTTAGCCAAAGTGAGCAGAGATGCCTCGTACTTGTGTGAACAGTGCAGATAACTTCTGCTATGTTTGTGGTGAAGTGACTTTTGCATCACAAAAGCTCAGTATAACCACTGTGATTAAGAAAGCCTATCACCTTTATTTTGGCTGCAAAATTGGAGATCAGGACAAGAGGTGGGCCCCACACATATGCTGCAACACTTGTGCAACAAATCTTCGCCAGTGGTTGAACAGGAAAAGGAAATCTATGCCTTTTGCAGTGCCAGTGATTTGGAGAGAGCCAACAGATCATACCAGCAATTGTTACTTCTGCATGGTGCCTCTAGTTGAGAAAGGTGTGTCAAAGAAGAAAAAGTGGACTGTGCATTATCCAAACATTCCATTAGCTATACGCCCAATACCCCACGGAGAAGGACTGCCGGTTCCTGATGCACCAGAATCATTCTCGCTTGAGTCAGACGAGGAAGAGGATGAAACTTCTGGTCCTGAACCATCAATGTCACAGGACCCACATTTTCTCCCATCCTCCTCCTCCGAACCACACCTCATAACACAAGCTGAACTGAATGACCTTGTCAGGGATTTGGAACTACCCAAGAGTAAGGCAGAGCTGTTGGGCCCCAGACTACAGCAGTGGAATCTCCTGGAAGGTGATGTTAGAGTTTCCATGTTCCGTGACCGTCAAAAGGATCTTGTCCCATTCTTCTTCATGGAAGGTGATCTTGTAGCCTGCAACAACATCGATGGTGTGATGGCAGCCCTCGACATCGTTCACGATCCAGATGAGTGGAGACTCTTCATTGATTCATCGAAGACGAGTCTTAAAGCTGTTTTGCTGCATAATGGCAATGTTTTGCCATCAATTCCAGTTGGTCATGCAGTCCATATGAAGGAAACCTATGACAACATGAAACAACTTTTGAGGTGCGTAAACTATGACCAACATCAGTGGCAGCTTTGTGGCGATTTGAAGGTTGTTGCTCTCTTGCTTGGTCTGCAGACTGGATACACAAAGTACTGCTGTTTTCTCTGCGAATGGGATAGTCGTGCAAGAGATTCCCACTACATCAAGAAAGATTGGCCACTCCAACAGTCATTGGAGCCTGGGAGGAAAAGTGTTCAGCATCCACCACTTGTTGAATGAAGGAAAATTTTGTTACCACCCTTACACATCAAGCTGGTTCTGATGAAGAACTTTGTCAAGGCCATTGACAAAACACAAGCAGCTTTCAAGTACCTCCGTGGAAAATTTCCAAGGTTAAGTGAAGCTAAGACAAAGGAAGGTGTCTTTGTTGGTCCTCAGATTCGTGAACTTCTTCGAGATGATGCATTTGACCATGCACTGCGTGGCAAGGAAAAGACTGCGTGGAAAGCCTTCCAGTCAGTGGCAATACATTTTCTCGGAAACAACAAGGCAGACAACTACAGGCTGTTGGTGGAAAACCTCCTCAAGGCATACAAAAGCCTTGGTTGCAACATGTCACTAAAGATACATTTTTTGCACTCTCATCTAGATTTTTTTCCCACCAAACTGCGGAGCAGTGAGCGACAAGCACAGCGAGCAATTTCACCAAGACATAGCATTTCGCCATTGTTGCAATCAGGGCAAATGGAGCCCATCAATGCTTGCAGACTATTGCTGGACAGTGACAAGAGATGTTCCATTTAATGAATACAAGAGACAAGCCAAGAAGCGCCGAGTAGACACTGAATAGGACTAAACTATGTACATAATAGTTTTTTGCCTTTTGTTTCATAATACATTTTATTTATATAACCCTTTTGCTGATTTTTAAAGTGTTACATAGACAGGACAGGTGCAATATTATCATGTAAAGCAACCATAAATACATGAAAAGACCTAGGTTTACAATTTATGATTAAAACTCTACTATCTACACAATATACATAGACATAAAATGTAAAAACTTAAATATCTTAGAAACAGTAGCCAATCAGTTGTTTTAATTGTCATATTTGAATTCAGCACATCAAAATACATAATAAATATCACATTTTATCTCTGAAGCAGACAACTTCTAAAAAATTGTAGACCAGTGTTATTTGAGGAGGTTTTTCTGCCTTGATTTGGTTTTTGTTTCTACTTTCCCATTTATCAAATTCTCCCCCTTTTCAGTCCTGAGCTATACTGAGCTTTTCAGTTCTGCCAAGCAGCATAGTTAATGAGCAACAGTAGCATCCTGCATTTGGGGCTGAGGATCATCAGTCTGCCAAAAGGGACAGGGAGGCTATCCTAGTTGATTGGAATATCTTCAGACCCTAGTATGCTCTTGAGTAAACTTGAATATACTGCAGGATAGTATTTTGGTCTTGATTAGGTGTTTCTTCACTCTTTCCCCCAGCTCTGCTCAGCAGCCCTTCTTGAGGTGTACTTCCCACTGTCTATTCCTTTGTGGGTTGGTGCTTTTTCCTGGAAAAAACCCAACAAACCAACCCCACCTATATAGCTTTTGTCTCTTTCCATACTTTTCAGATGGTATTGGAGGGAGCTTAGCTAGTCTTTCAATCTTTCTGTTGGGCACCCTGAATGTAAAATCCGGTTTTGTATGTTCTGCAGGAGGAGGAGGAGTAATGGATTGTGTGATGTAATTCTTAGAAAGTACAAAACTTGAAATTGCAGCCATTAGGGACTTTCTCCCAATAAGAAATCTCTTGGAATCACTTGCAGATGATTGGATATCTGGAATGTAAAATCTTTGTTTTATGCCAATATGTGTACAGGTTATTAAGGAAAGTAATATACAGTACTGCACGTATACAAGACATGCTTTTCAGAAAACAACTTTATATAGGTATCCAATGTATTGAAATTTAAGTAAGATTGTGTTTTTCATTGAAGACTACAGACATGCTGAGTTTGACTCCTTTACAAGAAAATATCTTGGCGTTATTAGAGTACAAGTTCAGCATTTCCGAAGAACAACACAGGAATTGCCAATCTAGTCTAGTATCCTGTCTCTGACAGTGGCCAGTGCCAGTTGTTTCATCAGAAGGTTCAAGAAAACCTACAGGTGGGATGGTGTTTTTAAGTATGATGCTTTATATACTTTCCAAAATTCTCATTTTTTAAAATATTAAAGGTGGGTTTGTAAAGCAGAGATATTGTCTGTTGATTTCTGACTCCCATCTTGAATATTACCCCCAAAAGTTTTAGTGTATCAATGTACTACCTCAAAGGTCTTGCAGAGATGGTCTTCAGTGAGAGTTGACGTACTTAGCATCTCTTTGGATGAAGTGCCTAGTCATATTCTGTTTTAGCGGTGTTTCTTCATTACAGTGCTGTTTTACATTCAATGAAAGTAAACAATGTTTGAAGTTTCCCCTAGGTTGTACTAAGGAGTTCTGAGATTTCCGAGGCTTGCTTTGTTTGATTCCAGGCTCTTAAATAGGGTCAGAGAGCTTTAAGTACTCTGTTGTATTGTTGGCTTTAAAGATTATTTCACATTTAATTGCTTCATCTAGAATACATTACCAATGCACAAAAAAGATCATTTTATTAGAGTTTTGACAACTTCGTGGGTTGAGATGATGAAAGCTCCAATAAAACACATTTGTATAGAGCCATACTGGTTTATTTGCCATTTTTCTGTACCTTATTAAACAGTGGGACTGCTTTTCTTTTTTTTTTCTGTGGATGCTTCATTTTTGTCAGTGCTGCAGGTAACTGTTTTTAAGATAAGATCTCAACCTAGTTTAACTACCCTATACGTCAGCTTAGTGAAAGGCATTTCTTCCTTTGATTAGGGAAGAGGAGGGAGTTATGACAAAATGAAAATTGAAATTATTTGCTGTAATCTTCTCCATACTACTTCCCACCTCTTCTGAGGTTTTGTGTCACTTTGTATTTTGTTGGGGTGGTTTATTAGATAGTTTTGAGTGATGACAAAGATTGTTGGTGGTATATTATAAAGTTAAGATGATAGAGAGTATTTACCTCCTGATTCCTGGTAGGTGGAGTCATAACAGCTAAATGTAAGAAATTCCAGTCTTAAGATGAGGAGAGAGAATAACACATTTATTGGTAAGTAAGTCATCTCTATAGTTGCACCTTTATGGAGCAAAAGTTCAGATGACTGTCAAGCTGACTCTATGGGAGAGTTCTTAGTTTGTGAAATTTCACAAAACCACGTTCAACTAAATGCATCACATTGGAATTAAATAGAAAAACGGGTTCCCAAATGTGTGTGTGGGTGTGTTGTTTTTGTTTTGTAACAAATATGGTATCTTGTGTTTGTTCACTGCAGCGTATTGGACACAAACTGTATGGGCCTCAATATCAGTTCAGTTGAATGGATATGAATCATGTTATTAAACTAAATTTTTAATTCAGTGTTTAACAAAAAATGTTTTAATGCAATTTTTTGAACTGGTGCACCTTTATTCCCCCTTTTCTGCTTTTTTATTTTATAGTCTATAAACCATGTTCTTTTCCCTTTGGAATTTTAGACTAGTGTTACTGATGCTGCTTCACCGTCTTACACTTTTTACCTCAGCCAACCAAATGAAAGTCCAAATTCCTTAGCATCTGAAGCTTCAGGTATAGTTAATTACTAGTTTATTACTAGTAAAGCCTGACATTCCATTCTTTTTTCTTTTGGATTCTCAATATTTAGAATTCAGTGGTGTAAGAGTTACCTCTTCTGTTATTTATTTGCTCTAGGAAATTTGTTTTTAGCATTGGCAGGCTGTTGAACCTTTTAGAATCACATAATTCTGATTATCATCTTGCTATTTTCCCACTTCAAACCCTTGATGACATTCGCAGCCAGAATCTCATTACACCTAAAGTTAGTCTGTAAATGAAAGGATCTAAGGAATATTTCAAAACATACTAGGACTAAAATCACTGTGATGGATTAGTGAACATTTTCAATGGTCAATCCTGGTCCAGTGATCAGAGAGGGTGTGGAAACTTAGAAGCACCACCGCTGTAAGCCTAATGCGTGTTTCCATACTCCTCCAAATATGTGAGAAGACTGCATAGACCTGTATTTGTCAGTCAGACTCAATCAATCAACTCACATATTTTGATCAAAATATAATGCAGATACGTTTTAGGAACAAGACTAAGTACAGAAGTACATTTATGCAAATTTACTACACCCACTGAGACAGAACTGTGAATTTAAAGCAGCAACTTGGACTTGGGGCTGTTTGTTTATCTCATTGATGCTGGGTCTTCTGGAGGACTTGATTAGCTTACTCCAGAGTGCTGATCCAAACCAAGGAGTAGGCAATTCAGAGTTCTGTGTAGGACTAGACTCTCAGCTCTAGTGTACATTCTCATAGCTCCATTGACTTAAATAGGTCTATGACAATGTACACTAGTGGAGAATCTGTCCCCTAGAGTCTAAGGAGTAAGCTCAAATATTTTCACTAATTTATTGGCACTGTATTTCTGGATTATTATAGTGTAATATTAGTATACTTTTGTTAAAACCTCTTGATGCAGAACACCAGTTGCTGCTGCCAAAGATTTGAAGTAAGATGCTTAAGTAAACACTAGTATTTAATAGAATGGCTGTGTTGGCTGTGAAAGTAACAGCTACCTAACAGACTTCACTATTTTTGTTATGCAGAAGTGAACTTTAAAATTGTGATATATCTTTTATTTTTGCTTCTTAGGACTTACATATTGGAAGCTGGATGAAAAGGAAATGTATCACTCTTTGCCTGAAAATTTCAGAAATGAATTTTCTAGTATTTTCGCCACAAAAGTGTCATCAGATCAGGTATTTTTCGTTCATGCTTTGAAAATCTGCTGTAATTGTTCATTGTTTCCCATTTGGTCTTTACAGTCTACTAAAGAGTCAATCTCTACAGTCTGCCTGCAATAGGGGCTATCAGATTTCTTTTGTGATCCTGTGGCTATTGAGGTCAGAGAGCTAGAGGCTAGCATGTTTAATGAAGGAGTTGGAACTCTGGATCTCTCCCTTTCCCACTCTTAATAAGACAGCAGCAGAATCCGTTAACCTTTTAGAGCAGGGGTAGGCAACCTGTGGCACGCGAGATGATTTTCAGTGGCACTCACATTGCCCGGGTCCTGCCATTTGACCGAGGGGGCTCTGCATTTTAATTTAATTTGAAATGAAGCTTCTTAAACGTTTTAAAAGCCTTATTTACTTTACATACAATAATAGTTTAGTTATATATTATAGACTTATAGAAAGAGACCTTCTAAATACATTAAAATGTTTTACTGGCACGCAAAACCTTAAAGTAGAGTGAATAAATGGAGACTCAGCACACCACTTCTGAAAGGTTGCCAACCCCTGTTTTAGAGTATGTCTATGCTGCAGCTTGGTGCATGGCTCCCAGCCTGGATAGACAGATATGGGCTACCTCTACTTGAGCTAGCAGTACAAACCCACCCAACCCCCTGAATCTGTACTTGGATGGTTCGCCCATGCAACTGCCTGTGTTACAATGTCCGCACTGCACTTTTTAAAAGATACGCTAGCTCAAGCAGAGCTTGCACATGTCTGTCTACCCAGACTGGGAAGCATGCTCCAAGCCTGTTCCCCACCCTAATCTCCACGCAGCAGGCTTTTGAGAAGGGGTGCACTGATGAGGATCTAAGTGAGTAAAAGCGATTAGTGATTGATAATCCTGACATGTTGGGTGTGAGGGGAACAGATCTAATTAATAACAGGTTATTTTGTAAGGTTTGTACGTATCATATTGTGCATTTGCCTAGAGTTTAAAAAATAAGTAACTGAGATACACCTTCCAAACAATTGCATACAAACTTCATTAGTAATTAAAATATCTTTAAGCCCTGGAGGCCTGGATGTCTTGTCACTCCAGTGATTTACAATATTATAATTACTTAGGTGGTCTTGTGAGAAGGTGGATAGACAATTATGAATTTACCATAGCAATCAAACTTCAGATTATCCATTTTCATTTGGATTGAGTGGCAGGCTTCTGTTGTCAATTACACAGAGAAGTAAACTTCCCTATGGAAATGTCTTTTTTTCTATTAACTCCCACTCTCAAATTCTGCTGCTTCATTATTCACTTACATCTGATGAACTTCTGTATTGGGGTCTTGTGGGCTGTCAGGTTTAGTAAAATTGAGGAAAAGGCAGAAGTGCCATTCTTCAGCCATTCATTATGGGATTGCCTCTCCTAAATGTGTAGCCATTATTGTTTTGAACAAGAAGCAACCAGAATAATTGTTTCTTTGAGCTCCTCATTATCTTCAGTTTTGTAATGTCTACTGGAAACTAATCTGCCTTTAACATGGGTATAGCTGAGAACAGTAGAATTAAAATAACCACCTGCTTTTTATCTTGTTTGAACACTTCAGGCATTCAGAGAGAGAGGAGCTTATTATTTATTAAGGATTTATATATATTATTGGAAGCTCAGTGGTTTTACATGGGTGCATTAAACCTGCCCTTCCTAACTTCTCCATTTTAAATTAAATGTATTGAGTGAAGATTGCTTAAATATCATGGCTGTTTTAATCATGGAAACAATTAGCAATTTTGTTATTTTTAAGTCATCTTCTAGTGATGAGATCAAGCCATCGTTGAAGGATATTTATCATCAGAAACAAAGGGAAAGCAAGCAGCTGCCAGAATGGAATCTTGTTTCATCAGCCCAGCCAAGTCATCCACCAGAGGTAACTTTATTTGCACATTAATGCCTCACGTTTGAACAGAAACATTTGGGATGTTACGAGGTTTCAGATTGGTGGTTCGCTTCGTTTTCCACTCAAGCCAAATTTCCACTTTTTTGAAACAAAGACAAGATGTAAGTTATGTAGATCTTCATGACCTTATCTAACTGTATCAAACGCCATGATATCTGAAGCGACAGAATCCTGTGGCACCTTAAAGACTAACAAAAGTATTGAAGCATAAGCTTCAATGCATCCGACGAAGTGGGTACTAGCCCACAAAAGCTTATGCTTCAATACTTTAGTTAGTCTTTAAGATACTCAGGGCTCTTTGTCGCTTCTGCAAATCCAGACTAACACGACTACCTCTCTGATTCTTGACATGATATCTGATTTCCCTCTTCTTCCTTGAATCATCAATAAAATAGTTAATGATTATTTAAGAGTCAACCTTGTTAAGTTTTAGAACCAAAATGCCTTGAAATGATTAGGGACAGCACACCTTTGATGTTCTCTGCCATCTTGGGCAGATATCACTGAATTTGATTACATTTGGCTCACACTTTAAAAGTTTTCTTCACAATTACAAGTTCTAGAGATCACTCCTTTGTTTAAAATGAAAACCAGGAAGACAAGTAGCAGCCGCCAGAAAAAAGTGCCAGCTCACTAAACTGTTGAAAGTCCACCCAGTTCTATCCTTGTGTATTGCTACCAAATAACTGTTGTAATACTACTTTTAACAGTTTCTGCAGTAGATTTGTATCTCCTTTGAATGGATTAAATGATTCTTCATTAATAAAATCCAATCGTTTATTAGTATTGTAATTATTTATTTCATAGGTCTTAACACTAGATCCAACACTGCACATGAAACCCGGTGAGCAGAATCCAGGACATTGTTTTGTCAGTACTCGTGGTGAGAAGACTCCTTTTTCTCCAGACTCTATAGTGGATCCCACTTGTTCAAGTCATTCTGATGCTGATTCATTTTCACATACAAGCAATATAACTTCACCTCAACTAGGTGGTTCTCCGAAATATACTTCCAGCACTAAAGTTTTACAATTGGACCCTTGGGAAAATAATGCATTCCAAAATGAAACCAAGATCAGCTGTTCTTTTCCACTGTCATATGCTGATACTAGTAATGATCTGTTAATCAATACTGAGGATGAAGAAAGTTTAACTTTAACTCCATCTTCGATCATCCAGTCCCAGCTTCCAAGTGCTGACAACAATTTACCAGAATATAGTATCTCAGTGACATCCTTCGAAGATCCATTGATGTTGTCAAAGTAAGCATTTTTGGCCTTTGTCTTATGTAAATTGCCCTTTTTTCATAAAAATAAAATTTAAAAATACCAAGTTGAGCAAAATGGAGGGAAAAGTTGGACTAGCTTAAAAAAACACTGCTAGAATGTCACTTAATGAAGTGTTTTTGAGTAATACAGATTTGTGCACACCTTGCATGAGGTAACTAAGAACATAAGAATGGCCATCCTGTGTCAGACCAAAGGTCCGTCTAACCCAATATCCTGTCTTCCGACAGTGGCCAATGCCAGTGCCCCAGAGAAAGTGAACAGAACAGGTAATCTTCAAGTGATCCATTCCTTGTCGCCCATTCCCAGCTTCTGGCATACAAAGGTTAGGGAAACCATGCCTGCCCATCCTGGCTAATAGTCAGTGATGGACCTATCCTCCATGACTTTATCTAGTTCTTTTTTGAGCTAAAATCCTCATTTTACAGATGAGGAAAAACAGATGTTCAGAGAGGTGAAGTGACTTGTCCAACATCACGCTCTTGGGTGTGACAGCCATTAAAACCCTGTCACCCCATCCCATGCACAACATTAAACAGCTTGCACAGGAGGTAACATGACTGCTAACACCTCTGTGCCTCTGTCACCATTTATAAAATGGAGATGATCATACGTATTTCATAGAGTGAATGTGAGAATTAATACATATAAAACATTTCAAGGGATAAAATGTATATGTATTCTTATTTGTGCCGCCCTGTTAAAAGGAGCAAAGAGCCACACAAGCCAATGAAAAGCAAAATATCCCTTCGCTCCCTCTGTTTAAGCTGTATTGCTTTCCTGAGAGACCAGCAGATCCAGTCTATATAAGGAGTGTGTGTGTGTGACTTTTCTAAGGGATCGTGGCTTGGAGGTTGTTTTGGAATTTTCTTCTGTTTCCCCCCCACTCCCATTTTAATTTAGCATGCATATCTTCTATTGATCTGTGCACGCAGAGAGAAGAAAAGATGTAAATTTGTTAATATACTTATCTACAAGGACTGAAAGCTTGATCCTGCACCAATAAAACCAGTTTTCTTCATTGACCTCAATAGGAGCAGTAGGTAATCATGTGAGAGAAGTCCATGTAGTGATAAATATGGCAATGGTTTAAATGTTAGGTTGCCAGTGGATAGTAATGTGGACCAGGATAAGACTTACATTCAGTAATATGGAAAAAACTATTTTTTGTTCTTAATTTTAAAATTAGGATTAGGCAGAATTTGAGGAAAAAACATGCCCGACACATAGCTGATCTACGAGCTTATTATGACTCCGAGATCCATAGCTTAAAACAACAACTTGAGGCAAACCATAAAACTGCTTCATCTGAAGAGCTGAAGAAAATCAATCAAAATCTTGTTGCTAGGTAATATTTATTTTTGTGACTGTAAGAGAAAGTGTTTTTTATTGTATACCTTCTTTGGTAATTTTTTTTAAAAAATTATGCCTCTAGGTGTGACCAGTTAGATGCTGCTCTCAATGAAGCTAGTACTCGCATGAGAACCCTTGAAAATCAGAATAATATGCTAGAAATGCAAGTGGTAAGTATATATTGTGGGTAACATGGATTAAAGTTGTTTGTTAAGTGAAAAGGTAAGTGTGCAACTGTTAAAAATATAGATTAAGTTGATAGTTATGTTGGCCTCATCCAATATCCCATAATATGCACAGCCAGATCATATTTACATAGATTTTACGTTCTGCACCTTTAGAACCTCTTGATTTACAAAATCCCCATCTTTTGAGTGTCATTCCTCTCCAACCATTGCCCAGTCTCATGCAAACAAATTTTTCTATCATGTGAATGCTCTCTGCCATTTTATTCCCACACTCCCTTCCCAGTGCATGCTGGGCAAGCTGTGCTCTACAGATGTGTTCCTCCTTATCCCTGATTGTTAACATTTCTGTTTGGGGGTTTGGTTAAGAACCATGACCTCTGTAAATGTTTAAGCTTTATTATTTGTAAATAACCCTATCCCCCCACCTTCCTTCCAATTTTAGCAAGAACTAAAGTTCACCAATAAAATATTAAAGACGTGTTTTTGATCTCTCTCTCTCTCTCTCAAACACACTGGGGAGACTAAATAATTACTTCCTTTTCTTATTTTACACATGGGTGATAAGGCAAATTCCTTGTTCAGTGAGGCAAAAAGAACTATTATTTTAACTATATTTACCTTACTGTAGGTTTTAAAGGTCCAGTTGGGCCAAAATATATGAAACTTCCTTTCATGACCCTCAGTTTCCTGCTAGAGCTGGGCCTGTTCTTTCATGGCTATACAGCAAACTGGTTCCTTGCTAAAGAACAGGAAATGTTTTTACGAGATGGAAATTAGGTGTCTTGTCCTGAATCTTAGTTTTATAGTCCAATGCATTGCACTAAAGAAAGTAGCCTAAACTTATTTTCATTTTCTGTGCACGATTAAAAATTAACTTCTGCTTTCCGTCCTTGTAAGATTTAAGATTATAACTTTAATATTTAGAGACAAAATCTGTTATGTAAATGTTTTAATGAACTTTGGTTTTGTTTTGTAGACAGATTGGCGAGAACGCTTTTATGCAGTCAGTAATACTTCCAAAGTTTTGCAAGAACGTATTGAAGAAATGCGCACAAATCATAAAGAGAAGGATAATACTATCAGCCGACTAAAATCTAGGCTTAAGGATCTAGAAGAAGCATTTGAAAAGGCTTACAAGCTGTCAGATAATAAAGATGCCAGGTTAAAGGAAGAAAATAAAATGTTTCAAGATGTAAGTGAGAAAATAATTAATAATGGTTTACAACTGCACAATATTCCATGAACTGTAAAAGTCCTAGGTGCTTTTGGAATAACACTCAAAATTTACTGCAGCAAAATCTGTCTTAAGTTACCAGCCAAGGGACCAGGAAAATTCAGTCCTGTGGAGGTGGCAGTTAAATAAAAGCTGAAGAAGATTATGCTAGAAATATAATAGATATTTTTAAGTTGTTATTTAAGAGGCCAAATTGTTTACTCAAATTGGTCGTTAGTGCAGATTTGTTTATTTTGTTGTTATTGTACATACTAAAATAAAAGAATATGTATAGTATAACTCATCTTGTATTTTTATTACTTTTTAAACTGTTAGATCATTTTACTGACATTATAGAAAAATTATTTATACCCTTCAAGTCCAGATGGCTAGGTGTTGTTTTGCAACAGCAGAGAGACAAATCTCTAAAGACTCTGCCTACTCAATTTCTTTTCTGTCTCCAGCAGTCAAATAGTGGTGCTAGCTTAGCTTACCATCTGTGTGTCTGGTAAGGTAACATTTTCTGAACTAATTTTAGAATAAGTTTCTCATTGATTTTTTTTTTTTTTTTTTTTTAAATTCACTAGGGATGAGCTGACTTTCTGTATTGTAACTCTTTGTGGTTTGTTCAGATTTTCTGACTGAATGCAGATCAAATTAATAGAACCTTGCTCTCTGGCTTTTCCTTGTTACTTATATTAAAATTAATCTGTCTTTAAATAATGGATGTTAACAGTGTGAAAACGTATTGGGAGCTTTAGCTCCCTTTTTAGGATGGGATTCTGAAAAGTGCTCTGTGTTGGCCAAAATCTTTCCTTTTAAAGTCAGTGGGAAATTTGACCATTGATTTCACTGGGAGCAGAGCAAAGCCAAGCCAGTACTGAGCACTTCTGAAAATCCCATCTTTGGTGGGTAAGTAATTTTGTTTCCTTTTATCTCTTCAGTATTTTTTTCTGATTACTTTCTTGACATGTCTTTTATGAGAAGCTTTTATATTTTGTATTTTTAATAAAATTCATACTCCGTGCAGGGTAATGCTAAAACATACAAGGACTATTAGACAGGTCAACAAACTGTTAACATTATTTGTGCAAACAAAAAGGACTGCCATTCTATTTCCCTACTAGGGAAAATCTGGCTTTCTGCACTTATCCAGTTTGTGTACTGTTATACATATGCCCCGAATATTTAAAAGTGTGTCTGCCATTGGGAATTGGAAGAAAAAATGTGAATTTAAAACCAATCAGATGTCAGCAATAAAAAGGGCTAACTACTGAATAGAGACAACTATATTGATCAATAAACATGAATTCGTTAAGAATCACTCCCCAAAATAATTTCTTTATATTGTTCAGTAATACTCTTCTGGAGTGAAAGACACCTCTCAAACCCTTTTTAAAGCTTCAGCTGAGCATTGGATCTAAGGACTTAAGTATGTCTTAAATGGATGTTCTTGCAAGCGTCCTGCTCAGTGGTGACTTTTCACCCAAATGTGAATGAGGTGATCCATATTAAATATTTTTCATGTGTTGTTGGTCCCAGTCTTATAGCCCCATTGACTTTAATGCAGCTCCATTGGTAGGCAGAGGTACCTCTGCAAAATAGTTTGCAGGATGATGGTTGTAGTCAGAAAATTGCTCTATGCTAAATGACTTGACTCCACATCTTGCAAACTTTGACTCCCACAGTTAAGCTCATGGGTCTGCAGGATCTGGCTCATAATTCTTTCCATATTAATTTTGTTCAGTTTACATTAAAAAGACTTTTCACTTCTATTCATTCGTTAGTCAGTTTTATGGCCCAAACTCAAATATTACATTATCTGGATTGCAAATACTCCAAGGGACTATGTATATTAAGAAAACCTGTTTCCGTTGGATTTTTTGTGTATGTGTAAATTTTCAATAGATCATAAAGCTTCATAAAACAAAAGTTTAACAAACCCCAAAGTTCAGGCATAACTGATCTGGCAGTATGTTTTCAACTTTTTGCCTCAAGTAAACTGTTCATCAGTTCGAATAATTTCTACATTTAAATCTTAATAGTCAAGATAGTGCAAGGGGCAATGAGTTGAAACAGAGGGTAAGGGGATATAAGGCACATCCTTACTTCTGTAGGCTCTTGCTGGGGCCCAGCGTTGGAAGGAAAACAGTCTTCATGCAACTTCTATTTCCTCTCCACTCATGTGCAGGTGGGCTGGAGCAGGCAACCAAGTAATGGTTGGCTTATTTCTCCAGTGTGCCACCCACTTCAGCTGCACTGGTACAGACGATGAAATAGTCTGCTGTGGATATAGACCAAAAGCAAACTGGTGTACTAAACCACCGGAGCAAATGGGCAGCCCAGGAGAGGTTTAACTCTCCAAAGTTGCAATTCCCTCATGTGTCTGCAACTTACATTTACAATCAGAAATATGCAGTCTAGCCTTATCTTAGTATAAGGGAGCAAATACAGTAGACTCTTGATTATCCGGGATCGGGTTAACCAGGTTGCGGATTAACAAGGATGTCAAAAAAATAAAGGTAACTCACAGGGCCGGCTCTGGCTTTGTTGCTGCCCCAAGGCAAAAAATAAAATGGCGCAGGGCGGCTGGGGAACAAAACGCCCTTCCCCCAGGGTGCAGTGCAGCCAGTGAACCAAACTTCCCCCCCTCGCTCCCTCTGGGCGCAAGGTGGCCAGCAAACCAAACCCCCTCCCCAGCTGCCCCCCATATTTCCTATGGGTGGTGATTAACCAGGATTTTATTAACTGGGATTAAATTTTTCACTATCATCCCGGATAATCGAGAGTCTACTGTATGTTACAATTCTTATTTTGCTTGTAACTAAATGTCTTAAAATTAGTTTTTGTAACTGGACTTTTGCTTTAGGTCAAAAACTTTTAAAAGAAATTAAAATACATATTAAATTATAATAGTTTAGTTTTCCATTATGTTTTAAGGTTATTACTTGCAGTATTTTTTTTTTTTTTCATTTAGCTTCTGGGAGAATATGAATCCCTTGGAAAAGAACATGAAAGAGTAAAGGTAAGTAGGCCTGGATTAATTTTTTATTTAAAAACTGTGGAGTAAAAATCTTTGTGTGTATATGTGTGTGTGTGTGTATGTATGTATATATATGTGTGTGTGTGTGTGTATGTGTGTGTGTGTGTGTGTGTATATATATATATATAAAATATATATATATATACACACACAGTCCTGGAATGTCCAGATATCCAACTGTAAGTGAGAGGAGAATATTTGATATGGTCCCATGGCACAGAAATACTTATTAATTGAATATTTTAAGTATTTAAAAAAGGATTACAGGGATGAATCAATTTATTTTAATGAATGGCTTCATAGTATGTTTGCAATGTCATAGAAGAGCATGGAGTTTAGAGTACATCAGACGAAGAAGAAAATCGTATTGTTTATATGATATTCTAATTGTATGGGTATTGCAAAGTCAAATTGAAGTCTAAGGATTTTGTTTTAACATAACTTCTTTTCAAATAAAAAGGTGATACACATTGTTATTTTTCAATATAGATGAAGTTACTCATTTTTTTTCCCTCATAAAGTGTCTGTACTTGTTACTTTTTCGTTTGTGTATTTTATAGGATACATTGAACGCAACCGAAAATAAATTGCTTGATGCAAATACCCAGATTTCTGATTTGAAAAGGTAAAATGTTAAAACATCTTAGTATTTTAATGTGAATCTAGGTTATAATGAATTTAGCATTTAATTCTTGAGAATGAAAATTATTGCAGATCTTTAGATCAGTTGTGATTTGTAAAAATTAATGAAGCACCTTTGTACAGATACTGAATTTTATGTTACGTTGCACAAATTATAAGAGCCTACTTAATTTACAACACTTTAAACATTTTTTTCCGTATCAGGACATTCTCTCAATCTGAAGTGAATGGGTTGTGTCTCCTCTTTCTGTTGTCACTCAGTTCAGCCAATCCACTGGTTAAGCTTTTCGTGCCAGAGTTCTCTCCTCAGAAGCCCTCATCATCAGCTTACCAGTCTTTGTTCTGGTTTTCAGGAATGTGGATGCTGACAGGAATTTGCTGTTCGAGATTATGGCACCTAGGCACAAATAAAGGACAGGAAGGTGTTCCGTGTATAGATCAGGAATACCACCTTCTATAGCTGTCCCTCCTGCTATCTAGACCTCTCTCCTGGCTGATAGAACCACAATCCATTGAATTTACACTTTCTGGCTATGCATCAGGCAGGATACGTAACCATAAAGGGATGAACGTCCGGGCCAAAGTCTAGCCGGTATTGTGCATAAGTACAGACTGCTAAAAGTCTTTGTCTCGAATTTCTCAACAGTTCCTTTGCAAGCCTGCTAAACAGAGCATTCAGGTAGGGGCAGAGGGACTTTACTCTGGGAAAGCTCTAGTATAGGTCCCAATAGGATTTCTTTGAGCTGACTTCTCTTGGTATATGACTTACTGTGTTTCTCTTTTGTGGGTATGTGCTCTCATCCCTTCCCTCCCCATGTTCATCTGAGCATGTGGAGTCTCGCTGTTCATAAGTAAGAAAGATCAGGAGAGATGGGGAAATTTACAATTTTTAATGTACATTTTTGTTTGTTGTTTTTCACAGTGTTACTCTTAGGCTGATCACCAGTTTCATCTCCTAGTCGGTTCTAGATTCCATTGCTATTAAAGTTAAGCCATTAACCTTCCATTGCTGTGTCTAAAGCCAGTCTAGCCAAAGAGAGAGAATTTGGGACTATTTTGGGTGTTGTCATGGCCCTTTTATATACAGTATTTGTAGAATTCACAGGTTTTTAATAAGCCAAAACCCTTATTTATTTTGTTCTGGGTCCAAAAAAAGGGAGGGCGGTGAGAAGGCCTCCTGCTTAGGCTTTGAATTTACTCCTCAATTAAGAAAGTATACAGTATTAAGCATTTGAGAGTTTTAAGACCAGAAGGGGTGTTGAGACATCCCAAGCTGACATTGTGTCCACCTGTCTAAAAGAAACTTACTAGTCATTTACCTAGCATCTATCTACAATTTTTTGTAGGTATTATGAAGATTGAGGTGCCTTTGCCATACAGGTATGGCAATGGTCTGAGAGCAAGAGTTGGGGCACTTCAGTCTAGTATTTCTTTTGCATTGTCTATTTCTCTCATCTGGTTCTGTGAACTGCTGGGGCGTAGACCATTCCAGATTTGGGGGAACCTTAATGGAAAAGGATATTTTGTTTTCCTATCTGAAAACTATATTTCTGTGATGGATCCCAATGACACTTTTTGGAGTTCCTTGTGGTGGATAACTGCCACCTGTTGTCAGTAGCTACTGGCGTGGTGGTCTGCTCTTGTTCGATGATGATATCAGTCGGGTGCGTGTGTGTTCCCTCTGTGTGCTGCTCCAGCTCTGCGCAGATAGTTAACACAGCAGACCCAAGAGAACCCCCAATGACCACGGACACTAGTAAGGTACGAAGGCACCCGGGCCAGGTTTATTGCCAAACGAAGCACAGTGATAGTTTCCGGTAGATTCTACGGGACATACTACGAATTTGTGCTCCCTGACAATGGACTCAGCTCAGTCAGCAGCAGGATCGCCACCGCCCCCTAGGCTGGACAAAGACACTGCCCCAGGATCGTATTCTTATACACAAGTACAAACAAGTTACACATCACTCCTGACATATTGAGGTGCATCCCCTCTACGTAGGAAGGTACATCCCCTTTACGTAGTAAGGTGCCGCCTCTCACCTTGTACAAGTTGGTTCGAGCAAAACAAGTCTATTCATCATATTACCCTTTTGCCCCTGTCTTTAGGATGGGTCAGCTTGTTCCTTGTTATCTGTATGGAATGTACCAGTGTTCTGGTACCTCATAGGTTTGTGTACTTGTGCAACATCAGCCCTTTCCTTGCCAGCTTCTGTGAGCAGGGCCTGCCTCTAGCTCACAGCTTAACTTTGCTTTATGTTAGCAAAGTCTTGACCATTACTTTAGCTCAGGCCTTAGGCCTCATACTGGGCCTCTGATACAAGGGTTTATGTTTCAGGGTCTCATCCTACTACACCACCTTCTTACAGCATGAGAGAGCCTTGTCTTTGCCCCCTAGACTTTAGGAAAGCCTCCCCAACTACTGGCTGTTGGTAACACAAGTCTTCTGCTCTGGGCTCTACAAGCCCCCTCCCAATGCAGCTTATCAATTTCACACACTCCACTTTGATACACTTTCAACCCTTTATTGATTGAACACCCACGATCCAAACTGATCCACTGCCTCCATGGAAGCAGCGCACCTCAGTTCGCCATTCTCCTTAGCACAAACGACTTAGGTGTATAACCAAACTTAATTTTATTTAACAGAGTTTGAGATAGAGATTCAAATACAAGCAAGTATAAAGGTTTGGGAACATAAGGATACAAGTAAAAGAAAAACATATACAAAATCTAAAACCTATACTTTTAACAAGTTACTTTCCTGTCTCATACAGTATTTCTCACCCACTGGTCAGTCCTTGCCACGTTTGTCCAGTTCAGGAAGCTACGATCTACCTTTAGTGAGACAACTCCTGTTTCTGCTGGCAGAGTATCTCCTCTGTAATAGAACAAATCTTGTGCCCTTTCCCTAGGGATTCTTTTATTCAGAGACTTTTCCTGGAGTTCTTTTGTCTTTAATGCTTCAAGCCTGCACCTGGTCCAGATAGTAACCATAGGGCTGGCTTCACAGATGTCTATTGTTCCTAGTGTTGATTGAGTTAGCTCTGAAACCTGCCTCACCTCATGTGACAAATTCACCAGTTTTGAAACCTAGTATTCTGCATTTTACATATCTCTTAAATTATTTCTCTTACAAAACATCTCACAGTAATCACAGCAATCCCCTAGTGCATAGCTTTCAGCAGAGACCACACACAACCTCTTTGATGTCCGTGTCACAGTCCCACAATCTAGTAGCCCACCAGGTTTTGGGGTTTTCACTTTAACTCTGATTGCAGGTTTAATAGAATTCTTGCTAAAGTGTGGGCTACTCTGTGGAGGAATGTGTGTGTGAAAGAGGATATCTTATAATATGAAAAGTCTGAACAGCAGACTGGGTGAGTTACTTGAGTGACATGTGAGATGAAGATCAGCCCATTAAATCTGGAATGAGGGAGCTCTTTACAGAAATCCACCTTTTCAAGGAAGAAAAGAGATTTTTTTTCTTCCTTTTGGTGAAGCTAATTTTAAAAAGTAGACTTCATTCAGATAGAACCCATGTAACCTTTATTAGCATTTTTAAATGGTTTTACACTTGAATGGAATTATTTCACAGTAACGTATTTTTTTTCTTGCCCTCCACCCATATTGTTTAACTTCTGATTTGACAGAGCTTGAAAACACATACAGTGAAGTATCTTTCGATACTGGTTACGCTCCTTCCACCTAAACTCCGCCAAGGACTCATATTAAAAAATCCTATATTTTAATACTGTGTAAGATCTAATAACACTATCTTAAATTTCTTTTAAACCTCCTTGTAATATGTCTTCATTACTTCTGCATTAGAACAATTTCAAAACTCGAAGCTCAGATCAAGCAGGTAGAACATGAGAATATGTTGAAAGTCCGTCATTTTACTGAAAGTCATTTAAGAACATCTCATGCCAAGTAAGTGAATAGTCTATCATGTGAAAAAGTGGGTGATGTGTTTTATTGAACAGTTTGTCTGTTTTGGCTAAAAATGGGTTATCTAATGGTAGACTGTAGCAGTTGAAAGACATGTTATGTAATCCATCATATTATATGTCAGGAAATGATTGAAGAATCAAATAAAAAATATTGGCATCCAGTTTTGCAAGCTTTACCTGTACAAGTCTTACTCTCATAAGTGGTTTCAATTTCTTCACTGGGATTACTTACATGAGTAGGGATTACCCTTCTGAGTAAAGATACAAAGTAGGAAGTATAAAATCTGAACCTGCGATTAGACTGTAAAGGCTCCATGTTCTTGTACCTTTTAATACTTTGAATTAGAAAGGTGTATGTGACTTTTTAATGTTTGTAAAATAGAAATTTTCAAGTGCCGTTTAGGTTTATGTGGAAATTCAAGTGTGCATCTTGCTAGAAGAGGGGCAAAACCGGGGTATGCCTGCTTTGCTCCTTTGATGTATAAAGCAGGCCTCAAAAGTTTTACTTTCATCCACTTTTTAAAAAATAATAGAAATATTAGATCATGACATCCTCTTTGTTTTAATTTAATACTTTTTGATTGGTGCTGTGGTGTGCACTGCATGTTAATCTAATACATATGTTTTGGGACTAACAATTGGTATGTACATTCTGATATAGAAGTACTTCAGAGAGCCAAGGTGATCAGTGATAGCAGTATTTTCTTGGATCTCAAAATTTTTTTCTATTAAGGAACTTCAGAAATGTACCAATTAGCAACTAAGAGGGACAGTTTCTATTGAGGATTAGTTGAATAGCTAGAAAATGGGGATGCCTCAAAAACAGGAAAAATGGAAAGACTTAAACATTGAGACAGATTTGCCCCCACGGGCGTAGGGAAGAGGTGTCATTTTCTGAAACCAGTGTAGAACTGGGAATGAAATCAGGCCTTATAAACTGATAGCACACCTAGAGAGAACAGCATTCCATTTTAACAAATAGCACGATAGATTTAAAGAGAGATAATTATTGTTCTTGATATTATGTGAGTGATATGCAGTTCTATTTTTTGTGTACTTTTTTAGCGACTCTCTGTATAGAGTCACTTTTGGGTATTTTTAATCTGTAATTTTTCAACTGAAAGTAGTTGGTGTCCTCTTTATTCATCACTCCTCTGTATTATCAGTTGTGCTCTTTTTAAGAAGTACTTAGGATGAGACAAAAGAGAAGTAAAGAGTTGGAGGCTTTAAATCAACAGATTCACCTTAGATACAATTATATCTTAGTTTTGTAAAATTCATTCAAAAATCTTTGAGAAGCAGCAAACTTGGTATCTGGCGTTTGAAGTCAGAAAAGCAAGTGATTCTGTACAGAAGTATAGAGCTGTGGAGAATACTGCCTTCTAAAAATACATTATAAATAATTGCTGAAATGTGAGTGACAGAGTCCTGTGGCACCTTAAAGACTAACTAAAATAAAGTGAAAATTAAAATTTAGTTAGTCTTTAAGGTGCCACAGGACTCTTTGTCACTTCTGCAATTCCAGACTAACACGGCTACCCCTCTGATTCTTGAAATTTGAGTGTGTGTTCTTCTTTTAATTAAAACACTTTTTAAAAAGGTACTTATTTCTCCAAATATTTACAGATTTGTAGTTGTGTGTTAGAATGTAAGGTCCTTTTTCTCTTTAGCTAGTATAAGTGCTCTTTTTACTCTCTTTTTTTAAATTTCAAAACCAAAACTTCAAGCGTTTCATAATCCTGAAGCTTTTCACTCCAATAGCAAGCTGACAGCTTCTGATGTAAACAGACGGAAGTGGTTGATACCAGGAGCAGAGTATTCAATCTTCACAGGCCAGCCTTTAGACAATCAAGACAACATTATGGATAATAGACTGGAGGAAACCTACATTCCTTTTAGGTAAGATAGCTTCCGTAACCACCACCCTCCACTCTGATGTAGTGGAGAATCAGAGCAGTTGTAATCCTAAAACATAGCTATGCAATTTCTGATTTTTAGAAATAATTTTCTCTAAAACTGACCTTGAGTTTTGTGCTTGTATGTATTTATTTATTTAAGTTCTAAAGTATTTATCCATTGCCTGAAGTGCTGTGCATGTTTTGAAAGAACCTACTAATCTAGTGTGAAATAGACAGGAACTTTCTTAGCTCTCAAAGATCTTTTGGCCCTTGAAGAGATCTAATAGGTATGACTTGTTCACTGACCAACTGCCATTTTTTTTATGCCCTCTGAAGTGTTCCACTTCAGTTCCTTGGTCAGCAAAAGAGCTCCCTGTCGGAATTGCACTGGCATAGTTGGTTGCAGCTGTGCTGGTTCTGCAGACTTCAGTTTTGATGAGGATGTTTATCTGTCTTTTTAGTAGTTTGCCTTGTTCCTTGTAGATTCCTCAGTCTCTGTCAGGGTGTATTTGGTTTTAAGATTTTACAGAGTGGATATTTGAAAAGTTCTAGCTCACCAAACTTCACTCTTTTCCACTATTGTTCAGACTTGGAGGCTCACATCATCCTGTAACTAATATTTAGAAGTCGGATGTTTCTGGATAAAATAAGGAACATTATAAGAATTTTCATTTGGATTGTTATAAGATGACACAATACTTTGCATGAACAAACTGTAAAGTATTAAATTCATTTCTGTGTGAGTGTAAGACTCAGTTTACATTTGGATAGCCTACTTACAGAATAAAATGTCAGTTCCTCATATACTGCTTTCATATGTTATTTAAGGCACCATTCTCCTCCTGAAAAGGACCCTTCACAAGAAGACTCTGCAACAAATATAATGGCAAAAAAAGAAAATGAGGCACCAGACACACCAATCATGAAAGCCTTTAAAGAACTTGAAGAGAGAAAAGCATTTAAAAGTTGGGGCACACAGACAGAAAAAGAAACTTCAACTAGTAAATTTATTTATATTATTGGATTTGTCTTGACTTGCATCCTCAAAATCACATGATTTCCCCTCCCCCTTTGTTTCCAAGGATTAGAATTAGACTGGCTCAGGTGACAGGGTAAAAATAGTTAATAGCTTTGCAATGAGTCTTTGTGTATCCTAAAACAATGCACTGTAGTTTGCCTAGCAAAACCTGAAATAATAAAGCTAGCTGACTTGTTTAAAGTAGTAGGAATGCAAGAAATTCTCTATAGCATCATATTAGTTCATCTAGTTCAGTGTCCTTTCTCTAGCGGAAACTTATATAAATGAGTATTAACAAACTTCCTGCTGTCTTTGCAACCACGTTTGTTTTGTTGTAGTGTAACATCTAAATGTTGGCATGAGAGCTGGCATGTATTTAAGTCTACGCAGTCATATATCTCTTCCTGTCTGGTGCTGGAGTTACAGGTGCTCAGTACCTCTTAGCATCAGGCCTTTCTTACTCAGGAGCCAAAAATATGGATTTAGGAGCCTAAATTCAAGCACCTAGGTTTGAAAATTTAGGCCCTTTTCTACCTCCTATCTCTCAAGATACTTGTGCTGCCCTGCTTTCTGTCTCCTGTTTCTATTAAGCCTGTGCTATTTCTCACTAGCTCAGACTTGTCCTGTTTACCTTCACTTTAAACTCAGTTCTGCTCTTATATATCTGGGCTGCAGAACAGCCTTCCTCATAGGTCAGGTTAACACCTTCAATAAATGTCAAATATTGCTCAATTTCTAGTTGGGACAAGACTAAAACATATACAGCTGGTTAGTATAACACACACATACTGACATGGGAAACAGCTGGGATGGAACAAGTACAGGTTTGAGTACAGTAGATTGTATAGGGATTGAGTGAAGGAGAATCCTCAATATACTGTGTAATATAAATGTTAATTTTTATATGTTTGTTTTGTTACAGAAACATCAAATCGACGCCAAACTGTTGGATTTATTGAGAGCACTTTAAGTGCCAATCGGTCCCCAGAGAAATGCAGAGATCAACAAAGACCAAAAAGATATAGCTCACCTAGTGGGCAGAGGTCATCATCCCTCCCACCTTCAAACAGGAAGGCAAACACTCCAAGTAAGCGTATTTATGTACAGGGTTATTGTGTCACATCAAAATGCAATGTATTTAAATAATGTAAGGTTGTGTTACAAACAACTGAAGGTAGGAAATTTAAAAGTTACTATTCTCAAGCTGTTATCGTGGATTTTCTGAAAAAATGGTTGTGTACATTAGTTACAGAATATGTGAAAGCTGTAACCTTACTATCATTTGTCAGTGTGTGACACATATTTTATATGATTTGAATGGACAATACTTCATGGAGAACTTTGAAAATAATTCTTTAAGACTTGCGATCAAATTGTATTAAGAAAAACAATTTAAATAGAAAAAGTGTTAGGCATTTAAATCTTTTCTCCTCTGCAGCAAGAAGAGAAATAATGCTGGCACCAGTATCAGTGACATACAGCCCAAAACGATCTCCAAGAGAAAACTTGTCTCCAGGATTTAGCCATTTGGTTGGCAAAAATGAAAACACAATGACTAGGTACATATTTGTAAATATTAATTTTGGAGCGGTGTTTATTTTCTAATAATAGTTGCACAATTTACGGGCTTCATCCAGCATATCCATACTTCTGTGAATCGTTCTTACTCATGGCAGTAGTCTTATCACATTTAATGTGAAATACTCATATGAGAGAGGCCTGGTCACTTACGTAAGGGTTTGCATGACTGGGACATATATCTGAAGTCGTTTGCTTTTTGAAATAGAGTAAGAATAACCTTGGATTCTCCTTAATATTCACCACAGTGATTTGTCCGGTATATCGTATTTGATGGAATAATATTGATAGGGAAAAGACTGTAGAAGCATTGTCCTATGTCAACACAGAGTACATCTGGGTCTGTATGCATGGATACAAGTAATGCCTTAAAAAATGGGTAAAAGAAAATTAACACTTAGAGCTCATTTTCACTTCCCCCATAGAAACTTGGGTGGAGACTAAACTTACTGCTGAAACAAAGGATTCTCTTTATAGTATGCTGGATGTCCTGCTTGACAGAGTTTGGCAGAGCTGCAAAGGCAGCATTCTGATTCTGAAGGTGGGGTACAGGGCAGGTATACAGAAGAGTGATGCTGAACTTTCCTTTTCCTCCTTCTTAAGTATAACATTAAAGTGCTCTTGAGAATGAGAGTCAGACCTCTTCCTTTAAAAAGAAACAGGTTGCATGATTAAAGGCCTTTGATATATGGAAACCAAAGAACCTGAGGGTGGAGTTGTGATCCCTCCGGATTCCCCTAATTACATTTCTCATTGAAGAGGAAATTGTTTTTAGTATGTAAACGTACAAAAAAGAGAGATGATTTCTTATAATAGGTATTTCTAACAAGTAGTTGTCTCTTCTACACCCTCCCCCTCATCATTCTGTAGATTCAATATACTTCTGGATGATTTGGAAACTGCTCCTACCTCTACATTACAAAATAGCAATCCAAGAAAACGACTCCAGTTTCTTTCACTAGATGATACAGAAGGTAATTTGTTAGAATGAGCAGAATTTTTTTTTTTTTTTTTTTTTAAAGAATCAGAGGGGTAGCCGTGTTAGTCTGAAATTGCAGAAGTGACAGAGAGTCCTGTGGCACCTTAAAGACTAACTAAAGTATTAGAGCATAAGCTTTCGTGGGCTAATACCTACTTCGTCGGATGCAGGCATCCACTGCAGGCATCCGACGAAGTGGGTATTAGCTCACGAAAGCTTATGTTCTAATACTTTAGTTAGTCTTTAAGGTGCCACAGGACACTCTGTCACTATTTTTTTTAAATTTTCTTTTCATCCTCTTAAGGGAACTCTTTCTTCTCATAGCTTCCACCGACTAGATAAGAGGAATCATGACACTTTTCTAATAAAGCTCAATCTTTTTATTTTGCAATAAATAAATGCAATAGTAATATTGCTTGTAGCAGTGGAAAATTACCATTATTACAGTAAATATTTATTTTTTATACCCACACAAACATGCACAAACAAAAATAATTCAACTGAAAAAGAGAGGAAATAAATTTCCTAATTTCTAATTTAGTGAAGAAATTTATATATTATGAGAAATCATGTCATTGTGTGTATTCAATATTCTTAATGAAGGTTTTTGTTACTAAGTGTTGCGTACAAATAGTGAAGTGTAATTATAATAATAAAGCTAGTTAATTTATTTGTTTTAAATAGTTGGCTGAAAACATTATTTTTAACCACATTTTCATTAAACTACTGAATGTATTATATCATTTTATATTACATTTTAAATGTTTAATATTTTTAATCAATCATATTTTAAATTTTTGTAATATAAAGAGCAGTCTGAAGCTACGGTGAAATTTTTCATTACCTATATTAAATATTCTGGTTTAATATTGTAGTAAATTATTTTGGTATAGATCTGAGATTACTAAGGTCTCCAATCATTAACAGCAACTAATCAATATTACGTAACTCCTTCCCAAGTTTAGCTTCATCTTGTGAGAATTCTGATATCATGAGGCATAATTAAATATATTAGTAAGTTTGTAGTGAAAGCCTCAAGTGTGAATTTTCATGCCTTTGTCTGTGTCCTACAGAATCAGTGATTCATTGCTTTTCCTATGGTTCACTTTATGTTCTGTTATGTATAATACATTATATTTATATATATATTGTAATATATAATGTATTATACATGACATATGTATATGTATAATAAAAAATGGAGAATTTTAAAAAATAAACAGCACTTTCATCTTTTCATAGAAAGACAGAATTCAGATAAAGGCATGGACAGCTGTGTTAAACATAGTTCTTGCACTGAATCTTTGCACACTGGAATGAAGAAAGGAACTGCTGCCTCTGATTGGGAGGAGAGGAATATATCACACAAAAATGAACAAAGTATTCATCCACCAGTAGTACCTTACGATTCTGATTTCAAGTATACATCAAGAATTAAGACATTGGCTGAAACTGAGAGACTTTTTGATGAACTCACACAAGAAAAGCAACAGGTAAAACCTATCTTTCTTCTAAATTTATGAATAAATGCATTTCTATATAAGAGAGAGGTTAGTGAGACAGCCGTATAGCTGCACTATGCCTGGCTCAAACCAGTTCAGAGTTCCCAGAGTTGTTCTGACAATGCATCATCTTCCTGGCACAGAAAATTTCTGATACCCAGTCCTTTGACTCTTCAAAGCAAAGCTTTATTCTGAAATTGAGATGCAGACAAATGGGGATAGAGGGTCTAAGGTGAATTTATTTTGCAACAAGCCAAGATTTAAACTAGCCTTTCAGAGATGAAAGGTTTGTGCATTAAACCATTCTAGCACCAAATTAGAGTGCTCTTCTTCAAAGAGATATTTGTAAGAGTGGGCAGGAGTACGTATAATTATAAAGGTTTCAGGGTGGTAGCCTTGCTAGTCTGTATTGTTAGTCTGTATCAGAAAAAAAACGAGGAGAGTATGGGACATATATAGTGACATGATATCTAAACAACTACACTTCACATATATCTCTAACCTATCCCTGACTTTCTTGCAGATCAAAGATTAGGCAGGTTTATACTGGCTCTTGAATTTACAGCTGCGATATTTTGTGTGTTACTAGATTGAGGCTGCACTGAGTCGAATACCTGGTAGTGGGGGAAGAACAACCTTACAAGCAAGATTAAACCAGGTGAAAATACTTATTTCTGTGTATCTGATTATTTTTTCAGTTAATCTCCCAATACTGGAAATTCAATCTGTATTCTCTGTTTTGCTACAGAATAAGGTATGGTTTAGTGGATTGTAACAGGAGCTTTTCCATGCCACTCTACACTGCCCATGAATTAGTTTGAATCTTTAGCTTTTATGGAAATTGTTTGCCAGTTATTATGATATCTTAGGACCAAATTAAGAAATGATAGGGTGTAAATCAGATTCAGTTAAAATCACTTACAACAACTTTACAGATCAGTAGTTCTAGGTTAGAGCATTTGTTTTCAACCTTTTTCCATTTGTAGACCCCTAAATATTTCAAATGGAGGTGTGAACCCCTTTGGAAATCTTAAACATGGTCTGCGGACCCCCACAGATCTGTGGACCACAAGTGAAAACTACTGTTCTATGGCAATGACAGCCTTTCACAGAATTCTTAGACATAGTCCACGGACCCCAAGTTGTAAACCACTGAGTTAGAATATGATAGAACCTCAGAGTTATGAACATCTCGGGAATGGAGGTTGTTCTTAACTCTGAACAAAACATTATGGTGGTTCTTCCAAACGTTTACAACTGAATATTGATTTAATACAGCTTTGAAGCTTTACAGTGCAAAAGAAAAAGGCTGCTTCTCCCCCTCCCCACTTCTTTTAGTAGTTTACGTTTAACACCAGTACTGTACTATATTTGCTTTTGTGGGTGTATCTGTCTCTGCTGCTGCCTGATTGCATACTTCTGGTTCAGTTTCAAATGACGTGTGTGATTGACTGGTCAGTTTGTAACTCTGGTGTTCGTAACTCTGAGGTTCTACTATATATCTACACAACAAGTGAAGGTACAGTGGTCGCTCAGGTAGGCACACACGTGCTAGCTTTAAACGAGCTAGCACAAGGAACAGTAGAAGTGAAGATGTGGCAACACAGACTTCAGTGCAGGCTTGCTGCCTGAGTACATACTTAGGTAGACAAGCGTCCTGGTGCTAGTGGAAAGGTGTTAATGCATCAGAAAAGACTAATGAAAAATGAGGACAGTGCCAACATATTAATTTTAGAAGGACCATTGCTTGTAACTATATGACATTGAATGTATTATCTTTTTCAAATGTTTTCTTTAGGAAGCCTTAGAAGATCGCTTGGAAAGGATTAATAGAGATTTGGGCTCAATCCGTATGACACTGAAAAGATTTCATGTTTTACGTACCTCTGCAAATCTTTGAGACTTGTATCAATTAAATTCAGATATGCTTTTGTTTGCACTAACGTATAATTATGCAGTCAGCAAATGCAAATTGTTTTGTATTTTTGTAAATCCTCAATAGTAGTTTTACAACCATGTTATCCTTTACACACAGCAATATTTTGTACTTCAAATAGCCACATGTATTTAAACATATTTTCTTACACCTGAGAAATCAATCTGTTAATCATGTATTTTACTATTTTAAAAAAAGTGAATTATTTTCAAATGGTGTATAAGAATTCAGTTTAATAAGGAAGTAAACTGAGGAAGCTTGTTTTCAGAACAAAATCATGTTGTAATTCTTTTGCAATTCATTTTGCTCACCATTTTTATAGAGATTAATAGCTACATTGTAAATAATAGGTACTATGACATTTTGAACTTTTATATTATGCAGAAAGCAACACAAAGCTTTTGTGGTGAATATAACTACAAGCATATGGTAAACATCTTTATTTAAAATATTGTAGCTTGGTTTTTAAATTGTTGTTTTGACACATCTTAAATAAATGCATATCTGCAAACTGGAATTCTATTAAATATCCATTTATATAAATGCATAGAAAGTAGTTATACAAGCAGAATATATTTTTTTTTCAAAATTGTATTTCTTGTGTGATGGGTGAGGATATTACAGAGCCACATGAATTAAAAATTATTTCTTTAGTGTTGAGACTTAGAATCCTGTTGGAAATATTCAGGGCCAAATTCTGTTCCATGCCATCTGGTCTTGTCCTCAGATATCTCTGTGTTGGTAAATAAGAACTTCCCTCCCAATAGGCTTGGAGAGGGAAAAATATACGGAGCTCTTCAAGTGTTTAGGGCTTGCAAACTGTGTGGCCTTTATCAGACTATGAGAGGCAGCTTCCCACTGTGAGCCTAAATCAATGCTGATAAGGGGTTTTCAAATTACAGGAGCATGGAGTGTTGAAGATAGTCTGCATGCAGTGGGAACATGCAGAGCACTGTAGAACTACATGCATGGCAGCATCAGTAGAGGGCTTTCTATGTATGGAAATCTTTTTCATGCCCCTCACAGTCTGAGATAAAGGCCACACTTTTTGCACAAGCCCTAGACACTTGAAGAGTTCCATATATTTGCCCTCTCTTTGCCTTTTGGGAGAGTAGTTCTTGTTCTCCATTCTCTCTATTTGTAATCATTAGGAGTAATTACATGTAATGATCAATGTAATCACTCAAAAAATCTCCACAGGTATCTTCCCTTGAGGAAACAGTTTGCTATAGTAACTGTGTACTTAATGTTTCTGCTTTTGTCTTGATAAAATTCACTTCTGATTGTCTCCTTAACACATACACAAAAGAGAATTGCATGCAATGAAGGGATGTAAATGACTCTTAGAAAATAATACTTGACACAAATGCATTCTGTACTATGCTTCAGCAAGTACATTGTGTATGAGTGAAAGAGGGTTTTCTGTTTCTTTTTGGATTTTAGGGATTTGTATATAATTTATCATTCCAGTTTGAGATTTTGCTTCAGTAGTTTTGTAACAAGTGCTTGCTTTATACAGTTTTAGCAGATAGAAGCAATACTTGATTATGTGTGGATGACTGTAGGTTGTGATGTTTTATGCTAGCACCGTTTTGCTATTTCTCAACAGCTGTAGTTTGTAAAGTTCGGACACAATGGATCACAGTGAGTGCTAGCACGCATCCCCTCTCCCCATGATGCTCCAAGACCTGGGAAATCTAACCACAGGTTTTTTTAATATGCCAAATACCAGCCATAATGCTGTCCCCATTCCAATCACAGCTATGTTCACCTCTGTTGCCTTTGTCCAGCTAGTCCTTGTCTGTCCCTCCACGAATGCAAGTCCACGCCACACCATTCCTTTTTGTTGTAAGTACATTCTTTCCATTTCTGGCCAAAGCGTTTTGTCATGGAATCGGCCCAGTGCATTTTTGGCCTGCTCAGCGGTTGCTTGTGGTCTCTGGGGATTCAGTCACTGATGTGGGTTGTCCATCTGTTATTGTCTTCCTGTGGACTACATGACCCGCCCAACACACATTAAAAAATAAAATCTGCCTTTTACATGTACAAATTTTGTTGTGGTGAATAATATGTATTACAAAGGTGCATACCTAATATTTCAGGTTTGTATTTTATTAAACATTTAATTAGATTATTTCCTGCTGCCAAAAAGTATTATTAGGTCCAGTGATAATCTAGGTTTTAACCATATCATCTATTTCAAATTCTGTCATGGTTCAAGCTATCAACAATATGATTATTTTGCAACGGAAAGAGTAGGGTCATTGGCATAAAGGAAGCTTGTGCAAGTTTGATTCTAACATTAGAGAACTAGATTTTGAAGAACCTTCCCTATTTGCCCCTGCACACAGCACTCCAAATGTGTGTGTGTATGTGCGTGTGTGTAACACTCTCTCTCTCTCTCTCTCTCTCTCACACTCTCTGCAGTCTTAACTTGCCAATGAAAGATTAGAAGGGGGACTGAAAATGCCAGTGGGGCAGGGGGCTCAGGAAGTGGAACATTCTGCCTCTGATCTAACCTAAACTAGGACTAGTCTTCTGGGCATTTTATATTCTGATTTGCATATTGGATTCAAAATACCTAACAAGAATAAGAATTTCAGTTGCCAAACAGCTGCAATGCCACTCACAAGGAATGGTGTTGCCATGATTTTTTAATTATCATAGCGTGCTTGCTAATGCCTTCAAATGTATAATTCAGTCTGGAGTGTTTCTCGCAAGGAGTCCATTATTGGATAAGTTTACACTTGGGAATTAAGACAGGGCTTCAGTCTTCATATTGTTTTAAGTGCTTTTTCTTGTTTACAAATCTGTTCTCTTCCCTCAGTTATCAGAACAACCAATTTTCCTTGGATAATTGATATGCCTACTGGTTTCCAATTTCAGCTATTCCATTATTGCTCCACTACCCTTCATCTTAGACCTAAATTTACCTCCCTCCTACCCTCTTTGGTACCATTCCCTTTTTATTACTGTCATTTGTTGACATCAGGAAAGAAGAATCATTAAAGTGAGTTTCTGCATTTCTGTCTGAAAGTAACCTCCCATTAGCTCAGGGTTTCTGAGCTATTTCTGTTTTATGTTCTCATACTGCTGAGAAAAACTAGGTGTTGGTCCAAGATTTTCAAAAAGTATCACTGATTTTGGGAGCCCTGCTTAAGGCACTTCATGCCTGATTTTCAGACGTGCTGGGAACCTGCATCTTCAAATTAAGTCGGTAGGAAATCTAGATGTTTAGTGCTTCTGAAAATCAGGCTAACAGTGTATTAAGCTGGGAACCAAGAAATAGGTGCACCCAAAAATCAGTGGCTGCTCTTGAAACTATATCTGTTATTGCAGCTGACATTACTGTATGGTGTCCCTTTAAATTAGATTTTTAAATGTACAATTTTAAAATGGCTTTCCTTTAACACAGATTTAAATCTCATTCTGTGCGGAGGGCCAAATTATATTTTCAACAGGCTTGAAGGTATTTATGCTCTTTCCAAGTACGATCTTTTCCTTTTACAATTCCTACCATTCCTATGGCACTTCTATGCATCGGAGAGAGAGGACAGTAACTAGGAATCACCACTTTTGTGTGTGTCAGTCTTCTGTTAGTTTTCTCATAGACAGTTTCGCCGCATAAATCTCTTCCATTGCTGGATCCTGCTTTAATTTGTTGCCCAAAGTACAGCATTATGGTAAAGTGAAGAGAGGCAGATGAGTTAAGTTATCTCCAGACCAACTGATATCCCTGCTCTGATAAGTATAGTTAAGGAAGATTATTCTCTGAACTAAGTCATTGAGATGTGCTGAAAATAAATGGGGAAAAAATTTAAAACAAAAGCAACAGGTCCAGAGTTGTATAAAACTTGTCTATCTCATTTCCTGACCCTCAGATCTCATTTCCTGACCCATTTGTTACTTCTGTGGTACTTCCTTAAGTATATTGCACGTAGCTGGTTTCAGTTATTTATATAGGAGTGTATAGTGTAACTGTGGACAGGCACTTTGCAAAGCAAATAAAGAGAGTTAGCTCCTGCTTTAAAGTGTTTATAATCTAATAAAAAACCAAAACAGTTCAGGCATAAGACAGCAGCAGATGAACTCATTGGAGGCAAAGTTTGGAGGAATGGGTTTTAGGGAGGAGATGAAGGGCACTGGACAAGAATAGGGAGATATTACATTTGGGTAGGAGGCAAACTTTGGGAATTTATTGGAAAAGATGAAAGGACCAGTAAGGAGAGAGGATAGGAATGTTAGCAGGGAATGAAAGTTGGAGGATAAAAGGGCAGTGATGAGATATATGTAAGTCTTTGAAGATGGGGACAAATATCCTGAACATGCTGCAGTAAAGAAGAAAGTTCAATGTGTTGATAGTGCAATTATGTGAATAAGATTCATTGTAGGTCTCTTAGCTCTGCACATTGGTTGTTGACAGTGTTGCATAGTTGTGTGACAGGAGAAGTAATCACATGATATATTTTACATTACCAGTTACAATAACGTAATTATTTTTAAAATAAGTAAGGAATCTGGTTACTTCTCAGGCTTCAAACCAGTATAGATCACTGTATTTTTCTTCCTTTTATCCAATCTCGTTCGTGAGCAAAGATGTAAGAGTAGTCAGTGCTGCTCTAGTCTTGCTATGTATCTCAGAATCAATCACTGTGTTGAAATTGTAACAGGGCTGGGGTGCTGAGAATTTAAAGGAGAGTGGGTCTGGTGGGAGGTCAAATTACATGAAAATATTAGGCTTCCTAATTCTGGCCACTAAGTTCCAACCCTGGCATGTGATGGAAAGGTAATGTGAAAGAAAAATCAGTAAAGGAGAACTTATAGGATGCTTGTAATTATTTCAAGTTAACTTTAAGCCCCATTATCATGGGCTGGAAATTAATGTGCAGATGATCTAGGCAAGCATCATCAAACCACACTTAAAACATTGATTTGTAAAATTCTAGAAAAGCCACATACAGATCTAGATGCAGACCCAAGTAATTAACATGTTGTATTATATTTACCAAGGGGTCATGCAACAAATTTAAAAGGGAGAAGGGGACCATGGGGGATCTTTCCTGCCTAGGAAGTGAATGAACAGGTTGAGGGAGAGAAAACAGGGCTTAATGAAGCCCTATCTTCACACTTTGAGCTTGTGATGGCTGGTGCAGCAGTCATCTGAGTTTTACAAATATTTGTTGTGCTAGGTGGGGGTTGCAATGTATGAGCTGAGGTCTTTCACTTGAATCCAGCTGACCCGGTTTCTTTTCAGTGTGGATGGGAAGTCCCAAGCTCTGCGGCTGCCCTACATCCAGCTTTCAGTGCCCTCTGCTGTGCATTTGGCCATGGTCCTAAAGCTATTGAGTCCAGCAATGACCATAGCAATAGCACTAGGGGAAGGAGTTTCCTACGTTCCTGAATGCACTGGCATCACTAGCATAAGGTGCTTCCTGTACAGATGTGCCATGAGAAACAGGGCCATTGTGTGTACACTTTCCAAGACAAACTTCCATTTATGGATCTGAGAGGTAGGAGTGTGGCAGGCTCCATGCCACACTCTGCCATTAACTCATGATGCCCCCTTGGGGAAGCAGTTCTTGATCCCTCAGTTTTGCCTCTGAGAAGTGGGGATAAAGAGGCTGACTGCCCTCGCTTTGTAAAGCAGGGGGAGATCTAGCCCTGCAGCGTGCCATGTAAGTGAATTATTGCCACCCCTCGACCCTTGCACCTGCCTTCAGCCCCTGGGGCCTGGAAAGTTCTTGAGTTTGGGTCCAGGGAACAGCTAGTTTGAAAGGGGGAGATTTCCCTGCTTCCCGCCCCACTTCTGCAAAGCACCGGGGAGCTGGTGTTTTCTCAGCAGCCCCGAGCCCGTGGAGGCCGCGGGGGGTGCAGCTCCCGGGGGTCCCTGCCCAGCAGGAGCCGCCGCGCTGCCATACCCCGCCGCGGCCGGAGGGGGGCGCCCCCGGCTGCCTTTCCCTTCGTGCTCCCGCTGCCGAGAGTGAGGGAATGCCTGCGAGCCGGGGAAGGAAGTGGCCGCGCTCTGCAGCAGTGGGCCAGGCTCGCGCCGGGAGAGGAGGCTGCCAGCCGGGTCCGTGTCGCCGCCGACGGGCCGAGGGAGAGCTGGGGCGCCCCTCCCCCCACCTCCTCAGCCGCGCCACCAGCCCAGGGGCGGCAGCGGCAACTGCCCGCTGGCCGGCGGCACCGAGGAGCCCGGCTGCCCTGCCCGCCCTCGCCGGGGATTATGCGAGAGGGAAGCGGGCAGGTCGGCAGCCCGCTCCTGGTCGCCGGGGAGAGTGAGAGCAGCCGCAGCCGTCGAGCGAGCGCTGGGGCCGCGGCAGACGGAGGAGCCGCAGCCGGTGCGTGGGGGGGAAGGAGCCGCCTCTCAGGGCAGGCGCTGCTGCGCGGGGGGCTCATCCCGGCGGGAGGGGGCGCGGGGGGAGGCGCCAGGACCCGCCTAGGCTGCTGGAGCCGGACGCGGCGGTTCTGAGGGGGGCTCCGGCCTGGCTGGGGTGCGCGGGGGGGCCGGGCCGCCCCGCCGGGGGGGCGGGGGGCGCCGGCTCGGGGCGGGGGGGGGGCGGGGCGGCTCCCAGGGGCTGGGGGCTCAGACCCTCCCCCCGGCCGGGCAGTGGCGGGATAGTGCGTGGGGGAGGCAGCAGGTGGCTGGATGGGGCCCCTGCTTGGGCATCGCTCCGAGGGGAATTAACGTGTCTCCTGTGGGCGCCAAACCCCATTTACCCGGGCGTGGGGAGGGATGCGTGCCCCCCCCCCCGCTCAGTTACACGGGCGTGAGTGTGGGTCCCTGCAGGGAGCGATTTGCACCTTTCACCAGCTGTTTGGGCGGGGGGGACCATTTACATCCATCCCCCCTTTCCCAAGCTGGTCAGTTGTATTAGCACGACCAGCTTGTGGGTGGGAAGGCTACTTACCCCCTGTGTTGCTAAGAAACAACCTCTTCAAACTGCTGCACAGACTCATGCGTTAGTGGTGGTCACTTCTGTGCCCACTGATCCGGTGTCCTGCTTGTTTTTACTACAAAGAAACCTATCAAAGAGATATGTGCGTGTGTGTGTTTCTTTTAAATGTGCCTGACGCGTGGACACTTCTATCCTGGAAACAGCATTGTTTTGTTATTTGCACTGACAGCCTTTCTACCATAGGTTTTTTCTAGTGTATCTAGTTAGCAGCACAAGGCTGGTAATGCACAGTAAGAGCAGGCTGGAAGGATAATACAGATCACTTGCTGTTTCCAACTAAGTATTACTAGAACTCTTCTGCGTTTTAACCCCCCTGTGGCAAACAGGGTGTTTTGCTAGCAAAAAGTTTCCTATGTAAATGAGGTGGCATGGCAGGAAAGAGACTATTTTTATTATATTACAGCATATCTAAGAGCTGCAGCAATAACAAAACTGTTTTACAGAAAAATGAACAGTTCATGATCTAGTTAAAATAACCCATAAATATCCTAAAATGTGTATTGTTTGCTGGCAACTTGTGCAGAGTGGCTTACCTTTTAATTTTAGGCAGTAATTTGAATATAATGTCTGAGGAGATGTTCGTGTTTGAAAATATGAGGTAGCAGGTGTACCTGTTTCTTGTTTCAAACCAGCAAATGGAACATTTTAGGGTAGTTGATGTGTATCAAATATTGCTAAGCTTCAGGGATACCACCCTGCTAGACATGAAGGGTCATATAATTTTAATGCTAACATTTATTATAAGCATGTGATTTATTTACCTTTGAACATAATCTTAAACTCATGACTTGAAGGTTAGGTTTTTGGTTTTGTTTTTTTCCTGTAAGTGAATTTAGCCCTACCAAAGGTGTCAGATTTGACATCCCTGGAGACTTTCCTCTGCTCATCCCTAAAGCAGGCATAGCACAGGCTTCCCTCAAGCTGCCCTGTGACACTCTGGCTGGATCACTTCTAGGGAGGGAAGGGCAGATCTGTCTCAATCCCAGTTCAGTTCTAACCTCTCTGCTGAAAGTCAGCCCCGCTAGCTGGGGACCTTCAGGACAAGGGCACTTTTAAAATTGAAATGGAGCTGTGACTACCAGCTGGGTTCACATAATCCAGGGGTTCTCAAACTTCATTGCACCGTGACCCCTTTCTGACAACAAAATGTACATGACCCCAGGATGGGGAACTGAAGCCTGAGTCTGCTTGAGCCCTGCCACCCTCGTGTGGAGGCCAAAGCCCAAGGGCCCAGAGCCCCTCCAACCTGGGCTGAAGCCCTTTGGGTTTGGCCCTGGGCGGTGGAGCTCAGGCTTTGGCTTTGTCCTCAGGTGATGGGGCTCGGGCTTCAACCCCGGCCAGCTCTGAGCCCCAATAAATCTAATTCCAGCCCTGGCGACCTCATTAAAACGGGCTCCTGACCCTTTTTGTGGTCCCAATCTACAGTTCGAGAACTGCTGATGTAATCTATAGAAGAGTCACGAGATAGAATAATAGAAATGTAGGATGAAAGGGACCTCAGTCGGTCTTGTCCAGTCCCCTGCACTGAGAAAGGACTAATTTTTATCTAGACGTTCCTGACAAGTGTTTGTCTAACCTTAAAAATCTCCAGTGACAAAAAAATCCATAACCTTCATAGGTAATTTGTTCCAGTGCTTAACTACCCTGACAGGAAGTTTTTCCTAATATCTAACCTAAATCTCCCTCGCTGCAATTTAAGCAGCTTTGTCCCAAGCCATTCCCCCTGCAATCTGACTTGGCTTCCCCCTCTGGGAAGAGAGGTGGAAAGGGCTTTCCCTTTCAAGGATCTGATTCTCTGTTTATTCGGGTGTTGGAGCACCTGCATGGAGGGTGGGGGAAAGCACTTCCAAGCTACTCTTTGCAAAGGGTCTCTAAAGAGACCTGCTAGCTGCTCCTCCATCCACTTGCAAGGCTTATGAAGACTGAATTTGCAGTATTCCCTGACAGCCTGGAGAGCTTTTGGACTGTGTTCTGGAGCTGCGTGTGTATATTCTCTCTATGACACTGCACTGGTACGATCTGGCTGCTTCAATAATGATGCTTTACAGAGTGCTGTTTATCCATAGCTTGCAAAAGAGGCTAAGGCATTACTATCCATAGTTAGGGAAACAGGACAGCTGACTTGTTCAAGATTGTGCCACACATCCACAGCAGCACTGGGAATAGAATCCAAGTCTCAGGTTTCCTAGTTCACTGTCCTTTCTAGAGGACCATGCTGCCTCCTGAAGATGGGCTGATTTTATTCATTCTACTTTGGCAAATTCGTGACATTTTAATATAAACTTTATAAATATATAATGGCTGCATTAAAAAAAAACAAACCCTGTTCACTGATTCCAGCTCTGTAGAGTCCATTCCAAGTGTCTTGGTTTTGCAGTACAGTGCAATAAAATGTGAATTGATGCATGTGCTCAACTCCAAGTATGGGAGTAGTCCCACTAAAGTCAGTGGGACTGTGCAGTCTTATAAGCACAGCGGTTTAGTAATTAGTATGTGTCATGGAGTTCCCGGGGCGATGGTCTGGACCTGCTCCTTAAGAAGCCAGTTAGGACTCTGGGGGGAAGCTTCTTCTCCGTAAACAGCCTGTCTCCAAGGCTAGGAGCTTCACAGCATACAGCTTCCACCTTCCTGGGTCTGACCTCAGAGCATTCAGCATCTTCTGCCCCTCCGTGCGCTTCCCACAGTGAGCCTGCCAGGCAGGGTCCTGGGGAAGCCTGTGGGTCTGCACCCCAACTCCACAGTCATATGTGACTCTCAGCCAGCCAGTAAAACAGAGGTTTATTAGATGACAGGTACATGGTGTAGCACAGACCACACAGCGAGCGCGACCCCTCAGCTGGATCCATTTTGGGGGGCCAGAGAGCCAGGCCAGCCTGCCTGTAGCTCTCTGCCTCTTCCCAACCAGACCCAGACTGAAAATCACTCCCCACCTCTTCCCCCCACCTGGAGTCAAGTTACAGCTTCAGGTATGTCAAGAATCAGAGGGGAGTATGGACACCTTCACACAATAGTCAGAGGAGCCATTGAGAGCATTTCTATTCCGTCACAGTATGTACTGACTTGATTTCATATTTGAATAATGTGAACTCATAAAATTCCCTCTCCCTTTATTGCTTGATAACCCCTCTTCACCCCCAATTCTTAATCCTCTGGAATATTTTTATCATGTTTATTTCTGCCATGTCTGTTTTGTGTGCCTGAGTAATAGAAGAAGATTAATTGTGTTACAAAACACAACACTAGCTTCTAAGTGATTTTTCAACTCTTAAATAGTAGGCTGCTGTTTTGGGGAGTGCACAATTCTGTCCTTTCACAGACCTCATGCGTGATATGTTTAATTGATCTTTGTATGGCTGGTTATATTAATGGTTGACCAATTCATGGGCTTGACCTGGAGTTGCTGGATGGCTGAAAAGCCTCAGCATGAAATACAAAGTGAAGAATAGCTAAACATGACAGAAGAATGGCCACAGACCAGTCCTCTCTTCCGGTTCTGCATCACAATGCTTCTTTACCATACTGTTGATATGTTCTGATCATAACAGCCTCTCAAAGACGGAGAGAGATGTGAGCAAATGATGAGGCTTAGGAGTTAAAAATATGGCTTGTTACATGTCTTACCTTTGATAGATAGAGCAGACTCCTGTTAGGATGTTAATTTGCATTAATCATATTTAAGTTTCCATAACTAACTTTTAATTAAAGAATGGTTGATACCAGCTTAATGAATGTACGTATGCTAGGCCATCTGCATGAATAAAAATTGTTTTTAATTCCTTTACTATTCCATTTATGGCCCCTTAGATGCTTTTTGTGGCCATTTAAACAGCATATGGTAACAGCTGTTCATCTTTTGAATATAACTTTTTTGCATCTATGTTCAAGAAACAAGAATTATATAAACAAACAACCATCTTGTATCTTAAAAATATTTTTAAAGTAACTTGGAACAAGAAAAGAGGGTAAATTATGTATAGGTACATGTATGAGAAAATGTTACCTAATTTAGGACTTGATCCAAATCCAATTGAGGTTAATGGAGAGCCTTTTTGTTGACTTCAGTAGGCTTTGAATCAGCTGTTGAGCTCCAGTTCAGCAAAACATTTATTTATGTGCTTAAGTCTCACTGAAACCATTGGAACTTAAGCACATGCTTTAACTGTTCTGCTGAGTAGGGGTGGATTGTTCAGTCTTAATGCACTCTGATCCTAAATCTCCTCTTATTTACAGTAACTTTTCACTAGAGTAACTCTAATGACTTCAGTAGAGTTAATCCTGATTTACACCTCAGTTAGTGAGAGCAGAGAGAGTGATTTTTGAATTGTAGTTTATTTAATGGGCATCTTTCACCAAAACAATAATTTCTGATACAATATCCCTGTTATTTGGAATTTGCTTTGGACAGCATATTTGAATGTCTTCAGGGTTGTGCATTGAACAGCCCAAACGTTTATTGTGAGTTGCCATCTGGTATGTGGGAGTTTTATGTGACTGCTAATTTTAGTTAACAACCAATTTAGAAAGACTCTGTTTTAGTCTGTTGAAAAGTGCTAAAAAGTTGCAAGTAAAAGTGGGATGTTTTGGGGTTTAATTATATTATTGATTTGCCTTTTTAATTTGAAATCTGTATAGCTTTTAAGAGTTTTTCTCTCATGTAGCATCACATTTTCCAAGTAAGCTCATTTTTTAAAAGGCTCATTTAGCTGGCCCCAAACAGTGGTTGATTTTTATTTTTTGTTGGAATTTACAGACTTCAGTAAAAAAACAAAACAAAACAAAAACTAATTACTGTGATATTGACATAATCTTATAGCTAACTAGCCACACTATATATTTTAACAAACTGTTATGTGATGGCCTCATTCAAGAGCTGTGGATTAAAACGATGCTCTTTATAGTGTAAAGAGTGTAGAGTGGTAGCTGCTATTTATTTTTTTCTGAATCTAGCATGACTCATTACTGTGAATTTGTGAGAATGCAATAATGTGTTCTAGGACCAGTACAATCCACTAGGAAATATTTCTTAACCTGTCACTTTTCCTTTTGACTTTTCCCTTGTAAGTTTTCTATAAAAATGTGTTTTTCTTATTTGAATTGTCTTAAATTAACCATTTTCTCTAGTTTGTGAATTTTTCCTCTTCTAATTAATTTTGAAGCTGATTTGTATAGAGGAGTCCATCAGTATTTCTATGTAAAAAACCAAAAATTACTGTAAGACAGTGTTTTTCAGGCCCAGATTTCAGGTTTTGTAAACAAACAAGTGTTTTGCAAATCCCAGTATGAATAGAAATGTAGTTATGAAACTGAGGGGTACTGAAGTGGAGAGAATAAAATTAAACCTGCATTTGTTCATAACTTTTCTCAGGCAATGTTGGGAATCCAAGTACAACAACATTGTATTAGGGCAGGCGAATCTGAAATTGAAACTTTCTATAAACACAAAGTTTATATGATTTGTCCAGTTTCAGTGTCTAAGTTAAGTGTGGTGCCAATTGTAAACAAACAACATAAATAGTAAACAATACATTTTTGGAAAATTATTATTAAAATTTTAATAATGTAAAGTGGGATTTTCAAAAATACTAAGCATCAGCCTCGCATGGCTCCCTTTAAAGTCAGTGGGAGTTTTACCCAATAGGGGTGTTAAGTTAGTGCAAAGAGCTCCTGAAAATTCTACTTATAAAGTATCAGTAACATGGGCAATGATGAGGTTAATACTTGTAATTATCTGAATAGTGCCTTTTCAGTGAATTGCACTGAGGGAACTGGGAAACAGTGTGAAAATACACCAGATCTTATCATGGATGATCCTGGCTTCTGGTGGATCACCTAAGATCTACAGATGTCAGGAGTCCAATCTCCTTTCCATTTTGCAGGAGCCAAAAGGCTACAGGATTAAGTGGTTTGGAGCGCTTGTGATCACCTTCTGCACAATGACAGATTTCGCGCAGAGAGGAGGATGGAAAAAATTTTCTTGTCAGAGGATAAATAGTGAAGGAATGTGCCATAGAAAAAAAGGTAACTAAGCTTGAAAATGTGTTTGCAAGCTCCATCACTGAAAAGTAGGAAGAATCCAATAAACTTAGAGCTAAAACCCCTCCCTGGAGAATGCTTGGGGATACCTGAGGAAATCCATTCAGGAAGATATTTCTGACTTTGAAATGAAGGCCTCTTTTAGGGCTGAGCCCCACTGCCTGTTGATCCTCTCCATACAGTCCAGTCAGGGGTGGAATAGGGTTTTGTGGAGCTCTCGACCAGAGTAAGTGGGGGCCCCATCCCTTCTGGCTGCAGTACCTCCCCACCCCCAATGCTGCAGCCAGGGAGCTGGGTCAGGGCACGAGAGCTTGCCCTGCTCTGCCCATCCGCCCGCCCCCTGCACTGGGTGAAGTGGGGCAAACTCCCACACTCTGACACACTCTCCAGCAGGAGCACAGGATGGAGCAGGGCAAGCTCCTGTGCCCTGACCAGCTCCCTGGCTGGAGCATCCGGTGGGCAGAGTGGGTCGGGGTGCAGGGGCACCCATTTTTCTGGGGTCCCCAAGTTGACAGGTCTCCTGGGCATGGGCCCTACTGGCCCAGTGGCTAATCCGCTGCTGAATCCAGTGATCTTTAGATCTTCACAAAGGAGAGCAGGGAGGGATGCTGTGTAACAGTAATAGCTGGCATTGCTGGTATACGGTGCCTTTTCATCTAAGGATCTTGAGGGATTTAATGAATATTGACTAACCACGGTGCTGCACAACACCTCTTTATGTTCAGAACGAGATGCATGAGTATCACTTCCCCTGCACTAAGTTGCAGCTGCCTCCTGGGATGGGCACGTCAGATATATGAGAGTGTGCAGCAACAAAACAGTTGAGGACAGGAATTGACAAAGAATATTTTAACCAATAAGACTGTGGGTAGAATGTAATTGTCTGAGCTGGAATATGGGCATCAGGCCAGAGTTACCCATGCCTTATAAGAGAGCAGTATGATCTTTTAATGACCATGTGTCATTGGGATGTCAGTTTTTGCATCTCTTCCCAACTCAGTTGCAATTCAAGGGTTCCAAATGAACTGCTTCTGGACTATATTCCAGCTTTGATGCAGCAGCCAAAATGTGTTGCTCAGATGAGTTCGACAAGGCTATAAGATCAGGAATCCTCAACCTTGGGGACAGTGAGATGCCCACCAAAGAGGAAAATGTAAGGAGTTGGGTATCCTGGATAGTTTTGGAAGAGTTACACAAATTCCATTTGGTCTTGCATGGTGTTTAGACAGCTGTGCTCAGTCAGAGCCATGAGAGTACTAACAGGAGACTTTATAACCGTTATGTGGGCAGGGAAGAAATAGCACTTAGGCAGCTTGGAGAGAGACCTTGAATAAGATAAGCAGTGATGATTCACCACTAACTCTTCCCCCACCAGAGTGACTTAAGCAACTTAGCTCCCTACCTGAGGCCATGTACATCATATTTCTGCTTGGAGTGAATTTTTATAGCCAATTTATAAACCTAGGTGACCAGGGGAAAAGAGAATTGGCCAATGTCCTAAGTGGTGTGCTGTAGCAATCTAGAAAGGTGCATCCCAGCATTCTTGTACTGTCCAGAAAGGTTATAAAAAACAGTAGTGAGTTAATGGTTTAAAGTTTTTAATTTGCCATCGTGAGTGCAACTAATTTGATGGATTGAAAAAGTGACTATAATTTATTTGGATAAATGGTGCTTACATAACTAATCCTTAGCTACTAGTTCAAGCGAATTATCTGATTTAACCCATACAACCGTGTCCTCAAAAGGCATTCTCTTCCAACTGTACAGTGCCCTGCTTAGAAAGTGGGCCTGTGTAACAGCACAAGCATATGGAGGACCTTGACATACCATAGCACTTCACTGTCGAGAGCCCCTAGAAAGGCCTCGTCATCCCAAGATGTATAGGAAGATACAGGTTTTTGAAGATGTTGGACGTATCATAAGGATTTAATTCTATTTAAGAGCTTTAAAAGGATATGGGAGGATTGCAGGTTTTTATAGTACAGATGTGGGTCACTACTCTTCAGCTTACACAATGTGTCTTGAATTGTTTAGTCATCAGGAATCTGGTTTAGGGCTCAGTGAACCACTCTGCTGTCTGCTCATTTTGAATTGAAGTTAATGAGTTATGACTTCTTGGGAAAGCTGGCAGGGCTGTGGCCATCTCTGAAGAGGTAAAGAATACTGGTGTGCCCTTGTTTGTGAGCTTACACTCAGGGTCCACTCCTGCTTCCAACAAAGTCACTAGGAGTTTGGAATTAATCGATGACAATTCTTCTGTTTTGCCTTCTGTCACAGAAAGGCACAAAATGGGGTGTGTGAATTTCTGTTACGATTTTTTTTTAAGCTCAATAGTTTTAGGTAATCTAAGGGACCTCCTTTTGGGGAAAAGGAACAATGCAGAATGATTTTTCTCTGTGGGCAGTTTACTTGCTTCAATGTTGTTCTTCTTCCCCCTTCCCCTTTTCTTTAAAGGAAATAGAACATGGTTGTATATTTATCAGGTCAAATGGAATTGACATCCAAATATTTACAACTTCTTGCAGTATCTCAGGTTGAAAACCAATTGTAGGCATTTCCAAGCTGTTTAATTTTCTCTTTCAATGAGTTGGTTGTTCCATCTGCATGATGGAAACATGGATCCTAGTTTCCTTTAATGTTTCCCAGCCAGACTCTGCAGCCAAAAACACTTCTCTCTGAAGGCCTCCCAGCCTGGCATCAGGCTCGTAGTGTTCCAGCCTGAACATACCCAAACTTTGTTGCTGGCCCCCTCTCTAGTAGCAAATAAAGTGAATTAAACTGTGAGAAACAAGAGGAGTTTAATGTCTAAATAACTGTGAATACCTCTGAAAACAAGAATTTAAAATGCTGTGGGAGAAACAGAGAGCTTATCTTTCTCTAGATAACCCTTACCTTTCTATAATGCCCTTTAACTGACTATCTCAAAGCTCTTTGGAAAGGAGGCTGAAGTATCATCATCTCCATTTTACAGATCTTTACACTGAAGCATAGAAGAGTAAAGTCGTTTGTTCAAGTCACACAGTGAGTCAGCCAAAGAGCCAGGGAAAGAACCCAGGTCTCCTGTCTCCTAAGCCAGTGCCCAATCTTTTGGTCCACACTAACTCTCATAAATATTCCGATGTAACCAAGCGGAGACTGTTTTTCTGTTGAGCAGTTCTGACAGATCACTCATTTTGGCCCCTATCCTGTGCATTGTGCTGTCCCACCTAAATGTTAAATATGAACAGAAGGACAGTCATGGTGTATGGGTTTTTTGAGGGGTTGTGTGTGTGTTAAATGCCACATTTACAAAGATTTGAAGACAGTATTTGTTTTTCCCCTACTTAGACTATGAAATGTTGCAGCTAATTTAACTATCGCAGAAGGTAAACACTTGTTTTGTTTTTAATTGTATCCACTATAAAGTAACACTTCGAAGAATGGTTCCCAAATATGCATTTAGCATTTCTACAATGTGTTCTATCTGTTTTGTGAACCCAGAGTGACTTAAAGCTCACCATCGCTTGTGTAAACGCTCCTAAATGGGCTTTTCAATGACAATGTATTTAACACACAATAATGGCCAGGTAGAAATGCATATTAGGACAAGCCTAATTGAAGCATTAACCTTTCGGCAGCAGCTCCTATGTAGCAAGCCTCTATTCTAGTATCTTATATTTATCAATCTGTTTGTTTAGTGTAACAGGATGAGTTTTTGACTGTCTGAATATTTTGCTAGCTCTGTTTGACAGGCTACTTGGCCAGAGATTCATATAATGATATTATTTGAACCAGGGCACTGGAAATGCATCAGCACTGCTCGGAGGGGAAAAAGCTGTATTAAATTAGGGACTAATCTTTAACAGTGCTGATCATTCTTGCAAATCTGTGAGGGAAAACTGCTCCAAATGTTTTACTCTCATACATTGCTTCCCATTCTGAGTTAATTGCCATACACAGTGGACTTCACCACAGAGATGCGCTAGTTCTGTTACATGCTTCTCATTTCTCTTTACCCTATGGAAGGCTCTTCTGTAGGCCTGTCAAATGACTTGGGCTCCATGTATGGTGAGGGCATTTCTCTCTTTCCCCACCCCCGTGGAGATTCTCTTGCATAAGATAACGTTGACATCACCAGCATCCTCTTATGCTGCATGATGTTATATGCTCTGGAAGGGAATTTCCAGCAGCTTCTGGTGGTGAGTCCATTGAAAATGCTATGGAACTAGGGTGACCAGATGGCCTGATATTTATAGGTACAGTCCTGATATTTGGGACTTTGTCCTATATTACCTTATATGCCTATTACCTCCCACCCAGTGTCCCAGTTTTTGACACCTCTGGTCTGGTCACCATGTGTGGAGCTGAGTAGAAGCACTGGGTAGAAGCACTGCAGCTAGCCTGTGTCCAGCATGGATGTCAGGGTGCTGTAAGTTTATGGAGGGGGGAACGCTGTCTCTCCCTAGTGAACAGTTTAAAGTTTCCTCTGGGATCAGCTTCCTTCTGCTGGTTTCTCTCCATTAGGGGATGATACTGCCAGTTGTTAGTTTTTTTAAATAAACTAGTGCACCTGTCCTGCTAGGAGGAGTGCTTACCTCACTGACAGTAATGGAATTCCCTCCTCTCCCCCCAAATCTTGGTGAGGCCAAGTCCCTCCCTCTATTACAACCATACAACCCTATTGATTTCAGTAGGGCTGCAGAAATGTAACTGAGAGCAGAATGTGTCCCATATAAGCACTGGAGTTGTTCTATGTGGCAGGCTCTTCTTCAGAGAAAAGCTGTGGAGAGTTTCAAATTTGGTTTTTGATTTTTAAAATGAGGCCACCTTTCCTAACACACACCCTGTGGAAATAATATGAAAATTACCAGTGTCCATGTTTTTTGTAGTGAGAAACATGACTGTAACAAAATGAGCACAGTTCTAGTAGTACCTACTCACAATGTCTGCATGCTGTGTATCTTTGAGCCATACCTGATTGCTTTAGTGACAAAACCCTGTTTTGACTCCCTGCTAGCAGTGCAGAGCTTAAAGAGCAGGCTGGAATATCTTTTCTCTTACGGATCATCAATAACATTTTCATTTAAGTTGCGTTAACAGTTTTTTTTACTGCTGATGATCTGAGGCAGAACTTGGCCTTCAGACCTCAAGTTGAGTTTGCAGCATCAGTGGAATAAATCTGGAACCCCATGATGTTTGTTTTACAGTTGCTTCTCAGAAGAGAACTGCATTTTAATATTCCCACTAAGTACTTGAAAGAGATCTTGCACTAAACTTGTAATTGTTAAAATTTTGTGTATAATTTGGTTATATTGTTATGAAATCTACTGTAAATGAGCTAGACTATTAAAAACTTTATTTGTAGATAAGGGCATGAACTAGGTCCGTTGATATTTATTTATTTATTTATTTTTTGTGTACTCTAGTCAGGTTCTTATTCTACACCTTTACTGTAGTATCTGTAAGGCAGATGTTAACGTTACACTTATTTTCCATAGACTACTGAAAATCAGAGTTGTACAGCAGATCACATAACTGAATATTGGGGTGAAGTTAAACCACTGACTTGTGGGGGAAAGGGTAAGATGCCTTTTCTCCAGAATCAGTTGCTGAATTGGCAATACATTCCTTCTGCCAACATATGTTAGTCTGACTAGCTATAGCTGAAGTAAATATTTAAAGCTCTACTAGCAAAAATTTCAGCAGCAAAACATTTATCTTTTTTATGTGATTAAAACGCTGATGTAAATTCTACTAAAGCTGTTTGTTTTCAGGGATAAATCCAATTTAAAGCCAGCTTCCTAAGTCTGTTTCTACTTTAGTCACTTGGAGTCTCTACCACTGAAGGGCAGCAGGACTGGGGAAATCCAAGGACAAGGGAATCCAAAACAGTGTACAGTACACTAGAAAGTCGACTGAACTTAATCATAACAAATAGAAAGTTATTGTAGCTCAGGGCAGTAGCGTTTGTTTTATTTTTAAGTTTTAATTTTTGATTTCTTTATGTTCCTGTCCACCTGTAAAATGGGGGTAATTCTTCCTTTGGATTGTGAGCTCTTTTGGTTATGGACTGTCTCTCATTATGTATTTGTACAGTGCCTAGCACAAAGGGACTTGCCTTTCAGTTGGGGCCTCTAGTTGCTATTGTAATACAGTTGACAGCACTGAGGCCCAGTGTTCTTAAGCTACAAAAGCTATTGCATCTTGAAGAAAACCTTTCTATAAAATATTTCTTAATCTGTAAAATTATGAAAGCTGGCAAATTGTGCCAAGCCTAAATGACATGTTTCCATTTGACTCATCAGTTGTCTGAAAGATGATACCATTTGCCTCATTAAAAATGAGACCTCGTTGCTGAACTAGCACATTTGTTCGTTCTGGCTGGTGTCGAGCACTCATTTTTGGTTAAGAAAATAACTAAATTATTATTTCAGCTAAAATTGGGCTGAAATTTGTAAATTTTCAATCTTTAATATTTAGGATTAAGAATTGCAGTAGTGATGGATTCACGTGTGATTCTCTATCTTCACCTAAACAGTGTGCAAGAATCCACTTAAAAAATAATATATACTGTGTTTTTAAAATCCTTTTAAAATGCAGACTAGCCAGATGGTCAAAAGAACCAATCAGTGAGGCAATATATAAATATTTTCAATCATTACCATGGCACTTCTGTGTTGACACTGAGCTGTAAAGTGCTATTCCATGGAGCTCATGGGTGATCAGCAGATGAGCTCTGATAAAACAGAGAATAAAGGTGAAAGCCTGAATATTATTATAGATTATGGGTTTCATCTATACAGGGAGACTACAATTCATTTGTAGAACATGATGGAAAAGCCCCCTCTGTCCTCTCTTTAAGCATATTATTTAAACCCAGACAGTCTTTATTTCCTCTCTGTCAGGTTCTGATCAAATGTGGTTGTGGGTTTTTCTTTTTTCGAGACTTCTCTTTTCAACTGAACTATTGTGCAGTAGTTACCACTTCTGCTTTAATTGCTACCTATATCTGGAAAGGGGCAGAGGCTCGAGCTATTGAGGAGTTCTTTGCTTTAAACATACCCAACTAGAGAGAATGATCAGAAAGTTGTTAAAAATCAGCAGATTAAAATAAATTTTAAATGTAAAAAATCCTTCCTAAAAGGAAGCTGCATGTACCAGCCAGAGCAGATCTTTTAGAAATGTGTACTAGGGGCGATAACATTTTCATGTATAAAACATGAGGTTCCTTCAGCCAGAATAAATGCTGAGCCCTCATCCAGCAGAAAGCAGCTTCCTCAATTGCTTGGCCCTTCAGAATCTCAGTGTCTGTGACTCCCATTGAGGATGCTCCCTCATGGGAGGATTTTTTCCACCCTTTTGTGGTAGCTCCTAAGCTAACATTAGACAGACAGCTATGGCAGATCGTTCCCAGAGTCAAAGACTGTTAACTGGCCTTCTCACTAGGCCTGTGTGGAGCAGTTACTATTGTTCTAGTAGGGGCAGTGCAACAGAGGGGCCCAAAGACCATCATCCATTTCGGAGGGTGGGGTTCTGAACAGGCTGGCTGCAGCTTGCACCAGGCTCTCATAATATTATATACACCTTCTCCCTGCTGTAATGAGAACACAAGGACCAGAAGAGTTAAGTCAGGATGTATGTGGGGCCTCCTTCTTAGAGGTGGTGGGTATTGCTGAAGTCAGTGGGATATAGATATGGCATCTTTAGTGTGTCTCCGTGCAGCCTAGCACAAGCTTGGCTGTCTGCCATTAATTTTATGAGAGGCCTGGAACAGTGCTCTAAGTACAGGGCCGGAAGACAGGAACTGCTGGGTTCTGATCCTTAATCTGTTGCAGACTCCATCACTGACCTTGGCCCCATCACTAACCTTTCGGCCTCCATTTTCCATTTGGCTACCTTGCCAGGGTACTGGGCTGGTTACTGTTTGCAAGGAGCTTTGAAAATGCAAATGCCATGTGAATGCTGAGTGTCATTGTAGGCATTGCACAGTCCAAAGAGCTGTCCCTGGATGACATCTCTGCCCTGGTGCTCAGCCAAGGAGAGAGCTCTCTTCACCCTTACACAGCTGCTTCCTTCCCCAAACAAAGTGACTGGAAACTCCATGCGAGGATGGTAGGCTGAAGAACCCTGCTTGGGCAAGGTTAGGGGGAATCTGAATAATCTCACTCCACCAAGGAGAGAAAGACCTTCCTTCCCTTAATTGTGTAAATGAATTTACCACATGAGCCTTGAAGGGCCCCACTTGTATTCCCTCTCTGAGGACCACACGCAGATGTTACTCCATCCCCAGGTGTGCAGTAACTCTCTTGGGCTCCGTAGCTGTAGTTGGACGGAGAGGTCTGGCATTTGGGGTTGCCATGCAGTGAAGTGAGGAGCTCTGCTAGGTGAGGTCCCCTTCCCTTCCCTGAGCTGCTTTGTCACTCTCGACCTCATGCCCCTTTTCCTTTTAGGCCTTGTGCAGCATCGCATCCTTTCCCTTGGATGGATCAGCCTGGGGCCGAACCAGTACCCTCAGCCTCTCAGACCTGAAGTTTTCCTGAAGCCTGTGTAAATTTTCTCCTGGCTCAGGCCCTTTGTGGGTGAAACCAGAAGGATCTCTCTGTTACTTAAAGTGTGTAACCACAGCAGCACAGTAAAGGATCAAGATGCAACTGATGGGGGAGGGAAGAGCTGGAAACATCCCTTTCTGTGCACCTCCTATTATTTCTGCATTAATTGCCAGATTTAGCTTTCTTGTTATAAACTGCAGCTGTTCCCTGGCATGTTCTGCTGCCTGTTTTATCTGAATATAAGATGCTTTTTGGTTTGGGATTTATTTATTCCTTTTTTAAACAAAAAGCCAAAGTGCTGGCAGCAACTTAACTAGTTACAGCCGGATACGGCACCGTTAGGACGGTTAAAGGTCTGATAAGACAGGGGAAAACCCTTTCATTTCAGGGTAGGCAACTACTGCGAATGCCCAGCCAGAGAATGTCACTTGCAGATTGTGCATGTACAGTGTTTGGCAGGAGCTGACCTCTGTGAGGATGTAACATGTATTATTATAGATTGTACAAAATCATTAGACTGGGCTATAACAATTGCACTGCTTGGAACTATTTCAGGTTCATTTACCCTTGGAAAGTTGCACTGTGTCTATTCCTATGGGTATGCAGGAACAGAACAAGGTTCTTTTTTCCTCTCTCCCTACTCTTTTCTCAGTAGCAGTGCTCTTCTGTTGACCCACCCTGTTATCACATGCGAGAGCCCTGCCTAAAGCCACTGACTGATTGTGGCAGGTGTGGTTTGTTAACTCTGTTTGGTTAAAAAGAAAGTGAAAGTGCCCTTCAAGGCACAAGCAACTAGGGCACAGAGACTTCTGCAGGGAAACCCTAGGAATGGCCAAGCACAGGGACAAGGCTGAGGCTTATGGTGTATTGTTATATTTGTTTAAACTAACGATAAAGCCAAATGTCAGGTGAGGACCAGACTTGGGATGCAATGTAGTGTTGTACATAGGGAATCAGAATGGAAATTGGGAGTCTTTGATTATGTTCCAAGCTCTGTCAGTCTTCTGCTGCCTGCCCTTGGCAAGTCGCTTCCCTTCTTTGTGCTTCTGTTTTCTGTCCCACCCTTTGTCTTCTCTATTTAGATTGTAAGCTCCTTGGGGCAGGGACTTTGTCTCTTGTTGTACGTCTGTACTACATAGGGTCCTGATCTTGGCACTGTAAGCTCTACCATAATCCAAATAAATATTTGGTCCATGGTATACCCCAGTGGCTCTCAACTAGGGGTATGTGTAACCTAGGATATGCAGAGGTCTTCCATGGGTACATCAGCTCATCTAGATATTTGCCTAGTTTTGCAACATGCTACATAAAAATGCATTAGCAAGTCAGTACAAACTAAAATTTCATACAGTGACTTGTTTATACTGCTCGATATCCTATACACTGAAATGTAAGTACAGTATTTATATGCCAATTGATTTATAATTATATGGTAAAAATGAGAAAGTCAGCAATTTTTCAATAACAGTGTGCTGTGACACTTCAGTATTTTTGTCTGATTTTGTAAGCAAGTAGTTTTAAAGTGAGGTGGAACTTGGGTGTACGCAAGACAAATTGAACTCCTGAAAGAAGTACAGTAGTCTGGAAAGGTTGAGAGCCACTAGTATACCCTGTTGTATTTGTTCTGTTTGGGGTGGGAACAGGGGTATTTGTGTGTGACACTTATGATCTCTCTTAGGGAGAACAACTGAGAACTGCAGCACAACACATCAGTTAAGTAGACAGGCCTTCAGAAGCCAGCCAAAAGAATGTTATAATTAGTCAGCTCCCATGGAATGATAAATGCCAGTTCTATTAGCGTAGTGCAGCATTTTCAACATTTATGCTAAAAATGAGCAACTCACCACCTGCTGGGTGGCACCTCATCCTAATTGCAAAATGTATTTACATATGAATCTGTCTACAAATAGCTATGACTGCTTTGATCGTATTCTGCATGGTATAATGATGCGTGTGTGTGGAGAGAGAGAGAATCTTAAGAGGTGCTGAGCAATCCCAATTCCCATGGAAGTCTGGGAGAGTGGGGATTGCTCAGTACCTCTCTGGACCACGCTCCTAATCAGTGGTCAGTAAATATGCTGTCATATATTAACATTTCCTTTTTTTCTGGTGTGAGCCACCTTGGCCCAAATGTCTCGTTGGGGCAACTCCACTAAAGCCTTCATGGTTGCAGTAAGAATGAATTTAGACCCTTGTGTTTAAGACGACACTGTGATGGTATGTCTTTTTAATGAAGATGTACTGGATAAAAGTCGATGATTGTTATTTTAAATGGGGAAAAAAGCATTTTCTTATTGAACTTGGACTTTTAATTTTTTAAAAATTAAATACATTTATCTTTTAAAAAATAAACCTATTTAAAATTAAATTTGAAATTATGACAAGCTATGTAAAGGCCTAAACTTAATACTTTTATTAATTTCTTTTGTTTAATAAATCAGTTAGTTTAAAATGTAAGGCATAATTTGATAAATGTTTTTTATGTATCTAACACATTTAAGGTAGTTTTATTTAACTCATGAAATCTTGTTTAAAATGCCGCTTTTGTGCATTTTTAATTGAATTCCAATTTTAATCCTAATGCAAGTGTGAAAGCAATTGCGAGTAAAAAATTATCTAGTCACGTAAATAGAAAACGGTGAATGACGCATTTTTTAACATGATAAAAATTGTAAAAATTGAGAATCTGAACAAATGTATGTTAAGCTACATAATTCCTTAAATAAAATGTGCATAGATACAGTGTAAACTTGATTAGAAAAAAGAAGTACCAACATTTAGTGTAAAGGCTATATTTGCGTTGCAAATCAACATATTTGAATGGTCATGACAGACAAGTAGAACAAACTTTTCTTTTGGACCACATACAAATGCAAAACAAAATTAAAATGATTTAAATCAAGGTTTCCTGTTTGCTGATTTAAATCACTTTATTTTAAATCAAGCCTCCCGAATGAAGGTAGGAGTTAATTCCTGTTGACTTTTGTCTGGTATCAGATTCTTGCAAGCCTGAAGCTGAAATCTATCAATAGATGTTTCTTTGTTGGCACCAAGGTTAGCATTTGGGACTGCCTGACTGTTGATCTTGTTATCTGACCACTATGCCATGTGGCCAGAGTTGCAGCTCTATTTCTAAGTCGAATTGCATCCATTAATAATAGTCACAATATCAAAGGTTTGTATATAGGTTAAATAACTCTCTGTCGAACTGTTGTAGTGTTTTCATCTGTGCTGGGAAAGCAGAAGTGATGTTTGGGCTGCATGCGACCAGCTGAGCTGTGAATTGACAGATGACGTTAATAAGCATTTGAGGACTAAATATATTTTAAGCTGGCTGACTGTTTGCTGTCTGTGAGGATTCTGAGACTAATGGACCTGAAACATTGCTCATCCTTGCTCTTTCTCCAATGTGACTGTGACCCACGCAAGCACATTAAATAGCTTTGCATGAAGGTAGAAGAGTAAACTGCAATTAAAATCTATTTTGATAAGGTATAAATCAACCCTATTAACCGTGGTAGGGTCAGCTAAATAGTGCACTGTGTAGTGATTCCATGCCTGGCTCCGTAGGTCTGCCTTTTGGCTCGTAATCCATGTTCCAGTCCCAAAGATGCTGTGCATGTGTCTCATCTGCTCTGGTAGGCATGCGTTGCAAGGTAACACCTGCAAGGTTAGGTTTTACTTTATGCTTGATCTATTGGAGTTTTTTTTGGGAAGTATGAGGGGTGTGATGACCCCCATGTATCTCTGCTGTGAGTGTGTGTGTTGGGGAAACGCTTGCACTGCCATGAAGTGTGTTTCTCCTGCTATGTAACGCAGGGGCTTAGGGGCCAGGATCATCTGTGCTGGCACAAGTTATAGCTCCCAGTGCCAAAAAGGGCATTTGGGCACCACCCAAGCTCAAAGGAATAATGTTTCCACTGCCCCCCTGGAGGTTCTGCTGAGCTAAGACAGCTTTAACAGGAGGCCAGTTAATGGAGGCTGCCATGTGGATGCACTGAATTGATGCGTTACCACTCCCTTGGCAGGCATGGCTCTGCCACCTCATGGCCACACCCACCTCTGAGATGATGTTGGCTGGCTGGGGGCTTCTGGCAAAGGCAGATGTATGCAGATGCCTAGTGTCATTACTGTCTTCCCTCCCTCTCTGAACTGCCCACTGCTGGGAGCCTTTGTCAGGGTCTGTGCTGGCTGCCTCTGGGAGAAAGATTAAGGGAGGAGTCAGGAGTAGAGGTGTGGGTGAGGCCAAGGTTTTGAAGGGCTTTGAAGAGACCTAGAAGAGCTTGACTCTAATGTGGGAAGGGGCAAGAAGCCAGTGTAGTGAGAATCGGCGGGACTGGGGAGGGTTGTGTGTTTGCGACCTGATGTACTGATCAGACACTTAAAAAGCATGCATTCAAAATGATATATAGTAGTTAAAAGCAATGCTGAGAGTCCATCCAAAGGAATCTCTTTAAAAAGTTAATAGGCCACTTGCCATAATTAAGCAAACTGCATGAGCTACTTAGGATATAATTGTTCTGTTATGTTTCTTGTAGATCCCTCTCAGCTCTCCTGGCAAAGGAAGCTCGAAGGGCCAGGATACCAGTGACCACAGACAGGGGCAGGGAGCTGGAAGGGGCGGTGTCTCAGATATAAATTCCCCGTCTCAACTCCAGTACAGGAGGGGAGCTGACATCTACCAGGCTTGAGGCACTGAAAACTCTCACTTCCCCTGGAAGCCCAGTCCTCTCCCCTGTTACCTTGCTGCTCCTCTTGCAATACTAGAGCAAAGGAACCATCTTTCTGCAGTGGTACTGGGAGGTGCTATTTTTCCTTACTCCTCCCCTGCCTGTGGAAACCGATAGCTTCTATAAAGGCAATTCCAGCTCTCTTCTCACTCCTAAAGCAAGGGTCCTGTCTCATCTCAGGGGAGCTGTTTAGTCGACTGCTGCTATGTGAATTTTTTCTTCAACAACATCCATGCTACATATCTGTGCCCTTACATCATTCAGCATCGTGTGTGAACTAGTAACCTTGCATGGGGTATTATGATTATGTTATGCGAAGAGAGCACATGGTAGTGGTCAGTGCAATATTTTTTTTCCTTATTTTAAATTTCCATGAGTTGGAGATTATGATGACTCATGGCTTGGAACAAGCTGAAATCCCTAAGGTGCTTGTTACTGCCTACTATCACGTATTGAATTTCTAACATACTGGAGGGATGTCTGCAGAGAACTATGATGTACAATTATGAAAGGTTCTAGCTTCATGTTGTTTGTACAGGAGATATTAGCGTGGCATAACTTCACTCTTGCTGTTAATTTCCCAGCGGCATGGTCGTTAAGTAATATTTTTTATTTTCTCTAGGATGTTAACATATGTGGACCAACAGTGACATCCTACGTCAGCAAAGCTCCGTTGACTCTCTCCTGCATTCAGAAGCATCCAGAGAGATTTCATACATAAGGTATGTTCTGACAGTTCCATTGAATTGCAGTTCTCTTTCTATTAAAAGAAAAAAAAAGTCATTCGTACACTACTGTGGGGAATGGCAACCGTCTCTGGGGAACAAGCGGTTAGCCTCAGCTCAGGTTCCTCAGAGGAAGGGCTATACAATGGAAGTTCAAAAAGCGAGTGCTTGAGTAGCTTTTGGGAAGGTCAGACTCCATGCCGAGGGTCACAGGAGTAGGTTTTTCCTGATGTGAGTTAACTTGTGTGTGTGGTTGTAATTGTTCTCCTTTTGAAGAAAACTTTTGCTGAGTGTACCTGTGCTTTTGTTTCTGCTCAGTCAACACCCAGAGCTCTCAAGTTTGTACAGTGGGTTCGTTAAAGGGATGCTACCAAATAGGTTACTCCCCAAATTTAGCTCTAATATATTTTTTTTAAAAAAAACCCTCATACAAATATATTCATTTTTCTTCTTTTTTAAAAAATCAGTTTCTGTAAATATTTTGTTTTTAACATAAACCAGGCAATGTTTGGAACCTGAATACTGCAAGATTGTGTTAGAGCAAGTAATTCAGAAAGCAAGTATAAATTGACAAACTCATGTTCATTTTTCAAGCGGACAGAAATGCAGCTCCTCTCTCTCCCTCCCCAATACAAATAGCACAAATGGTGAGAAGTTGGAATTTTTTTTTTTGTTTGGCTAATTAAAGGTATCGAAATGTTTTTGTTTTTTGTAATGACATAGTATATTGCAATTACATTGTGATTTAACCTTGTGGTGTATTCCTTTAATGTTTGTTTTAAATATTCGGTGATTTTCATTAAACATCCTTCATGTTAGTTTTGCTGTCCTGACTCGTATGTCTAAAACTGCCCATGGAACTAGTAATGAACAGGAGTTCTTTAGATAATTTACTTTAAAGTAGGTGTGGTCTCAGGATACCCTTTTGACTATTCATAACTGTTCTGTTTGAATCTGTTGTATTTTCCCACTTATCTTACCCCATTCCCCAGAACCTCATTAAACTTTGTACCAAAAATGGTTTAACTCTTTTATCTTCAGTTAGTGTTTCCCTTTTGAATGATATCTAGGGTGCTGCAATCTTGCATTTTGCTGTTGTAGACTAAAATTCGGGGCTGCTGACCTTCAGTTCAAGAGCATCTGGAAGCAGGACAAGTATAGTTGTAAGGGTACCGAGGCTGAGGAGTACAAGTTACTTTCAGTGATTCTGGATTTACGTCCTCAAGGGATTGAAGTTATTCTGAATGTTCACAGTTGCGAGTGAAAGATTAATCTTGCCTTGAACTGTCAAGTGGGTGCCTCAAGTAGAAGTCACTGAAGACAAAGGGCCACGTGGTACCCTTATTATTGTACTGGCATAAAACCCATGGGAGAGGGATATAGAGTCCAGGAAATTGAGCAGCATTTGCCTTGGAGCATCTCCTCCTGATACTCCCTGGAAAGTCTGTAGGGCCAAGGCACTGGTATGGTAACTGTTCCTAACTCTGCAGAAGGCTTGAGCCTCTCTGGGACCCAGCTTCTCTCCTGAGGGAGCCGTGCTGCCACTGGAGTCTCCCTCCCTACTGCAGCCGTGCAGTAGGAACCATGGACAGGTTTTTCTGGGAGTAAATACCACTGTTATCAGCTTAACAGCAGGGTTAATGTTCTTAGCAGCACAAATTTTCACTCCTATCCATAGGGCCTGAGGAGAACTTCCCCTCAGCCTCCTCTGTGTGGTGGAGGCTTAGAAGGGCCTCCATTTGCTTGGAGGAAGGGCAAGAACAGGCTCTGATCTCATTTCCCTTGGATTTAAGGCACTTTATGTCCTATTTCCTGCTCTTTTGCTCTTCTCTGGGCTGTGTAATGGAGAAGAATGTGGCCCTGGAAACTAGTGACAAGCAAAGGAAGGCAAATGCAGTCTCATCTCATTTTCAGGGTTAACTTTGCCCTGTGGATTTAGCCCTATGCGTTTCACTCTCCTGAAGAGATTAATATATCAAGAGGGCTGAGTGTTTCTCTGTAAAACAGACACAAAATTGGTTGCCAGTTACTCAGAGAGCAAGGAAATACTATTTTTACAGGCAGCAAAATGAAGCTGTGCAGTGCAGGTCGCTAGGAAGCTGAAAGAAGTGACGAATGTATATGGCTCGGCAGGTTAAGTACATAAGAGAATAAAATTGGCTTTAAAATGATGGTGAATGCAGCACTCATGAAAACAAAGGTCTAAGTGGCATTGGCCAGAACTAGGAGCAGTTGTATGCAGGCGCTGGGTAATTTTCCTGCTGTGCTCTACTATTGTCCTCGTGCAAGACTTCTGCTGCTCCGTCCCTGAGGAACTTGTGACCAGACTGCCAAACAGAGCAAATAATGTGGGGGTTGGGGGGAAAGGAAGGGGAGCTCCTTTAAGGCTGTTCCTCTGAGGTGCTGAGAATCTTCTATTACCCACAGTACCTTTGAGGGTCAGCACCTGAGGGAAACTATGGGGGCATGTAGCCAAGTGGCGACTCACCCTGCGGCACCTCCCGCTGGTCTGCCTGGGAATTAGCTCTTCCAGTGTCTGGAGCACCCTCTGCAGGCCGATGTCCCGCTTGCTGCTGGCCCTGTGTCCCTCCCTGGACCCCGGTACCCTCTTCCTTAGAGTGCTGCACCCCTGCAGTACCCCCACAATCTCACTCTGGGTCTCCCCTCCCTGGGGAACCCCCACCTCCTATCCCTACCTTGCCTCAGTCTAGGCAACTGCCAGTCACCACTTGCCCTCGTTCACTGGGGCAGACTGCAGTATCATTGCCATTCATCATTAGCAAGGAGGGTTTGGCCTGCTGCTTCTAGAGCCCTGGGCTGCCCCCTGCAACCCCAGTACCCCTTAGTTGGGCCCTCTCCCAGGCCCTACAGCCTGGGGGTTTCCAGGCCAGAGCTTCCCCATCTCTGCTTGCCTTGCCCCAGCCCTGCTTCCTTCTAGGTACCTTGCTCAAGCTCCCAGCAGCCAGGCCTGTCTGCCTCTGTAGACGGAGGAGACTCTCTCTCCACCAAACTCTAGGCCCTTTTATCAGGGACAGCTGGGCCCTAATTGATGCAGCCACAGCTGTGGCTGCTCTGCCCAATCAGCCTGGGAGCTTGCTTGCTCCCAGCCACAACCCTTTCCTGGGCTGTTTAAGCCCGTTTTAGCAGGAGTGGGGCAGCCGCCCCACTACAGGGCATTATAATTAAAATACAAGACGGCTTGATTCACGAGGACAGAGCTGGTCCTGTAGGTATACAGGCTGAATGTCCATGTGTGATGCCTCCTGGGCTTGTGATGGGGCTTGAGGCCCTCATAGAGGCTGGAAGAAGCCAGCTGAGAGGCAGCACCTGTGCTAGGGGACTGATGTTGCTCCCTTGTTCCTGCCTGTTTCGAGAGACAGAATTTCCTAAGACTCACGTCAGTTAGGGCTGGTCTACACTGGAGGTGTGTGTGTCAACCTAAGATATGCAACTTCAGCTATGCAAATAGCATAGCTGAAGTCAAAGTATCTTAGGTCGACTTACCTGGTCATCCTCATGGCGGCGAGCTGACCACTGCCACTCCCCTGTCGACTCAGCTTCCTCCTCTTGCGGAGATAGTGTTCCGGAGTAAATGGGGAGCATGTTCGGGGATCTATTTATCGTGTCGAGACAGGACACGATAAATCGATCCCCGAGACATTGAACGCTAGCCACCAATCCGGCAGGTAGTATAAACGTACCCTTATTCTCTGCCTCTACCTCTGTTGAGTGGGAAGGCAGCTGGAAGCTGGTGCACAGGAAGGGAGTGTGGAGGATGACAAACGAGGAGCGGGGGTTATGTGGAAAGGGGCAGCAGGAGTGAGGTGGTGTGCGGGGGGCAGGAAGGGCGATTGAAGGCAGGGCTCTTGTAATCTGGGGAAGCGGTGCCCTCTTGGGGCAATTCACATGTTTTAGAACCACCCCCACACAGGGAAGTATAAATTACAACTGAATTGGCTCCTCCCCATATATCCTGGTTGTGCTCCCTTTTCCAGCCTGCACAGCCACTTCTTTGGGCTGCACTGTTGCTCTAAGTCCCCCAGTAAAGGAGGTGGGCACAACTGAGTTGGGTTGCCTGAACCAACCCTGCAGCAAGCTTTCCCCTGTAGAGCGATGGGCCTCTATGTGGGAGTAAACCAGGGCTGAATCTAACCCTTGGCATGTGCAAGTGTCTTAGAGTTATGTGGTCTGAGAATCACCCATAGCATGAGAATTGTAGGCCACTTTAGAAGATGGCTCTAAAGGTGGATGAATGGATCAATACAACACAATTTGTTTTTATGTAGAATCTTTTATATGGAAGTATCGCAAGCCATTTTACGAGGAGAGTTAGATTGAGGTGATAACACTTCAGAGAGCTGGGTGACAGCCACTCTCCAAAGACAGAGAACCGCTCTCTGTGTTCTGAGCTGAGTGAGATAGGAGAGAACTGTAATTTAAAAAGCGTTTAAAGGTGGTGTGTGTCAGCACGACTGCTGTTGAGTTACAGTGGCAGGAGAGGAGAAAGGAGTTGGTAATAGGAAAGACACGAGTGTGGATAACTTGTGGTAAGGGAAGTAGATTATGAGCAAATTGAATTAGGTATGATATTAGTTCTCAGCAGAGGTGAGCAATCGAGTACAGGGTACCTCTCTTTAAAAGACGATGACTTCAGCCTGCACTGATGTTTTTAAATCTCTAGTGAAAATAAGGGTGTGTTTAACTCCCACCTCTTCTCATTGTCGCAGTATAAAAGCACTAGGCTTGATGAACTGTTTGGACATCTAGGGTAACAGGGAGGAAAGAGCTGACGACACTGGTGTGATTCTAACCGCAACATCAACTGACGGCAGTTTCCTGTTACTGGTGTAACTCTCTATAGATGTGAACTTTCTTCATCTGTGTGCTTCTCTCTCTCTCTCATTTGTTAATTTTTGGCTGAGGTTCTGTTGTTAATTTTGTTTAGGGGTGTTTTTTTTTCCCCTCACCTTTGTCATATTTGTTCTTGGAGGGTGAGGTAATTGTAGAACTCATTACTATCAAATATTTAAGAACATGAAAACAGGCGTCTGCACCTCTCTTTTACAGATAACAATAACAAAGCCAGCAAATCCACCCCTATCCCTGAAAAAGCATGTCAGGCCCCAGTTTTGCAATCTGATCTCTCATACAAAGCCCTACTGATTTCAGTGTGACTCGGTGATCATAAAGATATACTTGTGGGAATCTGATTACAGGATTGGGGCCTCTGATTCCACTCTTTCCACAGATTCATTTCATCCCCTCCTTAATACATAAAATATCACGGTTGCAAAAACTAGAGTGTGCTCTCTTCTGCTGTTCCCATTCCCGCTGCAAAACTTGGCCAGATCCTTCCCTTGTGGTTTGTGATATTGTAAATAAAGGCTTGGGGAGGTTGCACATTTTGCAGCTCAAGTTATGTTGATTCCAAGGCTTGGGGGACGGCAATTAAATTGAACTGTTCTGGGTTGTTGTGGGAAAAATATTATTAATATTACGGGAAAACAATGGAAAAAAGACCATCCCAAATAAGACCATTCCTTTCTGACCAGAGCTTTGTCTAGGGCAGGAGTGGGCAAACTGCGGCCTGTCGGCCACATGCTGCCCATGGGACTGTCCTGCCTGGCCCTTGAGCTCCCGGCCAGGGAGGCTGCCCCCGGCCCTTCCCCTGCAGCCACGCCATTGCATGGACATGCTGTGCGGTCTTGCAGGGCAGCGTGTCTCACTCCGGCTGGACTGTGCAGCTGCCAGACATGCTGCTCTGAGGGGTATGGTAAGAGGGTCGTGGCCAGGGAGGTTGAATAAGGGGCAGGGGAGTCCCAGGGGGCAAGCAGCAGTCCCTGGGGCCAGTCAGTGGACAGGGAGCAGGGGATGGTTGGATGGGGCAGAGGTTCTGGGGGGAGTGGTAAGGGGACAGAAAACAGGAGGGTTGGATAGCGTGGGAGTCCGGGGGTCCGTCAAGGGGTGTGGGTGTGGATAAGGGTTGGGTCAGTCAGGAGACGAACAGGAGGGGTTGGGTAGCAGGTGGGGTTCTGGGGGGCAGTTAGCGTGAAGGGTCTCGGGGTGGGGCAGTCGGGACGAGGAGTGGGGGCGGGGGTTGGATGGGTTGGGGATTCTGAGGGGGACAGTCAGGGAGTGGGAAGTGGGAGGGGGGTAGATAGGGGGCAGGGCCAGGCTGTTTGGGGAGGCACAGCCTTCCCTACCCAGCTCTCCATATAGTTTTGCAACCCCGATGTTGCCAAAAAGTTTGCCCACCCCTGGTCTAGGGACATGAGGCCAGAAATATTCTAAAGTAGGCACCTAAAGAAAAGTGACTTGATTTTCCAAAGGTGATGAGGCCCTGCAGCTCCTGCTGACCTCACTGCCATTTATGGATGCTTCTGAAAAGTAAGCCATTTATCCTTACAAGCATAAGGACATAATTCTGCAAATATTTATGCATGTGAGTTACTCTAACCATGCCCATAGTGACACTACCACATGAGTAAATTTACTCAAATGCGTTAATATGTGCCAGTCATACCTTTGAATATGGAGTTTTGGAAAATTTTGGTGATAGATCTTATCAGATATGACACATCCTGTGGTCCATTTAGTCCAGTAACCTGCCTTAGGTAGTGAGCAATAACTAATGCTGTAGAGAATGGGGTAGGAGGTGCAGGGGAAATACATTATACAAGAGCTGTACAATTTTGTGTTTTGAAAACCTGTGCTGGTTTTTACTAGTAGATATAAACTCTCTCATGCTGAGCCATGATTTATTTGTTTTTGTTATCCAGGTAAATGCCAGTTTCATCCATCTGCCTGTTTTTTGTTTCTCCCTTCTGTGTCGGTGTTTGAAACTTTCTGGTAATAAGTATTCACAGGAGACTGGTGGTGGTGGTGGTGGTTAAACTACCATTTCATGTTGTTAGTTTTGATATTTATATTTAATTCGGTTAGGATTTACTAAGAGACAAGGGATCACAACAAGGCTATTGGGCTTTATTACTAGCTGATATGCCGTGTGATGATTATGTTGGGTACAACACTGCAGGTTTCTCTGTGTTGTTCCCAGGATATGAAAGAGGCAAAGTAGGTCAGGTAGTATGTTTTAAGGGACCAACTTCTGGTGGTGGAAGGTATACACTTCTGAGCTACACAGAACTCTTCTTTTCCACCAATAGGAGTTGATCCTGAAGATATTACTTCACTTACCTCATCTCTTTGGAGTAACTAACAATTAATTACTGGCAATTTTGTGTCACTATTTGTTGTTGTTGTTGCTTTTATTTGATATTTGCAGTTTTATTTAAAGACCTTTTCCTGGTAAAGTTTTTCTTGGTACTTTTCTTTACCAAAACAGGATATAAAGTGTGAATGCCGCTTGTCACTTTAATCTTGCATTGTAGCTTAGTGCTAGAGAAGACAAATTTGACATAAAATTTCTATAGCTCTGAATGCGCAGCAGGAAATAGAATTGGTGAAAATACATTCTACATATAGATGTTAATTTGCCTCTGCAGGACAGGTTTTAGATACACTCACTTAACCTGATTTTGTTCTTAGTGGGCACATAATTCATGGACATAAAAATAATGGCCCAGTTTTATCCCTGCTCTAACTCAGTTGACGTCACTGAAGTTACATCAGGGATGATTTGGCCCAGTTTCTTTAAAAGTAAGACCTGATGAGCAAACCCTTAAGGAAAAGACCTATAGAGAATGATTTCCCTGGGATAGGCTAAAAGGGATCTAATTTTCTATTAAATTCTATAGGACCAGTTTTGGTTCCATACCGATGAAATTAGATAGGACCCTTTCATAAGGGAAAGAGTGTACCATGCACTTGCAGTCTGGAGGGTACATTGTCACAAGCGGCACCAGGGAAAGGTTAATTGATTCAGAGCATATCCACTTTAAAAGGACAAATTTAGAACTAGTCATGTACATGGAAGTCAACAGGGTTGTATCCCCTACAACAGGTTTCCATTTTCTATGTTGAAAGACCCAGTAGAGCAATGTACTCTGATACCCCAGAATTTTGTCCTGCTGTGGAAATGAGAATGCACAGGCAATGCTGAAGACAAAAACCAGTACTGACAACTGCAGAAATGTAAATAACAGTTGTCTTAAATCAGGACCTTAAAAAACAGGACCTTTACAATTGGTATTAGACATAGATCTGCTTCCCTAAACATCTAGAAACACACTTTTAGCAAATCTGAGATCATTGCAAAATGAGGATGTTTTTTGGGCACATGACTGTGTCAGCATATTTTATATAATTTAGCAGACTTATTCCACTTGATTGTGTTTTCTGAATCATTCCCTTTTTAGAAATGGAGCCCCCTCAAAACTTTCCATGTCTATTTCCATAAGAGGTTCCCTCTATCTGAATATTCATCAAATTATACCAATGATAATACATTCCAGGTAGTATAAACTGCAGGGTTTGGGACCATTTCTGTAGAACCTAGCAGTGCATCTTTTTTCATATATATATTTTTAAAAGTAGTTATATTCTAAGAGAAACCAGTTTCAGACATTTTTGCCAAACCTGCTGCCAACAGAGGCCTCAAGTCATGGGATGCCCCATCTTACCAGGGACATGTTGAAATGCCAGCATGATGTTTTCTGCTCTTTTGCCACTTGACTTGGGGGGTGAGTAGGTTCATGCCAAGTGAGAGCTGTGTAGGTGATTGGGGTATCTGCCCCATAGACAGCCTCTCATAATTGCCCCCTCCTTCTGTTCAATGAAGAGCATCCAGCCAATAACTCTGTGTCCCTCCACAAATACCCACATCAGTTCTTGACATGCTACCTATTGATTTCCTTCGTCTGTAGTACAGTTCCCTGCACCTTCTATCTCTTATAGAAGAGGGGATTGAGGCAGGTGAGTGGAAACATGTAGCACACCGACTACTTGATTTTGCAGCTTTGGATTGAAATGAACTGGTCTGTAGCAGCCTGCCAAATTTTCTTGAATCAGCCCAGATCCTAACATCTGTTGCATACAAATACAAAATCCTACTGAGGAAGACTTGTTGAGAGCTAAGCTAAATCAAATGGTACTTTTGCCAATTAAGTTGACTTATACCTTCTATAAATAAGTCTTTACCAAAAAATGTACTTTAATGTAGTGCATGAAAGCTTTCAGATGGATTAATTTCTTCTTTGAGTGATGGTCCCTATCTGTCTTCCACACGTGGGATCTGCATGCGCACAACGCACCTGAGTCTGGAATTTCTTTCAAGTAGTGTCCACTGGCCCATGCATGCACCGTAGCTCTCCTCTTATGCCAAACCAAGGGTATAAAGGGTGATGTAGGCCAATACATTTCCATTTCCTCTCGCTGTTGCGTGGTCTGAGTTAGACTCTTCAGTGTCCTCAGTTCCTTTTTAGTACATCATTCCTTTAAGAATTTTTATATAGTTTAATTTATAGTAGTTTTTATAGTATAGATAGATGGATAGCATTTCCCCCCCCCCAGGAAATCCGGGATTATGCTCAGCATCCCAGTGTTCAAAAACTCTGTTTCCTGGTCTTGATCCTTTTCTGATAGTGCCAAACATCAACACTGCCCCTACTTCTTCAGAGGCTCACGTTTCTTCCAAGTGCAGCATCTGCTAGTCTTCCTCCCTCCCCGCCCCCGAACTCATGAGGGTCAGGAACTGAGACTCAGAAAACACCTCTTGAAGAAGACAATGACGCCCCAATTAGATGCAGGCTAGGAACCACTCTCCCCCTCTCTCCATACATGTCCTCAATAAGCAGGCAGCACTCCTCTGAGCATGAGCTTAGGAATGGAGGCTGTCTGTTAAACCTATAGAGAAGGCTTCACGGGAGGATAAGGGGACACTCACAGATATAAGACAAGTCATCTATGTCTAAGGCTGTACCAGAGAGAAGAGATCCCTCCCCAACCTTGCCATAGTCAGAAGGGCCAGTGTGTTTGGGCGCTAAGGTCTTAGGCCCGACTAAATCTTCTCAACAGGAGAAGGTGGTGCGGAGGGGTTCTGATCTGACAGTTCCAGCATTGGCTCTGGTGGTGAAGACATGGGATAGACAGCTTCTCGTGCTTCAATCCACTTTGGAACTGAGGTGGTACCGGTTAATGACGCAGCCCCAGTGGGAGCAGACTGCCATGGTGACCAGACAGACTCTGGCTCCATCAATAGGCCCTCCTCATACTCCAGAATGGTCAGAGACGTACATTTCCCTTGAATACATCTATGCTGTACCCTACCTGCATTACCCACTCCTGTTGGGCCTACCATATACTATCTTTCTATAAGGAAAAGCTCTTGCTATGTCTCCACCCCAGATTCATACCCAAGACAGTTTCTGAGTTTCATGAGTCAGTTCATCCACTTATCTGTATTTTTTCCCTAAATCACATGCCTTGGAAGAGGAGAGATGACTGCATTCTCTGAATGTTCGGATGGCTTTGGCCTTTTATTTGTAAAGAACAAAGGACAGTAGAAAGACACCTAAATATTTGTTTCCATAGCAGAGTGATCAAGAGGTCAACCTATATAGTGCAGAGACTTTCAAAATGGATCTTGGGTTTTATTACCCTTTGTTACCACCTAGTTCCCCACCCCGTCCCCCCAAGAAAGAACAAAGGTTCATTTCACCTTGGGGGTAAGCTACTTCAGCTGCCTTTCTGAGAGATATGCCTACAGAAGAGATATGTAGGGCAACCACTTGAAGCTCTTTGCATACTTTCATGGGACAGTATGCCCTGGTATAATTGTCAGATTTGGATACAGCTGTGGAGACAGCAGTACTACAATCAGCCATCACTTCTGCATCCTTGCACCACCTGTTTGACTACTGCCCGTTAATCTCTCATGTGTGGAATACACGTAAGGGCCATTGCTCAAAGAAGAAATGAAGGTTGGTTACTTGTATCTGAAGGTCCTTTAAGATGTATGATTCCTATCTGTATTCCACTACCCGCCCTCCATCCCCTCTACTGCAGGTTTATTACACTGCAGTAAGAATGGGAAACTGGAGAAGTGTCAGCCTGCACCATCTTTTATGCCCTCCGTTGGGAGCATGGGGGAGCGATGGTGCATGTATGGGCCAATGGACACTGCAAGAATTCTGGGCTGATGTGCATAATGCGCATATGTATCCCACATGTGGAATACAGATAGAGGCCATGCATCTTGAAGAACCTGCAGTTACAGATGAGTAACTTCTATGTCCTGAGTGACACATTAGTGTAGTTTCCAGTGACTTAAAAGATCTGTTGATAATTTAATTCCTTCACTTCCATTAAAATTGTCTGCTGTTTTCACCTCAGCTTACAGTAGACACGCACTTAAAGTGGGTTGAGGAGGGGGAAGAGATACTAAAATGTCTGTATCCACTTACATACAGAAGATTCTGAGGGAGAAACACACTATCCAGTCTACCATAGCAACTGAAAGCTTGATATCGAAGTACAAGCAGATTCATCAGGTGAGGTAAGATGGCGTCTTGTTCAGACAACATTTTGATGTTCATTTCATAATGTGGGTGAAGGGAAGGGAAGGGAACATCTACAGAATGTTTAGGCAAAACATATGCTTTCAGCGAATACTTTTTCTAAGTAGCCCCTTACAGTTCACTGAAATAGCCAATGTTGGGTGTCAATCACATCTCTGCTACTTGTGTAGTAATGGTGTGTCATCTAGCCTTGGCGACTCTGTTGATAAGTGCTAAAATGTTACCATTTTGAGTGTTATAATAGTCTCCTGGTAGTGCCTGCTTAAAGATAAGGTTGCAGAAAAGTTTTTATTATAACACTGTAAACATGGCTGAAGTTTGAAGCTTGACGGAGTCTTCATTATGATCTAATACAGATATTCCAGCATCATGGTCCACAGAGCAGTTGCCAGTGGTTTGCAGAAGGCTGGCTGGTCACATGCTGCTGTCTCCAATTTGTTTTTAGTTGCAGAATTGCATTAAAAGAAAACAACATAGACTATATGTTGTGTTATATGCTAAGAGCTGCATTGCGCGCTCTCTCTCTCTACTTGGGATATGAGAGAGATTCATCTGATCTAAGGCAACTGTTAATACTGTAATACTAAGGTTTCTCCCCCCACGCCATCCTTTTCTCTTTTTTCTGAAAACATTTCTGTTTGATAGGTTGGGAGAAAATAACTACTTCTGTGAAATTTTGCTTTGTTACTTGAAAATAATCTTACTGATTTTAAACATAAAATATTACAGCTGGGTTTTTTATTAATGTTATGCTTTGTTGGTATAATTTAACTAATATGGAAACAGTAAAAATCCTATGGAAATAAAATGACACTGATGTTAATGCCAGATAAATAAATCGTGTTCAGTGCTATTACAATGAATACAAAATTATATTTTTAATTCTTAATGGGACTATTAGAATAATAAATGTAGATCTAAAGAGACATGCTTATGTGCTCTTGCTCTAAGGTTATATTTATGGGTGTATAATTAAATGTTAGGTAATAACATGTTAGTCCTTGATCTTGGCTAATAACTAGATTTCGGCTGTAGCTGAGCGTGCCAAAATGTCTTTACTATAATAACTTCTCTCCACAGCCAGGTCTAGAGTTTTTAAAGCATATACCTGGTGCTGGCTCTGTGTAGTTTAATTAAATCCTAAAAGAGCCCTGTAAATAATATCATCCCTGTCTTACAGATGGGGCATTGAGTAAGTAGGGTATTCTTTGAGTCACCAGCCTCAGACAGTGGCCGAATTGGTAAGAGAATGTTGGCTAAAGATGGATGAGGAAGAGTAAGATGTGTACAGCTTCCTAATTCTCCATTTGCATTGTAAATCCTATTTTGTGAGTAATCCGTTTCCACTGATGGGAATCGTATATCAGATAACTCATTAACTCTGTGAGCTTTATTTATCGTAAAAAAGTGTCAATGGTTTTTACAGCTCTGTTGTAGTGTTTTAAATGATTAAATTGTAATTTTGAACTAAGGATTTTTGGCATATAATTTTCAATAGTACTTGTAGTTTCAGGTATCAGAAATCCAGTTTCTAGCAGTAATGAAACGCTTCTTAATATGCTCTTCTCGTGTGTGCCTTTGTTTAAATTATGAAATAATTGTGGTTGTGACTATAATAATGCTGTCATTTAATATCTTGGAAAAGGAAAAAATAATTTTATTTGGGCAGAATAATGCAATTGGAATACATGTGCCTCTGGGTTCTTTGAGTTAAAGGCTAAAATGGTGCTGATAGTTGACAAAGATACACAGTCCTGTTCTTTTATGATGATCTGCATAAATTCCACTACCATATAGTGGCAGCATATTGATTTTCCTCTAATTACTCATGAGTAAACACTAATGTTTTTATGATGTGAATACACTGGGACAATGGAGGGTGAAAAAACCTGCTTGTTGGGGAGACTATTTCTAGCGTTTAGATCTGGGGTTTTGGAGTGAGTAGTAGACCAAGGCTCTGTTATGGGAATTACACTGTACCACTGACTTGCTATGTGACTGTGGGCAAGTTGTTTAACCTCCTTGTGCCTCAGATCACTTGTAGATGAGTGTCAATATCTATGTATGGGGTGCTTTTTGTGAAGCACTTTGAGATCCTCAGATGTAAATTGCTGTAGAAATGGAAAATTTTGTTTTATTTCTCTTTTGAAAGAGAGGGGAAATGTATGCAGAAACTCAATCATTCCCTAGAGAATCTTAAAATCAAGGCTTCTGCACATATTGTTTCCAATGCTGAGTGAAACATAATTTTATACATTAACTATAAAGACCTTCTGTGTATGACCGTCTGCAAAATGCAAAGGTGTGTGTACCCTTTGTGCTTTAAACACTATGCACATCTTTGTCTTTCCTGTTTGCTGCTCATTGAACAAGTCCCTTGTGTCTTGTTGTTTTTGGCTCAGTAATGGATAGCAAAGTGGAACGTGCTGAAAGTGAAATTTCAATATAAAAAAGTGGTGTGCATGTTTTTCACATAAAGGTCTTGCTATAATTCATTTAAAAAAAACCCCAAACCTTCTTTCCACTATTTATTTTTCGTGTTCTCATGACTCCCACAATATGCTAGGCACTGTCTACATAATCACATAGTCCAGCCTTGAAACAGGCGAGACTTCCCTCTCTGAAATATCATGTGCCTGAGGTGAGGAGGCAGAGAGATCAATTTCTTTCCCATCTAGGCTCAAGCATCTTATGGGCTATAAACATCTCTTGCCAGTTCAGTGGTGTGGCCAGTTTGTAGACACAGGTATCTGGACTATGATGTGTTTTTCCTCTCTGTTTCAAAGCAGAGTACATCTTGACAATTTATTTGACAGTTGTGATTGCTGACATTTGTTGGGTAAAATTTTTTACATTGCATCACATCCAGTTTCTCATTTCACTGCAATTGACTGTGAAGCTTTGGTAGGACTCCCAGGAGGAAGATGGCTGTATAAAGACGTGCAAAGCAATAAAAGTTCACTGGAGCTACTGTGTGAGTAATGTTACTCGTGTGAGAAATAAGCCGAGATATTTTGAAGGGCTCTAGAGCTTTGCTCTGTCAATGGGATCCTGTGCCTGTGAGACCTCGTGAACTTGTGTCATGACTTGTGCAACTGGATACATAGAGTTGAGGTTTGTAATAGATATGTTGTGTCCCTCTCTCTCGGTGCCATGGATTGGATGCTAGGGCTCAGTGTGATAAGTCCCTGGCAGAGTCCAAGGGACCAATAAGACTCTCATGATGAGAGGGAGACTGGGCTGGAAGGACTCTTGGATTTCCTTGTCCTCCTTTCCATCTTATTGTCTTTCTTGCCCTCTATGAACTTGCATCTTTCCTTTGTATTCCCCTCCACTCCCTCCAACCTGCGGGCTGGGTGAAACCTACACTGCTGGGCATACACTCTTCCCTCAGTTAGTCTGATCATCAGCATTCCTTGCCCTGCCTGAAACAAATGGCCAGACTGCTGGTAAGGAAAGCAAGTAGTGTTGCTCTAACTGGTGCTTGGCTCCCTGCAAGTGAGGGAGGGAAATGGACCTGGCAGAGAGCAGCCTGAGCAATAGGGCTGCCAACAGTCCTGTATTACAAGAGATGTTCCTTGTTTAAATAAAAAATTGTCCATCCTGTGTTAAATCAGTATATAATACCTTTTATCCAGTATTTCAATCAGGGAAGTACTTCAGGCAACTTATCCTGGGGCACAGGGTTGCAGTGCCAAACACCACTTGAATTTGGCCTGGCCTTCTCTCCACCATCCCTGTGTGGCCCATGGGTTTGTCCTGTATTTTTTTAATGCAATGTTGGCAATCCTACTGAGGAGGTAGGAACAGTCAGAGATTGAGAGAATTGGAGACCACTCTCACTCCGAGGCACTCCCAGAGCAGGTAGTTCCGAGGGAAAATATCTTGTATTATTCAACAGCTGCCCCTCCAGTCAACCCAAAGGGACATCTTTTTAATCTTGTTTTGCCAGAAATCTTCAGACCGATAATCGTTACAATTAACCTCTAAATCTCTGTTTACTCTGTGCTTTTGGTAGAGCTTCGTGTTCAGTCATCGTCACTGTTTCCCTGTGTGGTCAGTTAGCACAAGAGAAGATGACTGAAAAGACCCTTATGAACATCAACAGGGGAGAGAGAGCAAAAACACTTTCTTTTTGAATACAAGGCCCTGAATTTTGTTAAGTGCGTTCTTTTGGAGAGCGTTCCTTTCAGGAGTGGTGTTGATGGGCTCAGTTTGAGAATCCTGACTTGATTTCATCAGGGGAGCTCAGGAGCAGTGAAACTGGGTATTGAGGTTGGGGAAGAATTTAGAGTAATAACAACACTGGTAGATTCAAGTTATGCTGCCTCTTAGCTATAGCCCAGCCTAGAACTCTTTTCACTGTCAGGGCTTCTAGAGGTTTCTTTGACTGACTAAGTAAAAAAATTTCCAAGGGCTCCTTTGCGTCCTGCATGGCTGTTTCATATCCCTTTTGGGGTAGTTCAATTGTAATCACATTTTGCAGAGCAGTAGGATACAAGAGGAGGTTCAGAACCAATAAAACTCTACCTTTGCACTCACAGGAAATAAAGTATAGATAAAGGGGGAAAATAATTGGGGAGCAGAAGGCACCTTCTGCTCTGCACAGTAAAGTGAGTTCATTTTACTCTTGTCATCATTAATACTGCCTAGTATTATCTCTTTATATAACCACGCACAGACACTGCTTCAGGGCAAGGGTTGAGAGTCTGGAGCTGAGTTGGTGCCTTTGAAAATCTTTCTCTCTTTAGAAGTGGTTGGTCCACAGTCTGAAAAAGTTTGAGAACCACAGACTGTACTAAATTGTAAACCATTTCCATGACTTAAAATGATTTTGCCTTGTGTTGGACACATTGGGAATCTTCTGTGCTATATCCAGCACTAAAAGCCTGTGAGTTGTTGTTTCAGTAGGATGAATAATGGAGATTTAGCACTGGCACCTTTTCTGATGGAAATAGGGGAGGAGGGCCATCTGTATTTTGCTCCCTCCTCCTGTGATTACAGCATGTTTGGGCTAGAGATGTATTGAGCTACCCAGGCTGCAGAGAATGTTATGCATTCTCCATACTGCTAGTCCTAATCTTAGTTACATACAGCACAGTTCATGCCAATATTCACCCACTTGGATTTGAACTTCCAGTAGCAATCATCACATTGTGAATTTCACCTATGCACAGCTTGTCGTGCAGTTGAACCTCTGGTGTTGATTCATTTTTGCCACAGCGTGGTGGGGGAAAGGAGGGAGAAGAAACCCACGAAACTGAAATAATGGGACAAGCCTCTGAAAAGTGCTGCTTTGTGGTGCTCGTCTCAGCAGATCAGAGGTGGGTTGAGGGCAGAAAGGGGAAGTAATTCATTAACTCTGCTTTTTCTTCTACTTCGAGAAGCCTTGTGCATTCGGGAAAACTCTGCTGTATGTTGCACATCCGTGTGTGTGCGCGCGTGTTCTTTTGACAATTCCCACTCTAGTTTGTCAAGTCAGGAGCTTGAATAGATTCCAAAATGCCCTTGACATTGGGGAAGCTCTATTGTTAAAACCTCTCTTGCAATGAAACAAAGAAGCTCATGAATAACTTTTTCCCCAGATGCCTAAACCTCCCCCCAGCTTCCAAATTCCCAGAGTTGTTCTTAGTATGACATCGTCATTCTATTCAAAATGTGTTTACACATCTTTCACTTTGCCTATTGGATCACTTAAAAACTTGTAGCTGTGGTTATAGCACATGATTTGGTTTTTATGGTCTCTTTAATTGGACCATCACAGAGTGGCTGGCTTATGTAACTGAAGTAGATCCAGCTCTCCTGTGCCAGAGTGGGTTCTCCTAGTTCGGCTAATTAAGGGGGTGGGGCTGCAGCTGCAAAGGGTTTGAGGGACTTCCTGATGTTCCAGTGTAGGGTTGGCTGTGAGAGGGAATTGACTGAGGGAGAGAGAACTAGAAACAGGAAGCTTCTGGAAGCAGGACTTCAAGTCCCCTGGGAGGAGAGGCAGTGAAAGCTTGAGATGCAAATTGTAAGCCGAGAAACTCTTTATTTTGATTGGTTGTTTGAGTATGGACCATAAAATCTGCCTAAAAGAGAGAGTGGGCATGTCATTGAGATCTTATCAGCCACAGGCTGATGAGCTCTGTCATGTGACCCATAATGGATAATGCAGATGCCTCAGTCGGCCTCTGATTCCAGAGGAGAATGAGGATTGTTGGTGAAAGAAAAGAAAGGGACTTCAAGTTTTCCTCTAAGATTGACTGACCTCCACCTCATTTGAATGTTTAAGGAACGTGGAGAAGGCGATCCTGGTGACGGTACAGCAGGAGACAGCCACATTACAGTGGCACTAGGAACAGCAGCAACAAACACAGATTGTGCTCCAGAAGCTGATGGACAGCCTGCAGAAGCAAAAATAGGCAGAATTCGGCACTCAGCAGTGGAGGCAAGAGGCCCACTTCCAGCAACAGGAGTGGCTGCAGAAGCTTCTGTGCTAGGCATATCAGTGGAATGTGGTTGGTGCTGGAGAGGGAATCTCAGGCTGCCTGGTCCCTGGCCTGGCAAAGCTAGGGCCAGAAGATGAACCAGAGGACTTCCTCCAGACCTTTGAGAGAGGTGAGTGCTGATAGGAATAAATTAGAGCAGCCCATATAGCTCTGTTCCTGACTTACTGAGCTGTAAGCGATGAGCAGGTAGGATCCTATCCTGTGGTGAAGGCTGCCATCTTAGATAGATGGAGACTGACTGCGAAGGTGCATATGCACCAATGTTGGGTTGAACCCTTTCCGCATGGGACATGACCCCAGGGAGTAGCTCAAAAATTATAGGTCTTCACAGCTTGGTTGCTATGCCCCCAAATCAGCTCAGTAGAGAAAATCATAGACTAAGTCATTCTAGAAAAGTTTTTAAAGGTACTACAGATGGGAGCCCAAGGATTGGTAAGATGACTTCAGCCTCCCAGTGGAAGATTATAAATCATTCAATAGAACTGGAACAACAATTAGTCTGGGTTAGGGTGGAGGCAGAGAGTGAGAATCAACAGTGCCCACTGCTAGAGCAGGAGTTGATGAGGTTCCAGATAGAAAAGGAGGGGCAGAGAATAGTGGAGACTTAGAGGCTGAAGCTGAGTGAGCGGTGTACAGTGGGGGACCCAGACAGAGCTTCATCAACATGCTGGGGGCCAGGCCAGAGGCTCAGGGCAAAAACAATGGTCTTTTGCGTAAAGGGAAACAGGGACACTTGTTTTATGGCTCCCATCCTGAGAACTGGAGAGCTCCTGGAATGACTGGAGGCCACAGAATGTTAGCTACAAATTGTTGGACCAGAAAGAGAGAGAGCAGCTGACTTCAGGACATCCGGCTGCTCAGGGAGAGAGAGAGGTTGCCTGATCCTGATGGTCAGTGAGCACAAGGAGGAAGTAAAGACTCTGCATGCAGAGACCTCAAAACCCCAGAGAGGATAAGATTCTGTAGACTATCCCTGGTGAAGATATGAATTGTCTGACTGGTGTTAAGAACTGTGGGGAACTTGGGGAATATGGAGATAGATATAAATACATTTATACATATGAGTTCACGTAGAGACTTTGTGTTTTGGATTGGGGGTCAGAGCAGTCCAGATAAGACACCACAGACAAAGGCAGGCTTTTCTGAAGGGGGACCCACGGGGTAGGGGATATGTCAGACAGTGGTTGGCCCCTATAACTGAACTAGATCCAGTTCCCCTGTGCCAGAGCAGGTGGTCCCAGTTGGGCCAATTAAGGCAGGGCTGCTATGAGGGGTTTGAGAGAGTTCCAGTGAGAAGAAACTGGATGAGTGAACCAGAGAGAGACAAGAAGCTGCTGGAAGCGGGACTGCCAATATTCCTTAGGAGGGGAGGCAGTGAAAGCCTGAGATGCAAAGCGTGAGCTGAGGAACTGTTTTTTTGGTTAGGTTTGGATAATAAAAACTTGCCCAAAAGAGATGGTCGCTGTGGCTGTGAAGCCTCGTCAAGCTGTTGAGAAGCCCTGCCATGCAACATGGACTATGTGAGATTATATTTATTGACAGAAGTGTCTAGGGGGAGCTGTCAGATTACTAAGAAAGGAGTGAATGCGTATAATGTTGTAATCTGCTATTAATCAATATGTTATAGCATATTTATCAAGTCAGGACAAAGCCTTAATTACTGATATGAAGCCATTAGGGTCTGAAGCCGTGATTTGAGCTCTTATTGAAGTTGTGTTTATATTTCTGTGCTGAAGATTTAAGCACGTAGAAGGCTTTCTAGGTTGGTTTTATAGGCTAATCCCTTGCTTTTGTTCTCTCTCCTTTTAAACTGAACAAAGATGACAATAGGTACTTGGATTTTACAATGGTGAGCACCATGGAAATGCCTACAAATAAATAAAAATAACCCGTTCACAAAGTGTAGATGACTTCCATGGCCAGGCTTTTTCCAGAACGGAAAACAATGCTTTTGTTCCACAAATGATTCTTATCCTCTCTATCTTCTGATGTGAGATTCTTGGATGCAAATTTCTGTGGAAGTGTAATGCATTATTAAGCATCTTCTGCTGTCAGTATCGCAATACTCTGCAGGATATTGGCATTTTACTTAATAAAACAAAAGTGAACAAACCCTGGATGATGTACATATAAGGCGGTAAATCAAAGGATTGTGCGAGAAAGCTTGTGTGATGTTATCATTGCTTAAACCTAAAATAAATGCTGTGCTGCTCTGTTTAATGAAATATTTTTGCCCCCAATAAGAGGGCTATTTATGACCTTTACTGCTGTAGGGCAGGATAAAATGTACATCATTTGTTCATGTTTTCAAGCAGTCAGCTTTTGTAAACAATTATAAACATGACATGAGAGTAATGGTCAGTTAAAGTCTTAGTCTGGACCAGTGCCCTGCTATTCCATCAACAGTATTTTTGATTCAGGTTGGTTACAGCTTGTCTTCAATTTAATCTTTGGGCTCTTGATCACCTCTGTCAAAATTAGATCACCTCTGCTCTGTTGCCATTTATGCTCCCCATCACAAACATGCGCACACAAACGTCTGCAATAAGCTTTGAGTTGCCTAAAAGCAATGAGTGTATGTTTCATACTGAGAGATGCTAAGTACCCATAGTTCCCAGCTCTGAAGTTAATGAGTTGCAGGCTTCTTGCTGTAAGCTCTCCGGGGCTAGGACTGTGTAGTATGGTGGGTCCAACCTTTTCAGCTTGTGAGTCTCGCACATTATTTCAAGCTGCACTGAATATGTTGGAGGAAAACTCTCCTTTGCCACAATGCTAACAAAAAAACCTTGACAATGGTTGGTGTGCAGAGGTCACTGCCTGTCATGCTGACATGCTCTCATGGTTTCCTTCCACTGCCCCGTCTGCTGTGTCAATCAGTTGTCTGTTCTCTTAAACTTAGATTGCAAACACTTTGGAGCAGGGATCATCTTTTTGTTCTGTCTTTGTACTGCACCTAGCACAATGGGGTCCTGGTCCATGACTGGGGCTCTTGGGTGGGATGATAATATAAATAATAATAATAGTTGTTCTGCCCTTCTGGGCTAGTCAGTGGGAGACTTAGATCTCTATGGCAGATCTAAGATTTATTGTAGTATAAAAGGCCTGTTTTCTCAGATTCTGTCCAGTTGTCAGTTCAGTCATTTTACCTCTGTTTTAAGGCTGTTTTTTCTGACTTCTGGCATGATAGGTTGGTTTTGGTGGTGGAAAACATTATTGCCTGAGTTCCATAGGGTAATAATTCACAGTATGGAGGTTGAAGGATTGCTTGATGTCTTTGAGTGGCTGTAGTAATGATATTTTCTCAAGTCTTCTCTCACTGAGCTACCCTTTTCAGAGCAGAAAAGAGCTAATTAGCTGTGAGGTTCAGGTGACAACGAATGTGCAAGGCCCCTGAATGACGCAGCAGCTAGTGAGCATTCAGAAAATTTCCCTTAGATGTTAACAAGAAGCTGTCCATGATATCTTCCAGACACAGTGCTGCTGCATTTTTCATTATTTATCAAAAGGTGAAACTTCCCTGTTGTTTGATGTTCACCCTAATAAACTGCTGTGTTTTAGATGGCTTTTTAAAAAAACATGTATACATTATTACACATAGAGCACTGTTTATTTCCTGAATGACAGCACTGCCTGCTTATACCCGTCACTGCTATTCATAAAAAGAATTGCTAAGTATACTCTCTAGACTAGAATATCTGACCCTGAATAGTGTTCGAATTCCATTGGTATTTAATAGTTTAAATTAATACAAATTATCTATTTTTATGAGTGGGTAATTTGGCCCAGCATTTGCTTCAGAGAGTTAGTTTAATTCTTAAACTAAATTGTTTACAAGTGTAAATCTATAACTATCTAAGACACATAAAAGAAAGCGCCAAGGAGCTGTTTGAAGAATCCATAGAAATTTTAAAGATGGAACATGCATTTATAGTCACTCTTCATTCATCCTCCTACCAAGACAGAATTGTTTCTTCAGTAAATTCTCCAATACGTGTTCCAGTCCAGCTTTAAATGACCTAAGGAATGGGGCTTCTGTCACTTCACTTAGGGACCATTTCACTTTGTGACATCTTATTGCCAATATGTTTTCCCTGATGTTACTCACAAATTTACTTTGCTTTAATTTATTCCAGGCACTCGTAGCTGCATACTTACATTGAGCCATCCTGAATCATCTTCCCTGGTGTTTTCATCCTGCAAATGCTTGCAGATTGGTATTTCCATTTTATTTACTGCATAGCTAAGCTATACTTTTTCCTTATAGAGTGATTTTTCCTTTCCCCTTAGGTATTTTGTTCTATGATGCTAAGGCTCAGATTTTCAGGGTGGGTGACTGAAGGAAGTTGGGCACCCAACTTTCATTCACTTTGCAGGATCGGGGCCTTATTTTGTGTAAGTGCTTCCTTGAGGCAACTGTACTGTATTATTACTTTCTGTGGATTGGTACCTGTCTCCCTTAGGCCCCCTCAATAATTCTTTACAATGCATTGTGTCCTCTTGGGCTCTCACCAGTGCTCGAGAGAGAGAGACTGTCACCTCTTAGGTCTACAGTTTGCCTCTGTATGCCTCTGTATATTCCACTCAGAATCACTCAGGATTTTTTGTTGTCATATCACAATGCAAACTGATATCTAATTTACTGTCTATTGGTATCTCCGGGTCTCCTGGATTATCTTTCCCCCAATGTATTTGCTTGCATTTTTCCAATCTGAAACTCACATTTTGTTGTTTCAGCCCTGTATTTCTAAACTCTCTACAGAAGTCCTTTATCTTCGTGTGTGTGTGTGTGTGTGTGTGTGTGCGCGCGCGCGCGCGTGTGTGTTAGTGTGTGTGTTTTTTCTCGATCCTCTGTGGTCTTCACAACATCCTCTGATTTCATATAATCATCTGTGAGTGGCATTAACATGCTGATTACATTTTCTCTTCCAGATCATTGATAAACATGTTAAATGAAATTGGACTTAATACCAAGCCCTGTGCTTTATCAGCCCTGTGTTGGTTAAAAGAAATCCCACGTAACAAATGTCATCAGGAATGTCTGATAGTGCCTTGTGAATGATTATGCTACATAATACGGTATCCTGTAGGGTAAGGTATGATAAAACTAGGTTTAAAATATGTTAGCATAGAAATCTGAAAACAGTGAGAGAGCCCTAGAATGAGTTGTGGGCCCAGATAAATGGCAGGATCCCTTTCTGGTTCTGTTGCTGCAGGATAGGGTAAGTGTGTAGGGCCTCCATGTCTCATAACCCTCCTTGTGGGCCAGACAGAGAGCAGGTCTATTTTGCTAGACCTGAAGGTTTAGGAAGAGGCCATCTGTATGCCCTGTTGAGAGGTGAGTAGGAATGATGTGTGAGTATAGTAATGGGAGAGAGCCTAACATGTGTTGCTCTTTCACAGCCCCTAGCAGATGTTTTGGGGAGTGGGAATTATAGCTTTGGAGGAAGTTGCTGTCTCTAATATGCGATGTGGCTTGGGTTCCAGTTTGATGTCTGTCTGGGATCCTCTTTGGCACTGGCCCACCTGAACAATAATCCATTTCAGGTAAACTTCAGGGCTGTTTGGAGGAATTTATGCTTAATAGACTAAAATCTGCTGTGAGTGACATTGGTGTTGGTCTGGAGTAACTGCCGTGGCTTCTCTGTAGTTACTCTGGTTTTACTCTAGCGAATGTGAGAGCAGAATTAGATCTAGTGGGTGTTGCACAGTACATCCCTTTCCCATCCTGGAAAATTTTAACTCTTGAGGATGTTTGGGCCTTTCTGCATTTGTGTTAATATGTTTTCATTTAAAAGGGCTCTAGTAGTTAGGTTTTAATACTAGGATTTGGGAGATGGAGGACTGGGGAGAGTATATTACAAACCTGTATTAATAGAAATATGTTAAGTAAACTATTAAAACAGTTTTCATTAACTGCTTCTAGTATGCAAACCTCCAGTTGCAGTTCATTGATCTAGACCCTCAATCATTTATTAGTGCATGAGAATCAGACTCTGAAATTTACCAGTTTTTTCATTGCCAAAACTGAGTGAAAAGCCAAAAGTAAGTGACACAAATGGTGAAAAGTGAGCTGGACTTTTAAAATTTTTTGTTAGATACTACAGTTCTAGAAACACGGGGAAGGACATTTGCTTTAAAAGAAATCTGGTGTTTTTTATCATGACAGTGCCGTTTTACATTCTCTTTGCTTTTGTAACACTTGTAACTTTTTCCTTCCTCCTGTACTCTCCTCTTTGGCATGGATTTGCACAGTGTGTATTGTTCCATCTTGTCACGTTGTGCTTCTTCTTGCAGCCTAATGTCTCCACAGCCTTACGTTGACAGTGATTTTTTTGACATCACTCTGTTCCTGTCTTATATTTTGCAGTCTCTCCTGCTTGCTTTTTCCTTTCTTAACGGATAACGCTGTCTCCTTTAGCTTTGCATTGATATTATCATGAAGCTGCTATCATTCAAACAAATGGAGAATTTTTATTACCATAAGAAAGTTAAGAGAATTGCTATATGTGCACCACCACAGCATTTTATGAAGACACATGGAAAAACCCTGCAAGGAGAGAGGAAGTACTGGGGTCTTGAGGGTATGATGTTTGGAAATGCAATTCTCCCACCTGAGGAGACTTGGTTTGAGGGTCCTATGTCTTCCACTTTCTGATTATATAGGCCAGATGTTTTCCACTATTGCATGATGTGAAGGGGAGAGGAAAGGTCCATTAGCTAGGTAGAAGTGTTCTGATAAGAGGGTGTGGTGGGGGGAGTTTGCAACATTTACTCTTTTCCTAGTCCCCACCTCAGAACCTTGAAGAATCTTTCTTGCCTAGCACTGTGTAAGATTGGGTTGGAGATGGAGAGCCTATTCAGTGTATGAGCTGCTCCAATGGTGGAGCTAATAGGGGGACAGCGGTAGGTGGGAGGGGCAATCATCCCCCTGATGCTGTTTAGTGGTACCATATCAAGCAAATAGGTAGAATTGAAAGTGGCATTACCAATGAAACCCATCAACCCCCTGGTTCTATATCAGCTCAAAACCTGGGCTCTGCTACTGAAAAGCTCCCTTAAGCACTAATGGAAAGTGGGATTCACCCCTCCTGTAATTTCTTCCCTTTTGGGGGAGGGGGAGTTGGGGCATAGCCATGAGTGAGACTCATTAGCAGTGTACCTCTTCAGGGATATGCTGCCTAGTAGGAGTGCGGGATGGACACCCCAGGGAACAATGGAGGATGCCTCATGTGAGACTAGATCTAGATTTCCCCACGGGTCCTTGACTTCTCCAAAGTTCCTGGCCCAGGCTCCTTTCACAATCAGTAAATCTATCCCAATGAGAGACAGGGAAATGCTGCAGAGTTGCCGCTTTTGCCCTTTTCTTTTTGTCTTTCTGATGCAGGCAGCATTTAGTCCTCTGATTGTAAGACGATCCCACTGCTATTCTGCAGATGTCATTGCACCGAGTAACCCAACAGCATAAAGAACCTGAGAGAGAAACCAGGGAAAACTTTTTGCCTTCCAAGACCTAAGTTTGGGACTCTGTGACTTTACCTACTGCAGTAGATCATATCATGCAAAACTGAGGGCAGAAGCTGCACTTTCTGGAACTTCTTTGCCTACTTTGCAAACACTCTCCTCCTTGTTTGCAAGCAACCTCTGTTGGTTTTGATGGAAGTTATGAGTGCTCAGCACTTCTGAGAATCGGGGACCAAAGTGTCTTAATTTGGGCACTCAAAATAAATGGGCACTTCGAAAAATGTTGGCTGAAATTATTTCTCAGACAGCTCCTGGGATATAAACATGCTGTTCAGCCCCACCCAAGGGAAAACAAAATGTATATTTGGACATCCAGTTGTGAGTGCATGTTTATTTTATTTAAGGAGTTGGTATATAATCAGTTTTAAAATTAACTGACTGTCTGTTGACTTGTCACCCTGTGAATGAAAGCACATTGCTTTTAATTTGTTTGACATTATTCTGTCCTGTTGTCAGACTTCTAATTACATTTAGAACATAACCCAGATGTCTGTCTGTCTCTCTCTTTTTTTTCCCTTTTAATTTTAAAATATGGAGGGAAACAGTTATCTGGTGAACCTGTGGAAGACTGTTTGCTCTTGTGAAACTTGTTTACTTAATTGCAGTGTGGTCATCTGCAGATGGATTTGAGATGTAAAGATCATGTCAGGATCTGGGCCTATCTTTTTTCAGAAGGGACTAGTGGATGCTTTGCTTGGGTGCCCAACCTGAGATGGCTTAAAGGCAAAATGTGAGCTCTTGCCCTTCTGAACATGAGGCTCTTTTAATATGTTTCAGTTTGGGTCTCCTAAATCACTAGTATTGTTTCAAAGCTTGGACCCTAAAGTGGAACTTCCCTGCAGTTTGGGGTATTTGAACCAACCTCTAAATGCATCACCTATATTAAGCATCTCTCTTTAGCCATTGCTCTCAAAAAAAAGTCATTTTGAAAACAGATGAGCTGGGAAGTGAGAGAGAGAGAGAGAAATTGCTTGTGCTTTATAATGTTTGTATCTAAATAGTGATGAAAGAAATGCAGAAAGGTTGCCCTCTCAGGAGGAAAGCCATGTTTGTAAGTGAGTGATCTTTTATAAATCAGGAGTAGGATTGGCTTTCCCCTGAATGAGAGCATGATATACCCTGCCAGCTTGGCTTTGTGAGGGTTTGGCTGGGAGAGCTCAAGCCATTTCCCACCTGCTGGAGTGGGAAGTTTACCTCTCAAAATCTTTTTCCAACTTGTATTTCTTAGTGACTCGCCACACACTCTTAGACACGTGGGATAAAATTTTCAGTAGCATGTAAATGACATCAGCGTAAGTCTCTCTTTTTTTTTTTTTTTTTCCCCCAAAGCACGTAAGCCACTTAGGCACTCTTGAAAATTTTACCCTAGTTCTAGCTAGTTCAATAGTGGAGAAAGAAAGTCCTGTGTAGACTGATAAGTGAATACCTGTCCCATCTACAGTTCAGCTGATCTAATTTTGTAAGGAGATTAGGCGCTCAGTAACCGTTTATAGTACTTGTTGACTTCACTCCTTTTGAAAGCTTTAGTCCCCTCGAGGGCTCCTGAAATCCAGCTTCTTGTGTGTGTATATGCTGATCTCTATCTTTTCAAGCACCCAGATCTGCAACACTAGCATCAAATTTAACACTGTCTCGTCTAGAGAAAATATTCTGATCTGGCTGGCTCCAGCAGGGGGACTGATTTCTTCATTCTACAAGGCTTTGATCAAAACTGAGATTGTGGTGGAGGAGAAGGCAAAAGTTTGAGGAGGCCTCAGTGGGTTGTTGTAGAGAAGGACACTTGAGGAAGAAGAAGAAAGGGAATAAAACATACTTCTAATACAACTGATGTTTGAGGGACTTAACACACAATAATTCCCAGGCTTTTTATTTCCCTGCCACAAAGAACAAATGTTTCTTGACACTTAGCCTGAATGTTTTAACGGTATGACAGGCCACACAATCTGGACCTTGTGAATGATTCTGTCCCTTTGGTGGAGGTGATTTTGTTTGTCTTTCTGATTTAACATTATGGTGCCTCTTGATCCTCTGCCTTTGTTACTTAAGGACTTGACATCTGTTAAGGACTAACCACCTGCAATGTAGAATGGCCTAAGTTTGAGCAATGAAATACATCTGTGTTTACTGGATCCAGGATAAACTCACTAAAAAAGCGCTCTGCTAATGACAAAAATGAAACCGTGGGTTGTGGAGATAGAGAGACCGCTTTAGGGCTTGCTCCCTAAAAGGTCAAAAAGAGAATGATAGAGTCAGACCTCAATAAAGTAGTCTTGAAATTTACTTTGTGCACGCTTTATACTATAATATGGTAATGGTGAGGTGTGGTTCTTGGCTGTAGAATGGCCAGAGGGAAGTTATGAGAGGTTGTTTGGGGTTCCTTCCCTGTCTGTCTGCTCTTGTGAGCATTTGTTTTATTGTCAAAGGGAAAAGCCTTGTCTATTAATTCTTGTGTGTTAGTTTCTGTAACAGATAATTCACCAGCAAAATAAATAGTATAAATGTTAACTTCATCTGGCCTGTTCATACATATTCTTGAACCTATAACAGTATTTTATGTATACAGAGAGATGTTACTGAGTCCGTAGGAGGACCAATATGAAAATTCAGAGCATATCTGTTTAACAAAAGATGTAATTTTAAAAAAATTATTACCTGAACTAGGATGTGAAATTTCAGATGAGTTGGTTTGATTTTGTATCAATTGGGATGTCAGTTTAGCGCTTGTCATGAGAATCTAGCTTCAATAATTGTGGAAGGATTATGTTCCTCTCCATAATATAGCTTTTTTCATTTTTCTTAAAGGAGGTGCTGGTACAAAATACAACCCTAATCCTCCAGACACATTCACATTGTCTCGGTAACTGAAATGGAACTATTCACATATGTAAAAGTAAGAATGTATGTATGTATTTTCAGGATTGAGGCTTTAGAAAGTAAGGAAAATAAAATAAGCAATGAAACATTAATAGGACAAATATGCAGTGTACCTTTTACAGAAAAAAAGATATTGAACAGAAAAAGCAACCAGTATTATAATTTCACTAATAAGGGGAAGAATTAAGAAGATTTAATACCTTAGATACATTTTTATGTTTCTTTGTATTAAGTATTGTATTTACTATAGGTGTCACTTCTAATAGTGATATTTTTTTCCCCATGATGAGGTGCCCCCATGATTTATTAAAGCATTTCTTAACAGGGATTATGCATTTTTTCCAACTTTCAGCCAAAACCTAAAAGGAGAGAGAACTGTAAATAGGATTACATAGTACGGAAGCAATGAATTATACACCCTTCATATTTCCTTTTGATCATGCAGTAGCATGTAGTAGTATGAAAGGGAATCTCTCCTCTGTGCTTATCAGATTTCTTGAGTCCTTTCTTGTCCATGATGTAAAACATCCAGGACCCGTAAACTAGATCCTGAGCTTCTCTTCATTGGTGAATTTTTATTTATTTATTTATTTGGTTTTCCATATTTTCTCTCTGATAGAACAAGATTAGTGTTTTTTCTCATGGAACTTAATTCCCCTCCACTCCCACTGAGACAGGAAAAGCTATTTGCTCACTTTTGGTAGGAATCTTTCCTTTGCAACTATATCTTCTTCCTAAAGAAGAATTGATGAGACATCAGAAAACTCCTGAGTACATTTGAATATATAAATTTCTCTCTTTCTCCATCTGCTGTGGTTTCTCTCTGGATAACATTGAATAATGCTGGTTTCTCTCTCTCTGTGCTCTGCCATTTATGGATACAAAATGGCCAATCTAAAGGCTTGACCCTTCAGATGCTTACAATTATGCATAATCCTGTTGAGTTCTACAGAATTACTCACATAAGTAAAGTTATTCATGAGTCTTTTCAGGCTGAGAGCCTAACAAAAAATTCACTGAGGACTTGGGAAATGCAGACCCCATTTGAGTGTTTGATGAGGCAGACCACTTTTAAAGTTTTAAGTTCTGTTGTTTTTTTGATTAAGAGCCACTGCCAAAGTGTACAAATCCTTTCAAATTAATAGAATTTAAAACAATTCTGATTGGCCAGTTCAGTCAGGCATTCAGGAACAATCAGCATTTCTGAGTCCTCCCTTAGCTTGGAAGCCACCTTCTTAGCCTGATAATCTTTTAAAATTATACTGAAGACAGTAATAAAATAATGATTTATTTCCTCTTCGCAGTTAGCCTCAGTGACCTTGTTATCATCTATATTACATTGCCTGTTTGCTGTAGTGAAATGAGTAGCTAGAGTAATCCTTGGCACATTCAACTTAAAAACTTTGTGGAACTAGCTCTTAGTTTTCTTTTTAGGTATCATTCCTTCTCATACTTTTTCCTCTTCGTACTCTAGTTCTGACATACTCAAAATAAACCAAACATGCAAACCGTTCCTCCTCATGTTCTTCCATGTCTTACAGGTGTTGACATTTCAAAGGGATGCTGTCAGCTGAAGTTGCACTTCTCTCTGGAAAGTTTTGGTTTTGCTTATTATTCTTTCCCAGTAAAAATCTTACCATTTGGCTCTGTGTGTGTCAGTTTCCTCATAGTAAAAAGGGGATACCTGCACTTTGCAACTTCGCAGGGTTGTTGTGTGGCTTACTGAGTCTTTTTAAGGCACTTGGAGATACTCTGAGGAAAGAAGTGCAAAAGTACAAAATTATTATTTCATTCTTTTCACTATTCAGGATGTTTAGGCTGGAGTTCTTAGAACCGCTTGTATATGGAATTTGGGAAACTTGTTGCTTGTAACAGTTCTGTCTGGTCTTGCCTGTATGCGGAGAATGGGCTGCTTTGGACATCTGTTATTAAAATGGCTTCCTCCAGGCCTTTCTCTATATGATTTTAAACAACTGTCTTTCTGGGGTCAGGATGGTCAGACCAGTTGAACACACATTGTAGGAACACATTTGAAAGCTTCAGAGAAGAGCCATGAGAATGATTAAAGGATTATTGTAGTGATAGACTCAGAGCTTAACCTATTTAACTTGACAACAAAAAGGCTAAGGGGTGACTTGACTACATATAGTCTGTAAGTATCTACATGGGGAACAAATATTTAACAATGGGCTCTTCAATCTAGCAGAGAAAGGTCTAACATGATTCAGTGGCTGGAAGTTGAAGTTAGACAAATTCAAACTGGAAATAAAGCTTAAATTTTTGATAGGGAGGGAAATGAACCATTGGAACAATTTACCAAGGATCATGGTGGATTCTCCATCACTGAAGATCATTTTTAAATCAAGGTTAGAGGTTTTTCTAAAAGATTTTTTTCTAGGAATTATTTTGGGAAAGCTCTATCCAGGAGGTTTAACTAGATGATGACATTGGTCCCTTCTGCTACATATCTAGAACTGTTTGCTATAACTTGTATTGAATCTTTCAGGCGCTGTCTTTGCTGCAGAAAAGGTGGGTTTTTTACAGTGGGATAATTAATGCACAGTAGCTGTCCTGCTCTAAAATCATAGTGGAGGCAAGGCACTTGTCATTTTTACTGCGGAGTAGCTAGCTGGGGTCAACACTTTCACATATAGATTCCCCCACCTACCCCTCGAGCCACCCACAGTTGATCTCGCCTAGCCTACCTCATGGTAAAACTGCAGAGCCTTGTCTCCACTAGAATTCTACAGTGGGATTGGTAGTGTGCATTAGTTATCTCACAGTAAAAATATGCTTTTTTGTTTGTAAAGGTAAAGCATTACACTGCAAGCTCTACAGTAGTGCATGTCTCCCTCTAAGTTTGTACAGAGTCTATGTTGTTACTGTAATATCAATTTTACATATTAAATATTAATGTTGGTGCTCTGTACCCCAGTGAGGCAACCATTTGAGAGGTACAGAGGAACTGTTGTCAAGAATGGCTAATTTTCCTAGTGTACACTCTGCCTCCCATGACATTCTTCAAATCAACAGCCCGAAGTATGTTGAGATGTGCACACTTTCTGTGAATATAGCTTTGTTCTTGACCCATTTGCCAAAAATTCTGGTCCTCAAATACAGCTTGTGGTTGTTTGGCTCTCTGTTCTGTTGGAAAAAAGAACAGCATTTTAGCACAGTTTTCCTTAATGCAAAAGAACAAATAACTCCCCTTTTAAGGACATGTTCCAGAGTGTGAATAAGCATGGGCTGAAGTTTTGAAATGGGCCAGCAGTTTCTGAATTTGAACCACCACATAAAAGTATTTGTCACTGTGAAAAACCTCCCTTCAAGAGCATGACAATTCCTTCCGCAAACATGGCTGTGTGATGCCAAACGGAGTTCATTTAAGACAGAGCTTCTTAGATTTCTTGCCCTCCCCATTCAAATGAAACCTGAATCCTCTGGTGTCTCTCTAATTTGAGATGAGTATTGCTGTGGGTACAAGGACTTTCTTTGTGCACAAAAATTGAAGTTGGTTTCCATGACTGTTTCTGGATGCCACTTTATACATTAAAAAATAAATAGATTTCAAATAAATGTTTCCCCCACTCCCTTTTGATTTTGTTAAACAAGGACATTTTAATGACTCTCTCAAACCTCTTTTTTTTTTTTCTTAAGTTAGGGATGTTAAACCAACTTGAAAATATTGGGTGAAGGCCTGTGAACATCCATTCTGCATTTAAAATACCTTGTGAGATGCACAAACAAGAAACTCTCTAGACTGATGTGGAGTAGGGGGTATGGGAGAAATGCTTGTATATGTGTTACTGCTCCCTGCTGGAATGAATGGCTACTTTATCTGTGTGAGAGAATGGGGTCAATGTCTAGTGGCTGCAGTCTACAGCTGAAAAAGCCCTAATATTATAGCAGTTAATGGAGGTTAGAGGAAGATGTCTCTCTTTTTTTCTTTTTTGGCTATTTTTTGTAGCCATAAACACCAGGTCCTATTTCCTGGTTTGTATGCTTGAGGCTTAGCTGATGACCATGGTGAGAGGGAATTTGTAGCATAAGGGGGTCCATAACTAGAAACCCAGGGGAACTATTCGTTTTTTTTTTAAAAAAAATCTCAACCTTTCTTTTTTGGACAGATTGTTTTAAAATATGTGTCTCCCTGTGATGGGGTGCACCTTGCCACTACAACACCTCCTACTGGCTGTCTTGGGAATTAGCTCTGTGCCCTCTCCTGGTGGTATCTCGCCCATGGTCACCTCTGCTCCTGGATCCCCGTCACTCCCAGGACCGTGGTGTCCTCTCCATGACACTGCCCTCTGGGCACTCTGTGTTCTCCCCTTCCGGGAGACCTATAATCTCCTGTCCAGCCACTCCCTTCAGTGGCAAACTGCAGTCCACAGTCTAGCCACTTCCCACGGGGTTCCAGCACCCTCCTTGCCCTTGTGTCAGGGCCTCAGTCTGCAACCCCCAACAGCCAGCCAGGAGCTGTCTCTTGCTCCCTTGGCCCCTGTTAGCAGCATTGTTCTGTCCAGGGTGCTGGCAGTTCTCTCAGCCCCTCAGGGCCACAGTCCTTCCTCCTGGGGCTCTCAACAGAGAACTGCCCTCCTCTGCCCTGCAGCTCCCTTTTTATATGGACTTGCTTTACCCTGATTGTCTGCTCATCTCAACCCTTCTTTGATTGGCTGCCTCCCACACAGCCTCCCTAGGGCTGCTTTTAACCCCTTTTCTGCCAGTGTGAGGCAGATGCCTCATCACACTCGCAGAATGGGCTCCCAACTGAATTATAGGGAGTCTAATTCCAGTGCTAGCTAGTGACAGAATCGCTCTTCTTAACGACCTGCTTGTTGTCAAGAGCAGTGTTCATGAGACACACTGTATGAGCACTCTATAATTTTCAGATAGAAGTTACCCTTTCAGTAACCATATTGCAACATTGTTCAGATTCTGGAAGCTGGGTGGACATGATGGAACACAATTGGTAATTCATTACAGTGGCATTTTAGCTTTACAAATTAAATTGAGGGAGTTGGGTCCCAGAGGGGCTGCTTCATTGCTGCTGCTGGGGGCATCAAGCTGGTTATTGCTTCTATGGAAACTGACACGTGCTCTTGGTACTCATAAATATCTTGGATCCTTATTTGCTGTTCTGCTTATCTGTGTGTCCACCTCTAGGACAAATATTCAGTGCATTAAATACATGTTCCATCTGTCTGTCTAGTTGCAATCCTCTGAGGAGCTCTGGGTTGACTGGCTCTGATTAGACCCTGCTACTCGCTCCCTGACAGCATAAGAGGGTCTGAAGAAGAGATGGAGGCCCTTCTTCATCAAGCTGCACCCCATCTCTTCTTTTCTGCATTTGCCATACCATGCCAGTGAGTGACTCAGTGGCATCCTCCTCGCCAGGTCTGCAGTATTCTCTCCCCTCCCCCGTATAAGAGAGCCCCTGCAGGCTTTTCACTTAGCAGCTGAAATGTATGTATATGAACTTGAGCAAGGACACCAATGCTGTGTGTCCACCATAGTGGCAGTGTTTTATTCAATGAATGAACATCAGCTGCAGGCAACTCAGGATACTAACAAAAAGATGAATATCTGATCCTGCTGGGGCCTTTTCCCTCTTGGGGACACGTGTGAAGGTAATCTGAGGACAGAAGCAATCTGCTCTACATCATAGGCAAATTAGTGGCACCCTTTGGGTTCCAAGCGAGCTGTAAATGCAGCTTTCAGTTGGGTGAGGTGTTGGCACCTCCCTTGCAAACTAATGGTACGAGGGCTGTGGTATGTATCTCCAGTTTATTTAGTTATCTGTGTTATAGTATATTTTCTAAATAGCATATTTTGGAAATGTGACTTAACTGCTTCTTAATTCCTTACGTGCAGTCTCTGCTTTGTAGAAAAGGAGGTACGGTAGCAGCGCTCCAGCAGGAATACCCATAGTTTACCTAAAAGAGACATTTCAAAGGGGATGGCAATGGGTTTAATGCAGCCATGTACAGAAAATATTAGGGCTGTTTTACCATAACTGTGATTGTATATTCAGTCTGATTTCGATGGTTACAAAGGTTCAACAAAATGCAATTATCTTATTAGGCTAATTTGGCAACTGTGTGTGGTTTTTTGTTTTGCTATTGTGAGGTTAGCACTGGCTCATGCTCATGAGTGTTGAGTGAAAGTTGCATTAATAGTAATTACTACTAATTTCTTCTCAGCCTCAGGTTAGTGGGTGTGCTTAGAAATGTGCCATTGATGGTCCATTTGTTTTTACTTTCCCTCTGGCTACACTGTATTATCTCCTGTCACTACATACTTCATTCAGGTTGCTTCACGGTTCCTCTTTTCTCCATGGCAACTTAGCTTAGTAGTTCCAGCAGAGGAGAGAATCTGTTCTTTTCTTTTTGCCTGAACATGGCTTTTGTGTCCAACTGACACGAATGCATCACTCTGCTCTCCTGGTTTTATGGCATGTCATGAAAGAAGTGGTGGCAGCCAATTCATTAAAGATGCCAGAACAGAGAAATGCTTCAGGATTCTGCAAAAATATATCAGACCAACAAATGCTTATTGTGTTCCACCCGCCCAAGGTAATTTTTCAGTTTCTTTGGGAGTGTGGTGATACAGTGGTTCTGCCAGCTTGTAAGGCAAAGGATTAGTCACACAAGCTTGTTTTCTCCTAGACCATCTGGAATTTTAAAAAGAGAGACTGAAAGTGTACGGAATAGTTGATTCTCTCTGAGAGAATCCAGAAGGGGGCTGCTAGTTCCATTCTACTATACAGGAAGTAATCAGGCAGCTTTATCTATTTAATTCATACTTAAAAATACAAGGTGTACTTCTCAAGATCAGAAATAATACCTAGAAGAACATGGTACTGCTATGAACACAGCATTTTCAAAAATAGATAAGGAAATAGAAATATGGAGAAATACTCTTTATTCACTGTGTCTTGGTCTGAGAATAAATCCTTTTCCATATTAGAAATTGGGTTAGTTTATATTAAAGACTGGCTTATGGGCAGAAGTATTTTGTTAGCAACTTTGATGAGAGCAGGCAGATGTCTGAAAACATTGTCTTGCTTGCAAACATTTTCTGTTTTGGTTTTGTTTCTGGCACCTGTCTGATTCTTCAGTCACCTTATACTCCCCTCCCCCGCCCCCATCACTGTTGCTGATATTTCCATTGAAAATAGATTCTTAATTCAGGAAAAGGCTAATAATAGATCTTCATGCCATACTAGTGCTGGGTGCCTCACCTGCCAAGAAGACAGCATGTCTGCCCCATTTTCACCTTAGGGACCTAGGCTATGATATTTATTTACTGTGGGTTACGCTATTCCTCCTGTCTTCAAATGCCGTGTGCTTGAGGTAGTCTGACAGAGAAGACGTTGCGGGGATGCGTTCAGCAGTCAGCTCTTAGAAACAGCTGTTTTGAATTTTGTTTGAGAATAAAATGTCTGATTTTTTTAAATAGCATATGGGCATAGAAATATACTTCATGAGACACTTCCAGCGATTTATCAGAACTTTGTAATATAAGCAGACAGAAAAAGCAGTGGTTTGTTTCAGCTCATCTGGGACTGACTGTAATTGTCATGAATTCGTATGAAATTCAGGCTTTCTCTCTTTGCTCTTTTTTTTCCTCTTTAGATTGCATTGTTGGAATATGTGGCTTCTGCTAAATGCTGCCTTTAATTCTGTTTTGGAGAGTTCATATAAAGGTGCATGTTTATAGCAATAAACACATGGCTTTTTTAGTTCTGAATACAAAATGGATTCTTTGTGGAGTAAATATATTGATCCCCCTCTTCAGCATCTTTACTAAGCAACAAGTCACTAGAAGTAAATAGAGCTAAAAGGGCAAATGGCTGGCTCCCTAAAATGAGGTTTACAGTCCAGGTTAGTTATCTGTTTGTAGGTTGTTTTAAATTTTGGTTTTAATGGATAAGGAAATGCTTACCTTCTCACAGTTCCAATTAACTGTGTTGCTCTGCACTTCAGTATATCTGCATTTGTTGGGCTGGATTTGGAATGTGTGTTTTATGCTGTGAAAGATTTTATCTTTTTTCTGAGGCTGAAATGCTGTGTATGAATGTGAGAGACAGACATGTAGGATCTTTAAGTGCTCATTTTGACAGAACGTTACTAAACTTTTTTTGATGTTTAGTTGTTTGCAGTGTGTGTGTGTCTGTCTGTCTTACCGGTTGCTTCATGTAAACTGACAATTTTAAAAAAATTACTTTTCCGAGCAGTATTTAACAGCAAGTGGAGAATTTAAAGGTCAGATTCTAGGCAGCAGCTCTGCTTTTGTTATACTTCATGTTCTCTTTAGGACAAATGTGTGTTCTGTGTCTTCTCCAGATTTGCAGTTGTGTAGATTTATTTTTCTTTTTTTTAGCAGAAACTTTAAAATAGTTGTGGCAGTAAAACTGTTCTCAGAATGTATGCATTACACTGTATATATCATAGCCATAGATGGTCTCCTACTAGTAACTTAGAGGTAGTAGTATTGGTTGGAGCGTGGAATTTTCATACTGTTGGAAGCAAAAAATATGCTATTACACTGGAGGCTTTTAAACAATAAATGTAAGTGGGCAACAGTTATCAGAACTCTTTATTAAATATCTATAAACTATCTGCCAAACTGTAGGTTAAAAATTCTGCTGTCAGTTTGTTAATATTTCTAACTCCGCTTTCAACGTAATGGTGTATGGATTATATGTTCAGAAGCTAATTCCAGAAAGACACTTCTGTTTGACAGGGTAGTTTTTCGGGACCAAAGAAGTGATTAACATCATGAACCTCACTAGGTAATGTTTGTTTTGTATTCCTGTTTGTTCAGTTCAGATGGTTAGATGAACCACCTGTTCTTTGAACTGTATGGGCTGCACTCTTAGAACAGTAAAGATACGATGACATAAATTGATCTGCATGACTTTGATTTAATTTTAGTGTGGGTGCAGCTGAAGTGAGTGTTTTTAATTTGCAAGGTGAGCAGCTCTAATGAACCGTCTTGTCTTCAGGATTTAAAGATGTCCTTATGTTTTGTTATGGCAGATAGGTCTGTGATTTTAAGTGGAGACTTTGTTTTGTAGGGCCCCCGGTGACAGTGTTGATTAGGAATTTGTTCTTCGTGGTACATTTCTGAATAGTTCTGCAAGTTTCTTTTGTTCCAGTTCATGAGCACAGGAGTTTGATGGGACTGAACCAAACATCTTTGAATTTGGGGAAATTTCAGATATAGGTTTGCATACAAATTTTGTGGGATTTGGCTCAATCTCTGGTCTGGGCTAGTGCAGGGAAGCTGCTCTAGCGTGTAGCCTGTTTTTCTTTTTTTATGGATGAACCAATTTCGTGATCTAGCTGGAAGGATTTTTAAAATACATTAATCTTCACACCAAATGATTAATTTTGTAACAAACAACCTCCTTTTGTGAGTGTTTCTGCTGAAAGAGCCTGTGTTGTCAGTATAAGGTAGGGCTACCAAACAAGAGTACATGGCTAGTTATCAGAAAAAAAAGTAGAGCATCTTTAATTACTTTGGCGCCATTGCTTGGCATTTTAGACAAGTCTCTTGACATTGTGCAAAAACATTACTTGTGTTGTATGAATGTTTAATGGGACACAGGTTTGAACTAAATTCTGCCTTGATTGGCTTACTTCTTTGCAAATGAACTGTTTGTTCTTTGAAGTTCTGTTCAGATTTTGGCCAAATTAATCCAGTCAGTTGCCTTCCCAGAGACTTTCCAATATTTCTTTACTCTCTTGATCATACCAGTGATGAAGATGCGTGCTCCAGAAGGCCTTACCCAACCTATGGTAAACTCTAGATTTATCAGAAGACACATTACAGTTATTAACATATTAACATCAATCGTAATAGTCTTTAGCTCTCTGAGACCGTTGGATGAAAAGCAGCTTATAAATGTTAATGAATTAATCTTTACAAACTTTCCTGTCAGGTAAGTGGCATTATCCCCATTACACACATGCCCAGAGAAGTTTGGTGACTTTCTAAAGATTGCATGGAGTCATTGTTCCTGAGCCATGACTTTTAACCCAGATCTCCTGAGTCCTCTGGTGATTTTTAATGTCAAAGTCTGCAGGAAGTAGGTATGTATGTTCTGTGTTTATGCATCTGTGTGGCTTTTGTGTATATAGGGCTTATGTGATGGAGCTGAGGGCCTCCTCAAAGTTTTTATTGACAGGAATTTCTCATGACTACATTACTGATCAGTGTCTCAGCTGCTTGGGGGTGGAGGGATTGGAGCGGGCCTTCTCAAACAAGTGGCAATACAAAAAGATCATCCCTCTGGAATTATATATTTTACCATGTTGTCTTTGTGGATTTTTAGTGTTTTGTCCCTTTATTTAGTGTCTCTCTACTTTGCTTTCCCTCTTTAGTTACAATAGAAACCTTGTCACGAGCGGAGCTTCCTGACCCACAACTGCCGAATAAAATTGCCTTCTATAGTCTTTAGTTTGTGAACTACAGGTAGTGCATTTGATACCCCAGGGCAATGTGAGATTAACTTCTTTGTGTGTGGACATGCTAATTTTTATAGCACATACTGCCTTAGCAACTAGGAGCTTCAATTATAGAAATTAGAACCATGCAAGGAACCTGCACTGCCCCCAGCTAGCATGGGTATGAAACTGAAAAACACCCTGACTGCAACTGTGTCCAGGAAGCCTTGGAAGATGCAACAAAACCATCAACCTGATATATGGTCTGGGGCTGGACTCTTCACTCTTTACACACATGAGCTGGATCCCATTGAAATGTGTAAAGATGATGAGAGAGATCAGCACTTTGCAGAGTCTGACCCTAATAGAAAGACTCCTATTAACTTAATGATCTTTGGGCTGGAACCTCTATGCATGAAGTTTAACAGCAAATGTATTTTTAAATCAAAGCAGCTGACAACTCATTCCTGCCTCTCTAGTTCAGAGCTCTCCTTGCAGCAGTTGTTGACATTACAAACACTTTGCAGGTCGATGCAGATGAGGTGTCTCCCTGCTCCATTTATGGGGTTAGTAATGTCACACAACTTCTATAGGAATCCTGAACTTGGATCTTGGCAAATCAAAGACCTTTTCAGTTTACCATTTAAAACAGGGTGACCAAATATCCCGATTTTATAGGGACAGTCCCAATTTTTGGGTCTTTTTTTATATAGGCTCCTATTACCCTCCACTCCTGTCCCGATTTTTCACATTTGCTGTCTGATCACCCTAAATGAGGTACTCTGTATCCTCTGCCTGGCTGCTTTAGAGATTTATCTAGAAATGCAGTGTAGCACAGTAATTGTCTCTGTACTGTATGTGAACCTTACCTGCCTTTACTACTGCCTGATTTATCTGGCTTTGTGCGCTCTGTTCTGGCCTGGTGGCTTTGTGCTCTCTGTTCTGGCCTGATGGCTTATCCATTCTGAGAAACAGACAGAATGGATATATTAATAACACTCATATTGATTGTCCGGTTAGAAAGTAGAACTGCCCTTGTTTAAAAATTTTAGCAAGTATTTTATAAGCGCAAGTTCCTATGTTGCGATCTAACAGAAGCATCTGCCATCCTAGCCTTGCCTGACCACCTGAGCGATTAATTGTGGAGAACCCTTAACTGCTCCATAGTTCAAGTTGCCGTCAGAGTTTCACTTAAAGCAGGGATACAGTTCTGCTACCTTGCGCTTTATGGTTTTCAGTTTAGTCTCTGAACTTAACCCCTGTTCCTAAGGTCAGAGACTTAATAGATTTGGCAGAGGAATCATTTATACATGAAACATTTTTGAACTTCTCATTTTGATTGTAAATTCTTCTATGGGGTCTTCTGTCTGAACCACTGGCCCTGTGTGTATTTGTGTCAGAACAAACTGGTGGCCGTGTCAAGTTCTGCTGCTGTTTTGCTTCTTGGATGCTGCTATCCTAATCGTCAGGTCTCCCCAGCACAGAGTCTGAGGGGACAGAGAGATGTGAGTTGGGCTGTGTGTGCTGTGGGCTTCAGGAAAGGCAGAATCTGTAAGGAGATGGTTGGGGTGGGAGGAGGAAAATCTGAGGTATGCAGAGACTTAGCTTCCCAGCCTGATGGGCATTGTGCCATGGATACACAAGGTAGATGGGTATCATCAGGGCCATAGCCTTGTCTGGAGGTGTAGTGGAAATGTGTGTTAGAGTAGAAGAATGAGTGAGGGGCATGTATGTCTCCACATCTGGGCTTCCTGGGAATTCCCACCATTCCCTACTGGTAGTTGTAGTCGGATGGACTTCCCTTTGGCAGAGCAGTGTGTGAACCTCCTCTGTCCTCCCATCTCCCATTGTTACTCAGGAAAGCCGGGAGAAGCCAGTGCAGAGAGAGGGGGATCAGGGTTGGGGCCAAGAAGCTTATCTTGGTGGCTGTGTTTTGAATATAGAAACACCTTGACAGGTAGAAACACATATGAGTCCTTGGTGGGTTTTTTGGTTTTTTTTTTGGTTTTTTTAAAAAAAACAAAAACTAGGCCAGGTGCACATAGTGCATGTGCAAGTAGTTAGTTGCACACTCAGACTGATACTACCACAGCAATTACATGCCTAACTTGTTTAAAAATCATCCTAGCATCGTCCTGGCTTCTGGGCAGTATCAAACCTGCTCTGAATGTTAATTGAAAAGACCTGAATTTTTAATTAATTTTTTTTATATTTTGGGACTTCCAGTGCTTAATTTACTCTCACAAAGTGGGTATAACTGTTTTAAAAGTAATAATCTTGTATTTTTTATATTCACCAAACATCAGATTTGAGACACCTTAGAATGTAAATTGAAATCCCATATAGGTAATCTCAGCCATTCATCGTTTCTACATGTGGCATACTGTATAGTTCACTGCATTTTGATTCTTTTGGATGAGACCTTAAAAACTAAGCTGTAATCTGCACTTCCTGGATGCTAGCAATATACCTGCTTACTACCAACCATCCCAAACTTGGCTGCTTTTCAGGAGTGAAGAGCTTTGGCTCCTCTGGAAGGAAAGATGCTAGAGAAATGTAAAATATTGTCCTTATTGCTTATTTAATCTAAGCTTTGTTCTGCTAGACAGAGCAGTTGGGCCTAGAGCAGGCTGAAATAACCTCCCAAGGTGTCACAAAGAACATCTATAGAGCTTTAAGGTATTAATTACAACTCTTAACACACCGGCCTTTGGAAAACATGCTCCTTCAACAAATGTGATGATATAAATTGGGACTTTCAAAGCCTAAGAGAATTCGACACCCACATCCTATTGAAATTCGGTGTGAGTTGGGTGCCTAACACCATTGGGCTCCTTTGAGAACTTCAGCTATAATCCTTAGGAGGATTCAGCTATAATCCTTCAGAAAACTAGGCTGCTGCTCATTGCAAAGTAATCAGAACAAAATTATATTGTGGACCATCTAATGGTAAATGTGACTTTATCTAAGTTTGTCTGCTATTGCCAGGCTAAAAAAAAATGTGTCCTTTCACGTTAATGAATCATGAGAGCGTATCTTGAAAGTACAGTGCTGGAGTGGATAATATCAAAAAGAACATTATAACTTTTTGTTTCACTTTTCCTATTTTGTCCCTTCACAGGAGCACCTAAAAATAAGTAATAATTCCTTGATACAGTCTGGTTGTAATTCCATCTGTCTCTATGAAACTGGCAAATACTTGAGGTTCAAAATAAACTTCACGCACTATCAGCTGAAACCATCAAGCAGAGTAGTTTCCACATATATTTTCTGTTCAAAGAAAAGATATTGGCCGTTCTTTTAACAAAGAACTCAAGCAGGCTTTAGTGGTGCTTCTAAGAAGCAGTGATGGTTGTCCTAAGATTGACCATTACCTTGTCCATGAGCCACTTTAGCACAAAGTCTAAAGAAACATTCGACGTAACTACTTATACTAAACGTATCTGTTTGATCTTATTTTTAGTTGTGACTCTACCTTTCCCAGACCTGAAGAAGAGCTCTGTGTAGCTCAAAAGCTTCTCTCTCTCTCCTACAGAAGTTAGTCCAAATCAAAGATATTATCTCACCCACCTTGTTTAATTCCCTTATAAAAGGCTATTTTCCTCCACTCTCCTTTTGGTACAAATAATTAGACATTAACAATCTGTGTAAAATACTAATGTACCAGAGGAATTTGCCAGTGTTTGGTTTGTTGGGTGGTGATGTGTAAAATGGCAAACTCTTTGGTTCAGCTTGTCTCTAAGCACTGCCCATCAGTGTATTAATCACACAGCTTCTCCACGGTAAGAGGCCTCATTTTAAATGACTGGAAAATAGCAAAGCTTCCTTCCCAGATGGTAAGTGTTCCCCTGTATTAATCTCTGCCCTGGCATTGTAGCTTCCAGAGTCATTGGCATGTCATGATGACCTTGTGAAATGAGACCAAAGGAGCACAGTTATGTGCCTTCTCTCTTGGGCAGTAGAATAGCAGATCTCCCCTTCTTATGGATGCCTGGTTTAACAAGTCCATGCTCTGTAGTGGGAGTTGTTTAATGTGAGACTAGTTTGTAGTCTAATGCAGGAAAGTTAGTTTTGAGTTCCTATAGTACTGGATGGGATTATTAATGAGGGGTCTTTGTGTTTGGTACCAGTCACTCTCGAGAACAGTTACCTTGAAGTTGAGGGAGGATTGTTATATAAGTGGTTCTTGGTCTGAGCAAGGGCTTCAGATGCTGTTATGCGTAAATGCAATTTGTGATTGCTACCATAGCTCGTGAGAGAGGGTTTCCCACTGTGAAAGCTGAGAACAGTTATAGTTCAGTCTCCTATACAGTAACTCCTCACTTAATGTTGTACTTATGTTCTTGAAAAAGGCAACTTTAAGTGAAACAATGTTAAATTAATCCAGTTTCTCCATATGAATTAATGTAAATGCGGGAGGGTTAGTTTTCAAGGAAATATTTTTGGGCAGACAAAAGGTGTTATATATATTAGTGTACTGTGGTGGGGAGGTGCCCCTGGCTTACCTTACACAGGCACAGCCCGCTGCAGGTAAGGATGCTAGGAAGCACCTTGCACAGCAGCAGGTTTCCCTTAGAATAACAGGTAATGACTTTGCCGGGGCATGCTCCAGGCTCCCCTCTTCCTGTCGCCGCTCCACTCCAGGCCCACCTTTTCCCACCCCCACTCCACAGCATGCCGCGTCCTGCTCCTCCCCTTTCCTCCCAGTGCTTCCCTGCTGCCAAACAGCTCTTTGGTACAGCTCTGTAGTACGAACTTCCCAGGGGTGGAGGGTGCTCTCTGGAGCAGGCTCTTGGCTGTGGAATTCCTGTATCTTCTAGGGTACAAAGCGAGTGTCCTCTTGCCCAGTTAGTGAGAGTGGCTTGTGCTGTGTGACCTGAAGATTTGATCCCACTTAGGAATGTAGGATAAAAATGAGGGCCAGGTGGAGATGACTGTCTTGTATGCACGAAGGGAGCAGCAGCAATGTTATATGCACCTGTATGCTATGGAGATTGGAAGAGTGAAATGGGCAGATGGAAACCTTATAAAGTCCAAGATAAAATGCAAAACTTAGAAGAACTGAGCAGCAATCCAGGCTTCTAATTGCCTTCACTCTAAACTCTTCTCTGAAGTTTTGCTCTGTATTGACATACTAACGCATAGGAAGCTAATGTTGTTTTCTCCTAATCTTGTCCCAATAAAAAAAGCACTGGCTAAGTTTAGAAGGAAACAATCTTCCATGCTGAGCGTTGAAAACCAATCCCTTTTCAGAAATTAGTTCTCTCTGTTGACTTACCCCACATTACTGATGGCTTGTGGTACTGAACTGAGTGCAGCAACAGTTCACCTAAGAATTTGTCTTTGTCCATTACTATAAAGATCACAGTCTCACAACTCTGGGTCATTACTGGCAAGATGATGAATTTAGTATAGGTCCTCTACTACACATGTTTAATGATGCTCCTAGGTTTTATGCCAGTGTAATGAAATCTTGACTAATTACCCCAATCTGTGAAAGATGCTTGCAAACCTAGTTAGAAAGCCCAGTGGCCTTGGTTAAAGTGCATATAAGAAGGGAAGAATGTATGTGTAAGTATACAAGGATGGTGGGATGAAAAATGCTTGAGCATAAATTCAGTGTGTCTGTTTTGGATGGGCACCTGCCTGCTCTGGACAGGCAGGCACAAACTGGGAAATTTGGATCTGGATTTTGACTTTCTGAAGCACATAGGTGTTCAGGTCTGCTGCACTGTTTCAGTTTGTTTATTTGTAGCTTCTTCAGTGTGATGGGCATTGTACAAATATATAGAAGGTATGGGCCCTGCCCCAAGGAGCTTAGTCTTTAAAAAGAGAGAAGGACCATGAAATTCAGACTTTGGCTAGGTCTGCACCGGGGGTGGGGACAACCTAAGATACACAACTTCAACTACATGAATGAAGTAGCTGAAGTCAACGTATCTTAAGTCGACTTACCTCGGCCTCCTCATGGCGGCGAGTTGACCGCTGCCGCTCCCTCGTTGACTCCGCTTCCACCTCTCGCAGTGGTGGAGTTCTGGAGTTGATGGGGAGAACGCTCAGGGATCAATTTATCCTGTCTAGACGAGATGCGATAAATCAATCCCTGATAGATTGATCACTACCCGGCCTTTGTTTCATTCAGAGGGGTTTGAATCTAGGGATTTTAATTAAATCATCTCTATTATCTCCTTTTCCTTCCTAAAATGAGTGAGATATATTTGATATAAGAAAGCTGTTACTGTATTTCACTTCTCTAAAGGTGCATTTGGCTAATGAATTCATCCTGATCAGTGTTAATCCACAATTGTCAAACATACCAGAGAGATAAGGCATCAAATTGCTAGTACAAGAAATAGAGCAGTAAGGAAACCTGTTAGTAATCACAGTTCTCAGCCTTATCTAGCCTCCACTGTCTGAGGGTCTCAAAGCACTTTAAGCCTCTTAATCTTTTGTCTTCCCACGTCCTCCCCCTTAACCTTTTAATGAAAAGTGACCTGGACGGTACAACTTTCAAATATGGCTCTTCTCCCCATGTCTGTTCAGAGGAATGATGTTAACTAAAAGAGAATATTTTTATCAACAAGTCATTTTCCCCAGGTAACTAACACCCTAGGTTATCAAAAGTGAAAGAGGTGTTTTTTTAAAAAATCCAATTTATTTGTCAGTGTTTATGCTCTTACTTTTTGCCTTTCTTTTTGCTTGGACAATAAAAATCTATGAAGTCCATTTCACTTCAGATTCTTAGTGTTGTGATGATTTCCAGTCACTACAGGAGAATGTGTTTTTAATTTAAAAACAACTGTTTTCATTAGTATTTTTTTAAAAAGTGGAAAATTTTACAAAATGTAAATGATGAGCCACCTGTAAGTTGACAAGGGTCTCTTTAAAACCATTCTTCCTCACTCTCCTCCTTTTCTTTTTCAGGCTTTCACTGAATGAACATTGCATAGGTTGTCACTTGGCTGGCTTTGAGATAGCGTTATTTATTTATTTATTTATTTTAGGTGGCAACCACTTTCGCTGCTCTAGACTAGAGCTAATAAAAATAACACCAGAACTCTCCATTAAAGACAGACTAGCCAGAATGTTTCATGGTGGGATTGCGCTGGACAATGCCCCTTGACTTTTGCTTTCTTCCCCTGATCTAGAGAGGCTAATATGGACAGCTGGGAAATTTTTCTGAACGTCTTTTGAAACTGGCAACTCTGGTTAATGTTGGTACAGAATATGGGCTATCGGCCTTTGCTCTCTAACTCAGGGGCGTTGACTATTGCATTTGTTATTTCAACTCTTACATCATCACTTTATTATTGTCTCTCAAAGTATTTTTGAAAAGTAGTGGATGAAAAGTGCCAACATAACAATAACATATTTAGAAGATTTGCTCCCTGTGTGTATTTTGAGTCATCCTTGCTGACTTCAGTAAATATTTTGGGCACTCCTGTCTGCTCCTGACCTGTTAATCATCAGGAGAGGGTGAGCTGGATTCTCTTCTAGCTCATGCATGATCAAGAGAGTTAACCAGTCCAGTAAACACTTAAGCACATGTTTAGCATCATGTATGTGAGTAGTCTCATGTAGCTCACAGATTCTTGTCTGATATATCGATCTGTATCTCAGTTCCCCACCTGTAAAATTGGGCTAAATCTCCCCTACCTGGCAAGGCTGTAGAGGTTAAATTAATGTTTATGATGTGTTCAGATACTAGCGACAGGGGCCAAATAAATATCTTGGCAGATAGATCTGCAGACTTCAATCACATAAGTAAAAGTTTGCAGGATTGGGCCCTAAGTGAGTCTGACACAGACTTGTGATTATTTAGCTCAGGCTTACTCTTTGTTTTTGGAAGGTTTATTTATTTTTATCAGATCAACTCAGAATATTTTACCCATCTATAATGCTTCCCTGAGAGCAGCAGGAGGAGATGGTTCTTGGTAAAAGTGAGTTTTCAGAAGGGGCATGAAGACTGGGAGGTGCATGGGGCATGAAGACAGGCAGGGTTGTTTGGTTTATGTTGGGTATATTGGTGTTGCTGTCCTGAGTTTCAAACATTTCTCCACTCTGAGTTGCAATTGCAAACCTTCCGCTCTCTTATCCCCACCTAAGGATTCTGTGCTTTATTCTTGCAAGAGATTTTGGTTGAGTGGTGTCCTCTGAGGGTCAGATCCTCAACTAGTGCAAATCAGTAAATGATCATAGCTCCTTTGACTTCAGTGGAGCTGCGCCAGTTTGTGCCTAGCAGAGGATCTGGCCACTTTTTTTTTTTAATTAGTCCTTTTTCTTTGAGTAATTGCTCATGTCCATTCAACTTAGATGTGTGAGCTGGCCACAAGCATTGGTGCTGAAAGTTTTCCCCTCAACAATATCCATAGGGGACTGTGTGCACATGCCACAATATACAGGATGCAGTCGGTTCCCCCACTCTCAGTTCCTTTTTGCTGGAAACTCTGACAGTGGGGAAGGATGATGGGTTGTGGAATGGACATGAGCAACACACCTCGAAGAACACCAGTTATGGAAAAGGTAACTCTTTTCTTCTTTGAGTGATTGCTCATATCCATTCAACTTAGGTGACTCCCAAGCAGTACCCCTTGAAGGTGAGTAGAAGTTCACAGACATGTAGGTTGCAGCACAGCTCTGCCAAACCCAGCGTCGTCCTTGACTTGCTGATTGATGGCGTAGTGGGTTATGAACATGTGCACCAAGGGCCACGTCACTGCTTGACATATGTCCTGGATCAGAAAGTGTGTCAGGAAGGCCACCGAAGATGCCTGCCTTCTGGTCCAGTGGGCTCTGACGATCAGCTGTGGAGGGATTCCTGCCAACTTGTAGCAGATCTGAATGCAAGAGGTGATCCAGTTAGAAGTCCTCTGCATGGACACTGGGAGGCCCTTCATCCTATCAGCTGTAGAGATGAAAAGCTGAGTCAACTTACCAAAAGGCTTTATCCAATCTAGGTAGAAAGCCAGAGCCCTTCTTATGTCCAAAGCGTGAAGGCGCCTCTCTTCACTAGTCTCATGGGGCTTAGGGCAGAAGGCCAGAAGGAAGATGTTCTGGCTCATATGGAAAGTGGACACCACCTGGGAAAGAGAGGCTGGGTGGAGCTGGACCTGGACCTTGTACTTAAAGAAGATCATGTACATTGGTTCTGAGGTCAGGGCTCGCAGATCAGAGACTCACCTCAACAACATCACTGCCACTAGGAAATCTACCTTCCACAATAGGTGAGACAGGGAGCATAAGGCCAAAGTCTCAGAGGCCGGCCTTTGAGCCTGGACAGAACCAAGTTGAGATCCCACTGAGAGGCTGGGGACCAGACTTAAGGAAAGAGTCTCTTGAGGCCTCTAAGGAACCTGACCGTCATGTCATGGGAGAATACCATCTGCCCTTGAACTGGTGGATGAAAGGCCAAAATGGCCACCAGATGCACCCTGATAGAGGAGTCAGCCAAACCCTGGATCCTTAAAGGAAGCAGGTAGTCTAAGATTGACTGGACCAAAGAATGCAAAAGGGAGATGCCCCATTCGGCCGCCCAGCAGGAGAACCTCGTCCACTTTGCCAGGTAGGGTCTGCCTCATCAAGGGTTTTCTACTCTTGAGGAGGACTTTCTGGACCCGTTTTTAGTAGGCCTGTTCATCTGGGTTCAGCCATGCAACATCCATGCCATGAGGTGGGGGGACATGAGATTGGGGTGAAAGAGTTGACCATGATCCTGTGATAACAGGTCTGTTTGGTTCCGAAGGGGCCAGGGAGAGAGTGCTAATATGCTTGATAGCGTCCCAAACCATTGCTGATGAGGCCACGCAGGGCAGATCGTGATAAGGGTGCAGGAGCCAGTCTCCTATGGATACTGCTGAGGGAAAAACTTCCGGCACTGGTGTCTGTGGCGAGCACACACACTCAAGTTGAATGGACATGAGCAACACTCCCGAAAAATGATGGTTATGGAAAAGGTAACTGTCTTTTCAGTTATTGAGACTGAATTGCTCTGATTCTCCTTCTTTCCAAGCTGTATTTTCTCCAAATAAACATCCTCTCTTACATTCTTTACAGGTGTTGTCCCTGGGACACAAGCCAATCACTGACTGCCCGGGGTTAGAAAGAAACTTCCCCTTTGGGCAGGTACTGCAAAATTTCCCAGTATGGGACTTTCACACCTTCCTCTGAAGCATCTGGTACTAGCTATTGTCAGATGGAGCAGCAGCCTAGATGGGCCACTGGGATGATCCAATATGGCAGTTGTTGAAATGCCTTTGAGTAACTCTCCATGGTGCGAAACTGGCTCCTTGCCTCACTTGCAGTCAAGAGTGTTACAAATCTCTCTCTCAAAAATCATGTGTGTTGTGAACGGTTGACTTCCAGAGTTCCGAAACTTCATAGTGGCAAACTGAGAAGCAAAGAGCTGTAGGAGGACAAATGTATTAGTAAATCACATAGAAGAAGCAATAAGTAATCAGTCTGGGATGAACTCAGCTCATAACTTAATTGCACAATGTAAAATTAAAAACGTCTATCATGCAGCCCAGTGAAAAAAGGGTCTTACCAGTATATTTTGGAAATCTTGTACATTAAAGGGGTCTTGCTAAAAAAAAAAACCCCAAACCATCATTAGTAGCTCTGTGACTTGCTGCTGCTTTGCTTTTCTTGTAATTAGCAAAGCTGGTGTAGGAAGTTTTTCCTTATATCAGTATTTCCTGCCAGATTGGCTAAAGAAATGCAAGCATTTTCTCCTCTGACATGAGAAATGTTCTCTCGGGAAACAGACACCGCACGCATCCTGAACTTCCCTTCATGCTGAGGTCTGGTTTTATTCCTTTAACATTATGGTAGCAATAGTTGATGTAATCATACCATCTTTATTAAAGCATGCTTGTTTTTATTTTTATATGTACGCATATAGACTTCATGAATTAGACTCATGGATCGGAATGTTCTCCTTGGCTATTTTCTCTTACTAGCCCCAATCATAGCCTCTTTCTTTTTCTGATATTCTTTAAATGCATATCCCAGGGCCTTGATCCTGCAACAAAGTCTGTGTAGAAAGACCCCTTCACCGAGGCAGAGCCCTGTCTGCATAGATTTCATTGTAGCAATGGAGCTTTAGGTCACAATAAATAAGAGCAGGGTTTTTTAGTTCCTGTGTGATCCTCTCTTCTCCCTCCTGAGCTGGTCTCAGCTTTAACTTCTGTGATTTCTTGTTACGTCAGGTATCAGTAGTGAGTACCATAGACTGAGCTATATTGATCATGCTTCCCCATTTGAATACATTTTCAGAATTAATTAAACTTCCACAGTGACCTATCTTTGCATGCACTGGATCAGTATTTTCAGTAAAATAACCTGGGATGCACTTTCTCATCTTGTTTGTACCCAAACCCTGGTCAAAATATTGCATGGCTTGCTGTAAAAGTGAACATTCTATTTCTCTCCCCATAGCTGCAAATCCTCTGTCCCAGTCTCTGAACCTTACCTTAGCCTTGAATCTCCTGAAATACATTTAATCTCAGGCACAAACCTGTCAACTGCCTCCCTTATTAGACCCAACTCTCCCAAACCAACCAGATGCTGCTGCTACTACACTTCTTTTGTGTTGACTTAATTTGTATCCTAAATGCCCGACTCCTGGAACAGAGACTCTTGACAACAATCTTGTATATGGCAAAGAGCTGATTACCACCTCTCTGACATCGTGCTTCCTGTAATTCGGCTCTTCTTGTGTCCCTTCACTTGGTGCTTTGTCCCACTTCTGGATCTTAGTGTTTGAGATCTATTGAGCTGTGAATTCACCCGAGTTTACTGAGTAGAGAGAGACGCACTGGCTTTAGCTAACATTGGACTTTGTCTGATAATGGCTGGAGCACTGTGTACCTTTTTAAGATATTGCAATGTGATTACGTGGAACACAAGAAAAGGTCAGTATAGATTGTAGAAACATGTAGCCACTGATGCAGCTAGTACATGCTGATGTAAAACTCCCCTTTAGGAGAAACTGAAAATGAATATTCATAGGTATTTTACCCTCCTTGGAATCACAGATTCATATCCCAGGAGGGTCATCTCAACCCTTTCTCTTTCTAAAGAGAAATTCAGTGCATGGGACTTTGCACGAAAACACTAAGTGGAGATCCTGCTTGCTCTGCATTGACATTAAGGAGCTGGTGGTGTCTTCCATAAGACAAGGTGTTTGCTCCAGTGTTGCTTAGCAAAATCTCCCTTTCTCCTATTGTTGTCGTGTGCCATTTGCTTGTGGATGGCTGCACACAACTGGCATTTTACGTATAGTGTGTAACATGCTTGGGGATGAGATGCACTCTAGAAATGTAAAAGGTGGCGATGGATACTTCTTCGCCCGACTTGTAATTTTGGAGTTTCCGTGGCTGAAGCATTTCTCTTTAAATATAGGCCTCCTGTCTGATTTAATGATGCCTCTAAGGCGGGGAGGATGGGGACTTTTTGGCTTGAGGGTCATATTGAGTTTCTGAAATTGTATGGAGGGCTGGTTGGGGAGGCTGCACATCCCCAAACAGCCAGGCGTGGCCCCGCCCCCCCCCTCTATCAGATCCCCCCTGCTGGTCACCCCCAACGTCCCCCCCCCAAGACTCCTGGCCCATCCAACCCCCCCGCCCCGGTCCCTGTCCCCTGATGACCCCCATCCCCCTGGACCCTTGCCCCATCTAATCCCACCCCCAATCCCTGTCCCCTGACCGCCCCTGGGCTGACCGCCCAGGACTCCCCACCCGACTCCCCCGTGCCGCCCCATCCATCCCTTCCCTGTCCCCTGATGGCCCCCCGGGACCCTTTCCCCATCCATCCCCTCCCTGCTTCCTGTCCCCTGACTGCCCCCAGACTCCCCGCTCCTGACTGCCCTCTGGGAACCTTGCGCCCATTCAAACCCCCATGTTTCCCACCCTCTGACTGCCCCGACTCCTATCCAGACACCCCCCCTGACCACCGTCCCTAACTCCCCTGCCCCCTTACTGTGCTGCCTGGAGCCAGCACCAGGTCAAGCGATGGCTCTGCAGCTGTACTGCCCAGCAAGACCTCACAACCCTGCCACCTAGAACATTGTGCCGGCGGCATAGTGAGCTGAGACTGCAGGGCAGGGAGAACAGCAGGAGAGGGGCAGGGGGAACAGCAGGATAAGGGCTCGGGGCTAGCCTCCCGGACAGGAACTCAGGCCGGGCAGGAGGGTCCTGTGGGCCGGATGTGGCTCATGGGCTGTAGTTTGCCCACCTCTGCTCTAAGGAGATTTCTATCCAGAGGTATTGCTTTCTGTGGTCTAACAAGGGCTCAGTGTGCACAGGGCCTTTACCCAGTTCCTTCCTTCCTTATCTCCCAAACTCAGGAATGTGCAGTTATTTCACAGATGACGGGCCTTGTTCTGAAACTGAGGGACAGATACTTTAAAAAGACAGCTTATGCTTTTACTGTCTCAGAAAATGCTGACTGACTTATCATTTCGACTGTCTTGTTTCTCTCCTACTGTCACCATCTTCAGTAAGCAGGTGTGGTTGCAAACAATGCCTGTTGGGCAGCTGAATGACCCAGATGCCAAGTGGAGGAAAATATGGATTCTGTTTTCAGCAGTTACATTATTTGGTGCACGTTTGCCTATTTGACAAGATAGAATCAGTTCTGGGAATGGGTTGGATCAGATGATTGGAACAGTTGAGCTTTATTTTCCTTGGGTTCAGTTTTGATTGTAAATAAATATACAATAGTTTCACATGTCTTTGAAAAGAAACCCTCGTCTGTGGAGGGTTTATATCTACCCGCAATGGCATTTGTAATGCTGGAAGAGCAAAACAGGTCAGTTATTAATCAGGACCATTTGTGCAATGAATTGCGAGGTCTCTGCATCACCTCTTCAGTGATGTATGTGATCAATATAACCAGTCATACATATAACCAAACATAATGGAGAAAGGTTCATTTGAAAACTAGGCTGTATACCAGAGCTCAGATGAGTTTTTAGGATTGTGATCTGGCTGAAGGAGCTCTGCTTTTCTTGAGGATTCTCCCAGAGAGACTTAGTTTTTTCTGGTGCCTTCTTTTTAGTAGTTCATAAGGATACAGGGTGAATGGTAATGTCTGTATGCTTCTGCACAGTCTGTGCTCAGGTAAACCTCCCAAATGATCATGCCTCTCACTTCATATCCAGCAAACTGTAGCAACCCTTTTTTTTTTTTTAAATAAAAGAATAGTTTCCCAGGCAACATAGAGGAGCAGTAAATATATTTTAAGCACCCTGTATGTATAGCAAGCTATTGCCCATGGAGACTAGAGCCAAGTAATGCCAGTGCCCAGAAAAAAGCCTCGTTCAGGTTTAATTAAAGTACATGGAAAAGCAGATTGGCAAGATGATGTGTATTCTCAGAGGCAAGAGAAATACATCAGTGAATCAGGTCTGAGCCTGGACTAGAACTTAGTAGGGCCTGGGCCTGCTCAGGTCACTGCCTACAGTGAGTTCTGCGGATTGAGTTTATCTTTGCTAAAATACTAGAAAAAAATAGTATTTCTAAATGTGTCACCTGTATGGAGATCATTTATACCTCAATAGGTCATGATTATAAATCCGATAGAAGACTTTAGGGTAAACTTGGAGATTGCCCATCAAAGGACATGTGATAGGATCTCCTGATTCCTAACAGTCTAGATTTGCGAGGAGTGCCATAGTGCTCATTAGAATAGTACATATATAAAGGGTGACAGGAGCAGACAACATGGCTCAGTGGTGCTCTGCAAAATTATGTTTCGCTTACTGAGGATAAAAGTTGTGGGGGCAGGTGGGAGAGGTTATTGTCAAACAGGACCTGTGCCCTAGGCAGTGAGTTTTGAAACTGTAGGAAAGGATCTGTAAGCAGCTGTATGCTATTGAATGGTTACTCAGGTCACAAACCATAGAGCATAGTATTTCCTACATTGGCGATCAAGTCCACTATCCTGCCATAGCCAATGTCTGATGCAAGCCGTGCATCTGGCCATGTTGTGCAATGCTGTGTGTAGGGAGACATAGGGGATTTCCGACATGACCTTTGCAGCATCAAGTTGTCACTAAAGCTGCAATTATATAGCTATTATTGAAGCTTGCAAAGCTATGGATGTCATCAGTCATAAAATTTATCCAGCCCTTTTTCAAAAAGCCAACCACAATATTTGTGATATCGATTTCTGTTGCTGTTAGGGGCTGAAGAAAACTGGAAGAGCAATCATAGAGTTCCTGGAATAGTAGAAGAACACAATCAATGTATTAGTGTAACAAAGCTGTACCGTGCCTGGAAAATGTATCATAAATCTGCCACTGGAAAAAAAAAAGGGTTTGAACTTTTAATAAAAGCAGACATGAGAAACTGAATTATAAAATGGTTGTATTATGAGTATAATGGACACTTTTCTCAATTTGGTGAGCTTTAAATATTCATTTAAATCTAGAACCTGCTTTAAAATCTCAGGCTTCTAATCCGTTTTCAAATGGTAATGAATTTTGAAAAGCAAACATTTATTTGAGTCTATAGTGACATGATTCAGGATGGTCTGGGTTACCTCTGGAGAGCTTTTATTAGGTTCTTTAGCCACAACATGTGGGTTCTGTAGTTTTTGATGATCAAGTCAAATTAAGCAGACAAGTTTGAGAGCAGTAAGAAAATCAGTCCTTGATACCATTTGCTCATACATTTAGTTGCCTATTTATTGTAAGTGTTCAGAGCAAATGGAGTAGTCAAAATGAAACAAGAAAGTTTAGTGGTTAGAGTGGAGGATTGGGAATGGGAACTCTGAGATTCTATTCCCAGGTTTGTCACTGATTTGTTTTATGACTATGAATCAAAGTATTTTAGAGCTTGAATTTCGGAAGTGTTGAGCACACAGTTTCTATCAAACCTTAAGAGACTCTGTGTCTCAGCTTACCCATCTATAAAATGGGTTCAGTGTTTACTCACTTTGGGTACTTGCCTCTCTGGGTATAGTTAGGCTCAATTTAATGTTTGTGGCGTGATCTGATATCCTCAGCTGGAAGGTGCATTTAAGACTTCATGGATGCAATCAAAACTTCAGGGCAATAAAAGGTGTAGCATCTAGATCCTCTTCCTCCTCCTCCTCCTCCTCCTCCAAAAGCACAGAGTACTAGTAGAGTTAATGGGGAATCCCTGTTATTTGTTAACATTATAGGGCCTATGACAGTTGATCAGTTCTGATTCAGTGCATTAGTGGCCAGCAGTACTCTCACACCCTCAAACAAGCCAACACAATAATCTTAATGTTAAGATTATGTTTTAAAAATCTAGAACGCAGGTTAGGTCACTGTTTACATCAAGCACTGCTGCATAATGCTCCAGTGTATGAGGGGTGCGTATGATTTCTCACCAAGCTCATGCAGTGTACCTCCTATCTGATATACTGACAGCCAAAGCCAAAATATCAAGAATAAAGAAATTCCCAAGACACAAGCACTACGTAAACCAGATAAGGATGGCAGGAGACCGCAAGAGACAGAGACAGAAGATGTATTTCACAGAAGGAGAGCTCAGCCTGGTGGTACAGAAGGGCGTAGTGGTGATTCTTATTGTGTAGGGTGAGAATACTTAAAAAAAACCACTGTCCTAGAAGAGGCCAAATCCTACAAACCTTCCCCAGATACCAAATATGGTAGGACTGGGTTCTCTAGTTCTACCTGTGCTTCTTTCGGAAGCATCATGCCCATCTAGAATACATCAGCTATTGTAAAACTTAAACAGTAATTCATTCTTTCCCGTAACTGTTCTAATCAAAAAATAAATTTGTACCACGACCTATGCAGACTAAAGTCAGTGAGTTTGGTTTGTACAGGATTTTCTTAAAAGGACACTCTCAGGAGGGAGGGCGGGGCGGGGAGGGTGGCTCATCCGTTGTTTATACTAGCTGTGGAAGGCTGAAACTGAAGTCTGTTTCCTATCTTTACTAATTGCTTTCTGTTGCACATGCACACAATGGTTTGTTGTTATAGAGCTGCCCTTGAGTGTTGGGTTGCCGGCTTGGTTTTTATTTTGTTTTGTTTGAACAGAGAAAAAATGTGTATGGAAGTTCAACTTGTTTTGAGATATAAAAATACATTAAATTACATGAGTATTTGTCAACAGTTGTAGGAAATCTACTCTTGGGAAAATCTCTAATATAATATAGCACTGAAACCATTATAGTTAATGGTCAGCCTTGCCCCTCTGAAAGAGTTTTTTTCTAGGATGAAACTTGGCACAGTCTTAGCAAAATCACATCCCAGATTTTTAGAGCATCCAACAGGAGGAAAAATGTTTCTGGGGACCTCAGTCTTAGCAAAATAACTCAAAATAAAGTACTAAAAATAATGCTGACATGGTCCTGAATCTGCGCTTGTGTATTTGACCATTTGAAAATGAATTCATTCCTTTATGCCCAAAATATTAATGTTAACGTGACTGCTCTGGATTCAAGTTAACCACTTCTGATAATGTGTTATCAGTGGCAGGGATTATTTTCACCAGTCTTTCTCTCGAGGAGACCATTTTAATCAGGGTTAGATCATCTCCTGAAGCCATTGGTATTTAAGAAAAAAATGTCCATGACACATTGGGGAAAGGGGCTGCTCCACAGGTTTTTGGTACTAGTATCATGGGGAGAGGAGTAGAATGTCCATCCATGGATGCCATGTTATATTGTGCTGTTCTGCTAAATTTCCTGTTTCCATTCATGATATCGAAGTCACATGTCCAAGGAGTAAGGGAAATTTTCAAAATTATCTTGCCTTCACTACAAATAGTGGCCTCAACATCCTTGCCATTTAGAAGAGGCCTGTCCCATATTAAAAGGGGGCCCAAGTTCAAAGGTGGTGCCTTTTGATGATAGCAGTTTTAAAGGAAGAAAAGACCTTGAGCCATTGAGGAGTCTTTTTGTAGCTGGGCTAGCCAATGGGTGTGGAAGATTATGTAGGGACATAAGGGAGAAACTCTTAGTTTTGAAAGGAGAATCCATTTCATTGGGGCACTTTCCAGGAATAATCCATTTCTCTGGAAGTTAATAATGCCAAGTTTTAACGCAGCATGTGTTAAGGAGTCACTTCAAACACATCTTTAGTCCACATTGTTTCTGATTTTTTTTGGTAAACCGCATGTAAGGATCTGCTTTGGTCATACAGAATTATGCTGATCAACTTAGCCTAGTTCATTTAGAGAGGGGAAAGGTGATTTTGTGGCTGAAGCCTAGAAGTGAGAGCTGGGAAGTCCTGAGTTCTATTCTCAGATCTATCACCCATTCATTGTGTGACCCTGGGTAAGGCACTTCATCTCTCTGTCTCTCTGTGCCTCATTTCCACAGCTGCAAACTAGAGATGATGATACTACCCTAATTCAAAAGGGCACTGCAAGGCTTAAATCATTAATGTTCGTAAAGTGCTTTGAGATTTTTGCAAGGAATTCACTAAGTCTGGGCAGCTATTATATATTACTCTTTTATCCTTCCCTGCTTTGCAAAACTTGTGTGCTTTGATACTAGAGTGTTGGGAGCACTAATCATGCTTCAGATATTACCACTTTTCCCCCTGAGTTAATCTTTGGTCCCTGTCTTGTATCTTCTGCTTTCAGACACTGTTCAGTGCTGTTGTGGTTTTTCTTTTTTGTCATTGTTTGTTTGTTTTTCTGAAACAATAGTTTTAAAATCATGCAAAAAAGCCAGTAGGTCTCTTTACAGTTCAGGTGGTGGAACACCTTTCAGAGTTGTCACTTAGGATGACAGAGACAGGAAAGCAGTTCAGAGTAATTTGTGATTTTGCTCAGGGTTTTTAGTACCCTAAGGGGCTAATATTCCATTAAGAGGTGCTGTTTATTTTTTCTTCTCCGGCTCATCCTATTACAGCTGTCGCTGCACTATACAGTTTGAATGTTCTTTACGTTGTAGCAAGGAAACCAAACAAATGTGGGATTGTCTTTAATCTTGTAAAAGGTTTATTACTACTGTTCTGAAACACGTACTTCTGTTTCAAAATGGTTCCTACAAGTTTAAATATACAAAGGTGTGGCTGACTTCCCTCTTGGGACTGGCAGGGTCATTTTCTGCAGAATAATCAGCCTTCGCTAACCATAGTCTGTCTTGGCACCTGGGTTTTATTATGATCAGCTTTGTTGCAGGTGTCCTTTGAGTTGAGGTTTGCAAAAGCTCGGCTTTGCTATTGGAAATCATCAGACGGATGACTGGACTAATGAAGAAATATGAGGGTTCAGTGGGAAACTGGGGCATTGTGAGAAGAAACTGAGGGAGAGATGACTTTTAAAAACCAATCTAATAATTAAGCAAAATGAAACTGTATTTCATTGTCAAGAATCAGAGGGGTAGCCGTGTTAGTCTGGAATTGCAGAAGTGACAAAGAGTCCTGTGGCACCTTAAAGACTAACGAAATTTGCATCCGACGAAGTGGGTATTAGCCCACGAAAGCTCATGCTCTGAAAAAATTTCTGTTAGTCTTTAAGGTGCCACAGGACTCTTTGTCACTTCTGTATTTCATTAACCACTTCTGTGCTTTGCAGATGTCCAGCATGAATACATATTTGCTTTGATTCCTGAGTTTGCTTGCATGCAAAAAATATATATTTGGCTTTTTCCCCCCTCCAGTACAATATGGCTATGTAACCTACATCCACTATCTTTGTATCTCCAGTTTATATAGGCAGGTGTAGAATGCATGTCCAGTTCATTTTGTGCATTGTATATTTAAAATGCCTTTTCTCTGCTTCCATTTCCCCCTCATGCAAACTTAGCTGTTTTGAATGTCAAAAATGTCTGCAGAAAACAGGTGTTCAGCGAAAAGCTTGCAAAACAAACAAAGGTTTCCTGGCAATTTCAGGACAGTTTTGGGGATGGTGGGACCTCACACAGGCCCAAACGTAACCACAACCTCAAGAGTTTGTAAAAAGAAATTCCCAAAAGAGAGGATTGGCATTGTTTCACACAGGTTTGGCAAGTGAATGTAGTTTACGGGGAAGAGGAGCCGGGTACTGAAAAACAGGAGCCTTGGGTTCTATTCCAAGCTCTGCCCATGTCCTGCTTGGTGGGGGTGACCTTACCCATTCCCTGCCTCAGTTTACCAATGTTTAAAATTAGGATAATATTTCCTTACTTAAAGGTATCATGAGGAATATTTAATGTCTGTAAAGTACTTTGATCCTCAGAATTATGGCACTGGACATAGTAAGTGTGGAGAACTAGCCTTAATATTAATCTTCATTGATGCAGGTTGGGCTGAAGTCTCCAGCTGGTGTTAGAGAGGAATCCCAGGAAGCTGTTCCATTCTCCCTGATAACTATTTGAGGTTGGGTTACTTTCTTGGAGGTTGCACAAGTAGGACTGTAACTAGCACGCTGAGATGAACGAATTTGCCCTGCTCAGTGCAAAACAAAGGCTTCCTTCAGCTTGATATGAAACATAAATCCAGGGCTTGTAATAACTGGGGTTCAAACACAAGGTCAGGTTTCCTACATCGAAGAGCCAATGGGTCAAGCTCCCTGCTGTGATTAGTTGCTTGTGGCCATGAGTTGAAGACTCATACCCGTATGCACTTTTCCAGGCTCCCGTGATAGTCTCTCCTTCCTGAGTTTATATCCCCACCCACCAAGGTAAATGGGGACTGCTGTCAAGTTACCTTGATAACCAGCAGGAGTTTTCTGGGAGCGTGTATGGGGAGAATACTGATGAACCTAACTGTTGGCAGCAGCTATGGGGCCTGTGGCTGCCTGAAATGGGGACTTAACCCCTGGCCTTGACAGGTGTTGTGTGGGATCCATTGTGCTGCCAAAAGGGTTCTAGGAGTTCTTTATTCTTTTCCTTTAATTCGGATCCTGGTGCTACAAACAGGAATAGTGAAAATAACCCTCCTGACTCTTTGCACTGCTTCATGGCCCCTTTCCTCTCTCTGCAGCAGGCAAGTCTGCTTCTCCTGTGACTCATGCACTGAAATGACAGCTTTTGTGGCATTCCCTGGGCTCATCCATTGCTTGACTGGCTTTGCAAGATGCGCTGTTTCTCATTTATTAATAGTCTGGAATGTTTGATAGGAAAATACTTCTGCTCAGAACACTGTAGAGGAGTGGTTATGCTGTTATGGGGAGAATTAGCATCCTGGATGGTGCTCAGTTGCTACGCAAGCTCTGTAGGAGTTTTGCCAGGTAGACACATTGCTCCAGGCTGTATAATGGAAAATAACTTGTCGCCAGACCTCTCTTGCTAAGTCCCTGTGCTTGGACCTTAATGAGAAAGAAATAGCATGGGCTTCTGTCGTTTTCACAGGGGCTTAGATATTAATTTTGTGTAGCTATTTCCTATACAGACATATATCTAGAGACTGGATTAAGTCAGTATGACAGTTTAAAGTAGTATAAAAATCCGCAGGTGAAGTTACTTTAGAAGCAGGGAGGGATGTCAGTTGTCAAAGCGGCCACAATACGCCATCCTTCAAAAACATAAAATAATAAGAACTTTATTACAGGCAGCTGGGATAAGAGTGCTATTTCAATTACAGTGGTGAGACAGAGGGCCCAATGCAACTTCACGAGATGTCAAGGGAGAAACTCCTGTTGGCTTCAGTGGATTTTGGATAGGTCCCAGAAGACAGCCTGGTACATGACTTGCCTGAAACTACATACAGTGAAGCAAATGTTTCCAGGCAGTTTTCAGAATTCTGGGTGGTGCAACTGCAGTTGCTGGTTTAAGCCCAGATTGATCTGTGACCTTCTTAAAGATCAGGCCGTCTAGGAAACACTGGTTTACTCTGAACTAAGTTCAATGTCTACCTTCATTACCTTCAACCATTGCCTTTGCTGTCTTCTAATTGTGTTTATTCTTGAACCATCATCACTGTCCTCAAAGCATCAATGAAGGAAGCATAGATAGTCCATACCTCTGGAATTTTACAATCAAGTGGACAAATTCTGCTCTTATTTTAGAGGCACAAATCTGGCATGAGTCTTTCTTTGGGTGGAGTTGAACTAGATTTATGTCTATGGATCAGAGAATGGAATTTGGCCTTAACTGAATTTTTAGACTAGGCCTTGTCAACACTATGAGCTAACATCGACTTTCTAGAGTTCGAGTTAAAGAAGCCGATGATATACATTCGATTGTGTGTGTCCCCAGTAAGCGGGCTAATTCACCTCATCTTCCTTGTCCAGCATCTCCTCTGCCATGTTAACAATCACCCCATCAGTAGAGTCCATAGACACGGGTGAGGTAGTTGTGGCACACCCCCCTAGAATGGCATGCAGCTCTCTGTAGATGTGGCATGTCTTGGGCTGTGACCCGGAGTGTCCGTTGGCTTCTTTGGTTTTCTGGTAGGCTTGCCTCAACTCCTTAATTTTAACACGGCACTGTTGTGCATCCCTGTTATGGCCTCTCTCCATCAGGCCCTTGGAGACTTTGACACATGTATTGGCATTTCTTTTTTTTTGGATTGCAGTTCTCCCAGCACGGATTCGTCTCCCCAAATGGCGATCAAATCCAGCACCTCCCTTGCAGTCCACTCTGGGGCCCTTTTTCGATTCTGGGACTGCATGGTCTCCTCTACTGGTGGGCTCTGCATGGTGAGCTGTGCAGGTGATTTCACCACGCTGGCCAAAAAGGAAGTGAGATTCAAAAGTTCCCGGGGCTCTTCCTGTCTCACTGCCCAGTGCATCCATGTTCAGAGTGCTGTCCAGAGCAGTCACACTGAAGCACTCTGGAATAGCTTCCGGAGGCTGGTAACGTCGAATTGCATCCTCATTAACACTAGTTTGACCTGGAAACGTCGCTTTCAGCGCTACTCCCCTTATCGGGCAGGAGTTTGGAAATCGATTTAAAGACACTTTTAGATCGACTTAAATGGCATCATAGTGAGGAAAGCAAAGTGGAAGGATTGATTTAACGTGGATAAATTTGACTATACAGTGTAGTGTAGACCAGGCCTTACTGAGGAGTTTTCCATGGCTAATGGAATGGGAAACATTTTTTAAAATCTGACTTTATACTGGTCTTATTAAAACTGTTACCCTTTTTGTCAAATTCCGAGCACCAAGATTGTGGCTACTATGTCTTTTTAACATGCAAACTTTGATTTATTATCCAGCTCACCTTGTAGGTAAGTAGCCACATGAGAGTTGAGGGTTGTTAATGTAGCATTGTTCACAGATCAGACCTTTGGACAGGCATTATTTGTGTCTGAAATCTTTCCCTCATAATGAGGAAAGTCAGATCATGTAAGTTAGCAATGGTTTCCTGCCCGTATGTGGGATTGCTGCTAATCCACTATGGTTAATGAAAGGGGATTGCTCATCAATTTTACTGGACTTAGTGATGATGTTTTTGGTTCACGGAGGATTATTAGTAATGAACTTTGCAAACTGCGTTGTCCCCTACTGAAACTCACTTGTGCAGTTCTGGAACATGCTCACATGTGTTGGGGGTCGTGGCATTAGTCCTACCCTTCACTTGCTTCCTGCATATGGGACAGCTCTCTGGATGAGAAATACAATACTGTTTTTGGCTCTTTAGAAATGTTTTTGTGTAACAACGGTTCAAGCTCTGGTGGAAACATCAGTAATTGCTCTGCTATTAATTAAGATTTAAAAAGGTTCTTGGTAAAGATGGTTTTGAACTAGAATTTGAATACCCTTGTGTTTGTGAACATGCAGATCCTGACTTCCCAGCTTCTGGCTGATCTCTAGTTACCAGTCTACATCTGAGCTTTGTGTGCTTCATATGGATTGATGATCTCCTAAGACCCCAGCTACTTGCAAAAGCTTAGCACTAGTGAGAGAGAGCAGAGCAAACTCAATATGGCATTTTCCTTGAGCCATCTCAAAGAGAATATAGTCTTTTGAGGTTCAAAATGCCTTAATTTCAAAATCCTAATATTTCTGCACCCAGGGCATTGTTTGCAGATGCTGTTAGCTGAAAAAGTAACAAACAGTTAAAAACCACATATGAAGAATAAGAAATAGTAAAGTGTCAAACTGATATTCAGTAAATGAAACTTTTTTAAAAAAATCAAATTAAAATAAAATACTTTTGGTTTGTACAAGCAAAAAGAAAAAAAAAAAAAGAGGAATGATTACAGAGAATGTGCCAGACATAAGTAGGGCTGGTGAAGAATACTCCTGCCAATCATTCCATTTTGTGAAATGCCAGCAGTTTTCACAGAGTTTTAGAAGAAGATGAAAGTTTTAAGGATTTAAAACTTGAATCAGCAGCAGCTGTTCTATGGACATGAACATTCTCAGAGATCTGACCAAGGACTGGCAATTGTCTGTGTTAGAACTGAAGTGTCTTTCTTCCACTTCCAAAAACCGCCGAACCTCACTCTGCCGCTATTGTAGCAGCATTCCACTCAGCATTAAAATACTAATTTTGGCTCCCAGAACTGTCGGCTGTCGCATGTTCATGAAGCAACAAACTCAACTCGGCTCCCTTCAATAAAAACAGAAGAACATCAAGATGGGCTTAGTTAATCTTTCTGAAAGATATTGAGCCAGATCCTGGGACTTGCTTGCTAATGCTGTGGTGGATGAAAATTATTGGGTGTCATAGAGCTTTTATAGCGGTCCCTGTTCCACCTACTCACCTCCTGCTCTGGAACTGTGTGAGGGATAGGGTCATGGGCAGTCAGACATAAACTAGAATAGCTGCTCTTGCTTATGCTGGGGACAAGACTGGTCCCCTGGCCAGCCCTTGAATTAGGGGAGTAAAAATGACTTAGTGATAGCTGAGCCAGAAGATGATCTACCTCTTTGTTGTTCTGAACCTAAATAATCGATGGGCAATAACTGGGCGTTAACGGAAATTATATACCTTGTGTGTAAATCGTTGAAGGACCCAGTATTGTCTTGTGTAGCAACAGGTGCACATGTGCAGAAGGATTGTTAGAGAGGAGCGCAATATGTTTTGTTACACAGCCAGAAGACGAAATCCCACCGATCAACCAGTGCAGCTCAATTTGAACTCCTTTGCGTCAGCTTGCAATCTGCTTAGCTGAAAATATCCTGGGAACCCATAAATTATTTAGGTGTTATTAGAGGCTGGGTTCCATGTTGCAGTCAGTATTAGGAATGATTTGCAGCAGCAATAAGATCTGACATGTAAAAATACTGCATCACTTCATATGGGAAAAAAAATCAGCCCCCTAAACGTACTGATTGATTGATTTTAATGTGTAAAAGTTCTTGATTTTCCATGTACCTTTATTATCCTGGTGCAGTGTTGAAGGGAAGGAAACATAAGTCTCTTCTTTTTTTGAAAATCACTGTAAAAGGCACTTGTCAGATATTCAGAAAAATTATTTTCGAGATTGAAGTTCTGAAAGGCAATATGCAGTGTGTGAATCCTTGTTGTTAATCTGTTGGCGTTAACGGATAAAAGAAGCAACAGACACAGATATTAAACATTTGCCGCAGCAGGACATGAGGATCCAAACTTTGAATCTTAGTTCCAATATTGGTCATCAGCTCCCGCTAATTTGTCTTTTTTCTCCCATTCTTTGCTTCCTCTGCACTTCTAGGTACCTGGGCAGTTTAGTGCATGCTTTCTCCATCCCTCAAGCTGTCTTTAGGTAACATAGAGCTCACATTGGCAGATTCCAATGTAGAGTATTGTAAGGCCATGGTGATGATTCCATAGTTGACAGTGTAATATAGTTTTTCCTTTTATAAGACCATATTTAAACCAGTTCTGAATGTTCGTTTTAACGACTGCAGTGTTCAGATTTCCTACCTTAATCCTGGTGTTTATGCAGCAGAGAAAAGGGTGAAACACTCCTGTTCGCTCGGCAGTGCTTTCACAGTGGCAGGCTGGGTATTTTGTTGCTGTTTTGAGTTCAGAAACCACCAGTTTTAAATGTGATTTTGAGCCTGAGAGTCTGTGGGGTTGGTGTCATCCTCCAGACTCCAATTGATGAGTGGACCACCGTCTAGCAAAGAGGGCAGGTGTATGTGGAGGGCTATTGCTCCCGTAGCCCTTCCTTTTACTACTGTTAAATTCTCTCACTTGGTAGTGTTAACGGAGGTCTTTTTTCACTACTCAGAAAGGCCTGTCTTAACTCAAGTTCACTAGCATTTCACTGTCTGTTAGCTAAGATAAGGCGGATTCAAGTTTTCATGTGAACTAACGAGTAGAGTGAGACGAGGCTCCCCCACAGTGTTTGGCTGTGTTTCATAGCAAAAAATGGTGTCTCTTCTTTTTTATGACGGTAGGATCACTAGTTAGTGTTTTAATGGAGACAAGGCACCAATAATTCTGATGGTGCATTAGCTAGGTGATGTCAATCATGGCTGGGGGTATGGGTATGGGTATGGCATTGACCTCACCTGGTTATGTCATGGTAAAAACTACAGGTGCCTTGTCTCCAGTAGGCTTTTACAGCAGGCTGTCTACTACGTGTGAGTTCTCTCTCAGTAAATCACATCTTTGTCTGATAGTGAAGACAAAGCCTTCATTGGTCCAAAGGTCACCGGCTAAACACAGTCACACACTGTCTCCTCCTAAACTCCTCCAGGAGTCCCCCACAAAAGCTCTTTGACTTGAAGCATGTAAGAACAAGAGATTCTTTCATGGCCATCTTAGGGGATGTCTTCACAGCAGCTCGGAGGTGCAATTCCCAGTGCAGGCAGACAGCTCAAGCTACTGCCTAAAAATAGCAGTGTGGCTGTGGATGTCTGGACATCAGCTTGGGCTAGCTACCTGAGTACGTATCCAGGGGATCGGTGGGATTGTAGTAGGGCAGCTAGCTCGAGGTGACACTGCTCTTGTGATGTGCTAGCTCAAGCAGAGCTAATACATATCTGCCTGCCTGCATAGGGAAATACATTAGCAGCTGCTGTGCTGCCATACCCAAAGTCAGCAAAGCCACCTCTAAGCATTCTTGGCCAGGCAGCACACCTCCTTAGGTGCTGCCCACAAATTGCACTGGCTACCAGATGGCAGTTACTTCACAGTCTGCAGCCATTGGATTTACCATGGAACAGATGCAAAAATGCCCCCCTTTTACTGCGTCCCTTCAGGTTTGCGATGTCTATTTACAGCAACCTCCTGCAGTTACCATTCTCTTAATGCTGCTCATATATATTTTTGTATCCAGTTATTTTTAGCAATGTGATGCAGAGGGACGTGGGCGAGGAACAATACCGAGAGAGTGAGGTCTGCATAGTTCTCTTCAGCAGAGCTGAGCCTGCAAGAGCCTGACCAGAGTCGCTCTGCTGCAAACCTTCCATCAGGGCGCTTGTGACACTTTTGTGACTGTTGCTTGAAATGTGTGTAAAATAAAGACTATTTGGAAGCATTTATCATTTAATCCCAGATGTGTTCCTTTTTATATCCATTTTTTCTAAACAGTAGCAGAGGGGGAATTATAGCTTATTTTATTTTTTTTCCCCTAAACTGATCTATGACTTCACTATGCATCACAGGTTTTTAATGTCTCTCTTTATTTCATTTTTTCCATAACCTCCAGGCACGGCGTAACCTTAAACATTAATTTTCCAGCTACCATTCAGCTAATGGACTTCCCTGCTATTAAATCCCCTTGGAGTTAGAATGCCAAAAGCTGAACTGAGCACTTTGGGGAGCTCACAAAATAGCAGCATTAATACGATAGAAAGAAAGAAAGAAATGCAATATTCCTGTACCCAGATGTCACAGGAATAGCGTAAATGGAAATAGTTGTAAGATACTGTATTGCAGCTTCATATTAAAAAATGTTTCATGAATCATTTTTTGCTGCAAGCCAGTATTTGGCTGCCCAGTGAACTGTAACAGGATTTAATAGCCACAGTGCAGTTGTATTGCATTTGGACTGATTCCATCCTTCTGTTGTAATAAACTGTTGGCTTTACAATGGGCTCTTAAATTCTACAAGTGACATCAAATTACATCTAATAATAGAAAAAAGATTAAATACTGTAAACTCAGCTTTTTCTCTTAATTTTTTCTTTAAGTCTTGCGTTGTCTTCTTGGTCTGTATCCTCTTCCCAGTGCACTATTATCTACAAGTTCGGTATCTGAGTGAATTTGTTCTGAGCTTTGCATCTTAATAACATCACCTTCCACACATGCCCACACCTCCTTTTGTTTTTCTTTTATATTCCTGAAAGTGTGGGACTAATTGTATTGCAGGGTAGAGACAGACATGCTGTTGGCAGGCACTATGCAGCCTTTCCCCCTCGCAACTCTTCCAATGCACCTTAGCCCATTCTTGCATTCAACACACCACTCCGGTTTGAATTGTCAAATTGTGTGGTGAATCGGTGATGTGGGCAAATGTTGTGTAGGGACCCAAGTCATTTTCACACGTGATCTAAAGCAAGTTTTGAAACTGAGGTGGGTTTTTTGGGGTATTGATTTTTTTTTTTGAAGGGACATTATCAACCTAAATAGTTTATAAACTAATTTTAAAAAATATCATTTGCTGAGACAGATCCCTTCAAGCCAGCATGGTGTGAATTATACATGTTTAAAGGATTTTTCTGATCACTGATGTTTATATTGATATTTACAATTAATTAGTTTATTTTTTTGTTATGTAACTATATAGGAAAACTGAGACTATGTGTAAAAAAAGTGCTGTCAAATGCACAAGGTGGACCAACTGAAGAAATAGAGATAAATATTTTTCTCTAACTACTTTCAGGCAGTAGGTGTTGTTTATAACAATCCTAGTAGTCACAAAGTTATTGAGCAGAAATGTGTTTTTTTTCCTTTCCAATTTCTAATGGGAAAGTTACATGAACTAATCTACTTACTCGTGCATAAAGTGTCACGTTATTAAAAATTACACAATGTTCACATGTTCTTCAGCAAACCCTTGTAAACAGTATTTTCTTCCTGAATGAAGTAGCATTTAGCAAAATTAACTTTGGTCTTAGGAATCTTACACCATCTTTCTCAGCATCATTGGTATGTCTGTGTACCACTTGTTGTGTTTACAGTCTTGATAGAGTTGGGATAGGGTGTGATACTGTCTGCCTTCCTGCTCACTCTCCCCTCAGGGACCTCTTACTGGATTCATAGGATTTTAAAAGAAAAACATTTTAGGGGATGGCTCTTTGGAATGTGGTTGTTAGAATGAACATTCTAATGCAGTTGGGACAGACTTTTTTTGTGGTGGTTTGGGGTGGGGACACCACAGGACTGATCCAAATGCTAAATATCACTCTCTTCAAGAAGAGATAATTTCAGGGGATAAAGAAACCATTCAGAAGCTAAAGAGGGGCTCAGAGCACAAGGGACATAGAATTTTAAATGGTCCCTAGGTAACACCTTTACAAATCCCTTCAATATTATTTAGTTGATTTGTTTGTATTGTATATTACAATTGTTTCCTTGTTAACTGCCATTCATTTCATAATTGTGTGAAGATATTTTGAGTAAAACTAATTGGTACTTGACTTATGAACACTGATATTCTTAAATAGTTGGCTCTTTGGGGGAGGGGGCTGTTTCGCAGGGAAGGGAGGGAAATTCAGTCACTCCCATTTTCTAACCTAGTAAGTGAGTAGTATAGACTAGTGGATAAGGCACTGTCCTAGTACTCAAGAGACTTTGGTTCAGTTCCCAGCTCTGCTGCTGGGTGACTTGAATCAGTCACTTGCCCTTTGTGTGCCTAAGTTTCCCCCATCTGTAAAATAGGGGTAATGATACTAACCGTGTTTGTAAAGTGCTTTGAGTTCTACAGATGAAAAGTGCTATGTAAGAGCTAGGTATTAATAGTAAATAATAAAATAAACATCTTGTGTGTGTACCTATACACCTTTTAATTCTAATTGTGTGGGATAAAGCTCCTACCTGCAGCTAGAAAAAGCTATTTTGTATTGCTTTATGCTTTTAGGATTTAATTCTCCCCTAACGAATATGTTTAATATTAGTTTCAGCATGGGGCATCTCTATTGCTTTTGCTATTTATCTCATTTCGGTCCTAGCTCAGCTTTGTGTACTGCAGAGGCAGCTCTCAGAAAATATTACCGGATCAAAAATTAGTTGTTGAGGTGACAGCTGGGAAAGCTTGTAGCAGCCCAGCTGGGTGTACAGCAATAATGGGTATTTATAGCCTGAATTTTCCAGATGGAGATTGATTTTCCCACATTGGACCCAACCGACAAACTGAGCACCCAGAATACAGTAAATATATATAATTTATAATCCTCAACCCAGATCTTTTAGGGCCATCCCTTCAGCTTGATCAGGGTTTGGTCTTCAGGACTTTTGATGTTTAAGTATCTGCCATTAATGGTCTCAGGACTCATTATCTCTTATTCCCTAATTACAAGGTTTCAGTTGTCATCAGTCCTTCAGGAAAGCCCTTTTGCAGTCCTTGAAGCTTCGTTTAATGCAAAGGAGGCTGTGGCAGTCACATCTCAAACCTTTGGTGTCAAACAACCAATCCGTGGGCTGGATTGAGGTGTTTAAATGCATCTGCTGATGGATTTGGATTCTGCTGAGTCTAATCTTTTTTTTTTCCTTTTAAATGGAAGTTTCTAAGCCTTTTGTTTTGAAGGAAACCTTTACAATCAGAACTCAATGAAGTGAGAGGAAGGGTGTCTTCAGAAAGCCTGAAATTATAGTTCAGAGGTGGCACTGACTTGACTCATCTCAGTGGGGCATTAACTCTGAAGCCCAAATATGATGCGTTAAGAGCCTGACTTTAAAATAATTGAAGTATAAAATTATGTGCCTGGCTTATATGCAAATAATTGCTGCAGTTCTGTGTACAAAGGAGTAACGGCGTATATGAATAACCAAATAACAGTGGGACTAAAAATGCCCTGTATCACTGTTTCCCTTCGCTGCACAGCTTTTCAGTGTTACTAACTAGCTTTGAGTGCCTCAGATTTTGGTGCCCTCCAGGAGCTGCAGATGCTCAGGGCCTTGAAAAGCCCAAGATGCCTTAAGTTGGGCAGCCAAAATCCAGAACCACTCTTGAAATGATCTCTTTTGCAGCCTAATGGTCATATTCCAAATCTTTGCACAAACCTCCACTTTTAGCAGAAGGGATTCAGCAGCAGACTGGGCTAGTCTATACATTTGTAGACCTGGCGCACAGACTATAAAAACTTTAATTATCCCAATTCACAGACTGTTGACAGCTCTGTTCTAGAGCCCTATTCTGATCTCTCACTGGTGGTCACCCTTAAAAGTTTTCTTTTTGCTTTAGATAACATTACCTCTGTGCAGTATTTACAGTATTGACTATACTTGGTACTGGGAATACTGCAAATACCAAGGTCATGCTATCTGCTTATCTATGACTATCAAAAAGTCTTTACAAGGACAGCCACTGTCCATCAGCGTGAATCGGGAATAAGGCTGCTGATTCAGTGCAACTCCCAGTTTTCATGGGTGTGTATCAGATCTGAATCTGGACAATAGCCATATTTTATCCTTCCCAATACAATGTGTTGGGTTTCCACTAAGTCAGACTGCAGTGTTTGACACAGATTGCTATTTTTCTGGTTAAAGACAGCCCAGACTCTGAATTTTTCCAGATTTTTCTTTATAACTCAAACTGACTTAAAAATGTGCTTTGTGTGTGTTGAGTGCTTGGTGTCCCTCCCTCAGGACCAAGCTGCTGATTCTACTGCTGGGTACATCAGTTGACTGGCACGCACAGCTTGAGGTTGAAAATGAAATCTGGCATTTCAGCCCATGTTTTGTGAAGGATGTGTATGTAACTGTCACGGCAGGCTTCCTTAAGTTCAGAATGGGACCCAAGCAGTGGAACAGAGCTATAGGAGGAATTCAGAAAAGTACAGTTGAGATGGGTGGATCCTCTGGTCCTGTTCTTTTGTGGAGTGCTTTGTGTATCTAGGCAACAGGAGACTTGTCAGTCATATTAGGCCAAACCAAAATCTTGGCTCCGAACGCATTGAACTTTTGGAAAGGCCAAACCTGGAGGGGAGCTCTGCAGAGAGGGCTCGCTCATCTCTCATAAAAACAGAGATGTGAGCTAGATTGCTGCCCATTTCTGTAACCAAGACAGGCTATTCAAGGGAAGCCTGACACTCAAAGCCACATGCAAGTTGAGGCTGCTGGTGGCTGCTACTGAATGTGCTTGCAGTCTGAAGGCCTTTTTTTTAAAAAAAAAAAAAAAAAAAAGATCCAGTAAAATAAACCATCTTGTGTCTTGGTTGCCTGAGTCTGTCTGAATTATTATTTATTACCTGTCTGGCACTGAATTATAAACCCTTTTTCTTTATCCCGGAACCTGTTTCCTGCCATTTTATTGCTCTTAAGTTGCTCTTTTGTTTTATTCATCTCTTATAATCGACTGAAACACCCTGTTTTTAACAAGTGTGACGGAGTCAGACCAGAAGGATATAGGAGAGTGCTGGAAGGCAGATATATTAGTCTCAGGATGTGCAGGTCCTTGTTCCCTGGATAGCCAAACAAAGGCTACTCCAGGCCAATCAAGACACCTGGGGCCAGTTAAGAACCTTCTAGAAAGGAGTAGAAACAGCTAGCCTAATTGGGACACCTGAAGCCAATCAGGGACTGGCTGAAACCAGATAAAAACCTCCCAGTTAGTCAGGTGGGCTGTGGGTGTCAGGAGCTGTGGAAGGAGGTTGTGCTGTTGGTGAGACTGAGTGCAGGACAACATATCATACTGAAGGAAGGAAGCCCTGAGGTAAGGGTGAAGTGGAGTTTGAAGAAGCAGGGACTGCTGTGGGGAAGTAGCCCAGGGAATTGTATTGTGTTTTGTGCCTAAAAGGTCAGCCATCTTAGCTGATACTATTAGGGTCCCTGGGCTGGAGTCCGGAGTAGAGGGCGGGCCCGGGCTCCCCCCTTTTTCCATCTTCCATCCTGGCCTGTGATGAAGGCAACTCACTAGGTGGTGACTCTTGCCAATTACACTGAGAAAAGGGAGGTCACTCTGGGGCCTAGATGAGTTTCTGAGGCCCCTAAATCTGCCAGGAAGCGCAGGACGCACAAGTACAGACTTGGAGCTTTGTCACACAAGCGAGCGAAGACAGAAAGGTGACAGATGCACCCGATGTGCATGTGACACCGTTTCAAAGCATCTGAAAAAGATTTTAACTTAATTTTAAAAGATCAGTACATAGACTGAACTGTTCCACCCCACACAAGCAGCCAAACGTTATGTTCAATCTCAGGTGAACTCCTGCTTTTAAAGCTTGGATCCCAGCTTCTCCTTGGAAGGTCAGACCTGTGCTGATCTCAGAGGTAGCGTGTTGTTCAGGGCCTATTTCTATTCAAAATTATTGCTTTGTTCCATAATGTTAATTTAAAGCCTTTTAAGATTATCCACACCCCATTCTGGAATGTTCTCCTAGTGGATTAGTCTTCCAGAGAAATTTTTTTGGTAGAGTGCACATAGGCGTGTGTGTGTTGGGGATTGTCTTGACAGAGCTGTTCCCTGCAGGGTCTGTCATGTCAGGGAAATTCTCCCTGGGGTTGCGCTGACAGGAAAAATAATAATAATTTAAAAGTAATAAAATAGCATGAAACAGAATTAAAAATGAAAAAAAATCATTTAAAATTCAGTGCCTGACAGATAATTATTCTGTGCAAGTCAGTGAACTGTGAGAAAGGTTTGTTTTATTATCTCCCCTTAATAATAACAATAATAATTAATAATAAAAAAAGACTTAGAGCCCCCATAAGTACCCCAGAAACCCACCACCCTCGTCCTGCTAATACGTACACAAGTGGGTTAAGGGTTAATATTCCCATTGCATAAAGTCAGGAATGTGTGTAGATGTTTGCAGGATTGGACCTAAATTTGCTTATAAGAGAGTGCTTCTTGGCATCGCAGAATGTGACTTAGGCACAAGACAGGAGTGAGGAGGAGCCTGGGTTCTAATCTAAGTACCAAGTATTATTAGGGGCCCTCAGTGAGAGAGGTGGGAGAGTAACTCAGCGCTCCCAGGCTTCCTGCCCTCTGCTTAATTCACTAGATCCATGTGGTTTTTGTGGGATCACTATCACTAAAGCAATTTTTAGGATTTAATATATTATCTGTACTACTCTAGGCAGGCATCTTGCTGTATAATGAGCTAGTGGACTGTGCTTTCACTCTACTGAACAGCTCAGGCCCTCTGTTAGTAAAAATGTGAATTTGGAAGCTAACGTTTAGCATTAGTAGAATCCTTTGACAAGGTTGGAGAACTCAGCCACGCTTTTCTTGGAGTTAGTACAGTAAGTGTACAGAACGTTTTGCCCTGGTGTACATTGTTTTTCTGTGGTATCAGGGTTCAAATTGGGATGCCTTTATTTTCTGTGAACTGCACCTTCGCATTTCTAAAGACTGCCTCTCTTGAGGGACAGCAGCCAGATTGTCCCCAGTCTCAGCAGCTGTTACAGGAGTAGTACAGTGTGCAAATTCACATGGAGTTCTTGTTGTTTTCATTAATCTAAAATCATTCATATTGAAAGTACATGTTCTGTTCTTTGAGTATGGAAACATTAACGGTTTTTACTTCCTCTGTTTTGCTTAAGAGGGGGTTAAAAATCTTGTTTGGTGGTAGAACATCTTATTCTAAGTTTCTAAATGTACACAATAAATAATGCAAACCAATATTCACCTGATTTTGAAATGAGAAATGGAAGTACATGTTATAGAAACATGTTGTTGCTTTGGTACAACTACAGCATCTTACGCCTGTGAAAACAATGAGGAGTCCTTGTGGCACCATAGAGACTAACAAATTTATGTAGTAATGGGCCACTACAAAAAATAATTTTCCCTCTGCTGATACTCACCCCTTCTTGTCAACTGTTGAGAATAGGCCACTTCTACCTTAATTGAATTGCCGTATTAGCGCTGACCCTCTACTCCCATCTTTTCATGTTCTGTATATATATACTGTATATATATATATACTGACCCTCCACTCCCATCTTTTCATGTTCTGTATATATATACTGCTTACTGTATTTTTCACTCCATGCATCTGATGAAGTGGGTTTTAGCCCATGAAAGCTTATGCTCCAATAAATTAGTTAGTTTCTAAGTGCCACTTCTCATTGTTTTTGCTGATACTGAGTAACACGGCTACCACTCTGAAACCTGTTACTTCTGTAAGCAAGAGTAAGATCCTGAAATTGCCCACCCTGTGAATGAGTCATTAAACATTTTTTCTCTGCTTTTCCATTAGATGGTCTTTTATGAAAAAAAGACATATAATGTAACCAGATACAAAAATCTAGGTTAAAAGAACATTATTCGGGTTAGAAAGTCAATCACTCAAAAGATTTGAGGTCCCCTATGCAGCTTTTTTTGTGCCTCCTTGTAAACACAGTAAAAGGATTTTTCCTCTGTTTTTTGCAAGAATTATATAGGAACAGTTTCACTAAGCAGATGTGACAAGAAGCCTGTATGGTTGCTGTAGGAGGAGATGTATTTGGGTTTATGTGCCGGGGAAGCTGTTTTTAAAAATCATTTATTCTAGTGACAATGTTATCCCGTAATGCTTCTGAGGTCGATGTTATCTTGGATAATCTGCCTATGGGACTACTAGACAGATTTACACATCTGACTGCCAGAGGGAGCTTTGCAGTCACGATTCCGTGTTCTGTGCTCCCTCCTCTCCTCACCTTTCTTCTTTCCGTTTCTAGGTTTTGTACCACTACGCAGCCACCACCCCTCATCTGCCATGTCCCAGCAGTACTCCTAAAGTTGCTCTCTTAGCCCTCTGTGTTGATCAGTCCTGTTTTCTTTTAAATTGCACAGAAGCTGTGTATTGTAGGTCTACTTTTCTGACTTGAAATTTGATTTAATGCTGTTATCTTATGCTATGGGTGTGTAAAACAAGTTCTTCAGTGGAGGAAGGATTTCATCCCTGGACTTCACTGGAGGGGAAAAAAGAATGGATGCTGTTAATAATCGTGGGAAGAAAAATACCTTTTTACAGACCTCTTTGTTAGAGTCCAATTTAAGTTCTCCAATGTGGTGTTACTGAGGGCTGAAGAAGTCTCCTAATTAGTCTCTTTTGTGAGCTGCAGAGCATCCATGTGAGAGGATAAGAAGATCTGATGTCTCTGAGTGGCTGCATCTCTGATATGTCACTGACATTGGAGAGAGACATTATTGTCCTACAACAAAAGCTTCACTTTTTCATTTTCAGTTGTGTCATATCTCAGCCATGGAGATGTGTTACATATAAAAATCTGACTGAGATGCTGGCAAAGATCCCTAGGGCAATAGCTTTGAGGATGTCCCCTGTAGCAAGTAAAAATTCTTCTAAAAGAGTCTGTTCAACTCAATACTGGTTCCAGAGTAACAATCAAGGAATTTTTCTTTTGTGTTTTAAGAAAATCTAATATCTCTAAATGAAATAATTTAATCTCCAGTCAGTGCAGAAAATAATTGTATCTCTCTGCTTTTATTTCAGGGATCCTCAATGCACTCACTTACCATTATTTAAGGAGCCTCTGCTAGAAATATCTGGATTGCATTTCTGAACTGGCAAAAGGGCTTGAACTTCAAGATGCTTATAAAGGAGTATCGTATTCCAATTCCAATGAGTGTGGAAGAGTATCGGATTGCCCAGTTGTACATGATACAGGTTAGTAATGGTTTAAACAGACATACTGATGGGCCCAGACTGATTTACAAAAATGGTATTTTGGTCTTCCCTTCCTGTGCAAAAAGTGATGTCTTGATGAAGAACATAATAATCTGGAGTTTCCGGCAGACTTTTCAGCTGACTTTTTTAAATGCAATTTTGCTTTTTAAAATTTATTTGACCATCTTCTTTCAAGTTAAATGCTGGATCCTGCTATCCTTATACTGGCAAAGCCGCCTCTCTTGAAAGAGGAATTGGATGTAAACGGATCTAGCGCAAACCTGGGAAGTATCACATCTTGGGTAGGTTATTCCTATAAAAGGAGGCACTGGACCTTAATTTTTATGTGGAAAAATTAGTTAATTATAATTTTCAAAAGGCAAACTATAAGTAGCTTAGCACGTGAATTACATACTATTTCTTTAATAATTGTATGCAAGCACAGATCCTGTCATCTTAGTTTAGGCATAACATTTAGTTTTTATTAAATCTAATGTAAATGTTTTCATAACTTTTTTTTTTAAAAAAAAAAGAAAAGAAAACAAAATGTTTGTTTTTGTAATCTCAATCTTCCATGCTTCCCCTCCTAAGAATGGAAATCCAAACACAATGGCCTTAGGATGGTACATGAGAAACCCAGCAGTGAAACTTACTAAAAAGGAAATGAAATTGCCCATATAGTTTCATTGGTCATAAAGCTGAAGAAAATGCAAAAATGCCCTCAATCAGGCAAAACACATGCCTAACTCTGAGCGCACAGAGCAGTTCCATTTTATTTCAGCAGGACTGCTCCAGAGGCTTGCAGTCAAGCATGTGCTTAACTGCTTTGCTGGATTGGGACCTAAAATGAACAGCATAAATGGTGAACAATTATTCCAGATATGAGAGATTATTTTTATTATACTGTGATTTTTATTTTTATAGTACCCCCCTTTAAAAAAAAAAAGTTCATTGCTAGACTTGACTACCAAGCGATACACAGCATAATATATGTTCTTCAGTATTATCAAAGGAATTCTTTTTCTGGCAAAAATATTTGAGTATGTATATAAATTGATAGATGGATTTGTAACTTAATATTAGCATAAGTGAGTAAACATTTTCTCAGGGGGCTTAATTTCTCTATGGCTTCTTCTGAAGCTAAAAATGTTTTGAAAAATTTCATATACTTATTTTCTCATGACTTTTTCTATCACATTTGGATTAGATGTTTAAATAAAAACCATACTAAGAGGGGAAACATATTAGCTATGCAAATGTAACAGCAGGCTAAGGAACCCATTGAAGAATGATCTCATTAGTGGGAGAGATTCAGCATGCTCTTAGTTGGGGAGAATACTTGAATACTGTATGCCATTCTGTTTGCCCCATCTCAAAAAAGATACACAACAACTGGAAAAAGTAAAGAAAAGGGCAACAGAAATGTTCTGGTGTATGAAATAGCTTCTGTCTGAGGAGAGATGAAAGACTGAAACTGTTCAGCTTAAAAGAAAGATGACTTGGGAGATGATAGAGGTCTATAAAATCATGAATGGTGTGGAGACAGTGAATAAAGTGTTATTTATCCCTTCACATAATGCATGAACCAATAGTCACCCAATGAAATTAATAGACCGCAGGCTTAAAATAAAAGGTAGCTCTTCTTTCACACATCTCTAGAACTCGTTGTCAGGGGATGTTGTGAAGGCCGGAAGTATAACCAGGTTCTAAAAGATAAGTTCATGGAGAATAGGTCCATCAATGGCTATTAGCCAGGATAGTCAGGGACACAACCCCATGCTCTGAGTGTCCCTAAACCTCAGACTGACTGAAGCTGGGACTGGATGATAGGGAATGGATCACTTGATAATTTTCCTGTTCTGTTTGATATTTCTGCAGCATCTGGCTATTGTGGGAAGAGAGGATACTGGGCTAGAGGGACCATTGGTCTGACCGATTATGGCCATTCTTATGGGATACGTCCCCAGGTTAACAATATTGTTAAATCAGAGTTGCTGCCAGGTTTAATGTCTTTTGATTATGGAACATTTAGTTAGTGGAATTCTGCTGGTGTTATCTCAGAAGCCAAAAACAAGATTTTTTCAGATTAGTACAGAGCATGTGATTCCATTTAATTGCCTGAAACCATTATCAGGTGATGTGTGTAAGATCTAAATTCTACATTTTGGCACTGCCTTGAGCAAGGGGTGGCATGTAAATGCACCACCCCAGCAATATCCCTCCCTTCCTGCCCCCTTGCCATACATAATTTGCTGCTGGACTGTGCCCCATCAGCAAGTTAAAGTTTCCCCTGCACCAGCCCAGCTGTACTGGCTGGTGGGTTGGAAGGTGGTTGGAGCCAAGGCTCCAGCCATTCACTGCCTATGCATTCCAGCAGAGGAGTAAGCTAGCTTGTTTAACTCTGTGTCCCAGCTCCAAGGTTCAGCCTGCAGAAGGGTATAAAGATGGGGGAAGATTTCTTACTCCCACATACTTGAGGGTACAAATCCAAGGCACAATCTAGCTCTAAGAATGAGCATAAGCACGTCTGAGAGAAAATACCTATCTTAGCTCAAAATATTTTGAAACACCCTTGGAATAAAATGTTAGGGTTAAATTCCCCTTTCTTTAATCTTGTTCTGTAAGGGCTCATTCCACCTGCCCTTGAAGTCAATGGAAAGACTCCCACACATTTCAGTGGGAATTGGCATGGTCCCCATGACATTAACTGCCTCTGTAAAAGTACACGACTTTATCCTTTGAGATATAAATCAGGTAATGTTTCTCAGAAGAAGCAGGAAAGTGCATGAAAGACTTTTCTAGATGTTTTCAGAGTGTGATTTTTAATAAGACTCTTTTGTCTGGCTATAGAGGAATCACTATTTTTCTTTCCTTTGGAATCTATAGCCCATAGGAAAGGGTGTGTGGAGCGGGGTGTGTGTGTGTGTGTGAGATAGTGTCTAGTTGGTGAGAATATTCCGGGGGAAACGGTGAACTGGGATGTCTGTGTAATATACAGTAATATAAAACTCATTTTTTAGGACAGAATGATGCAGAGGGAGACTTTTTCATGTTCCAAAAAGATATTGAGCATCTCTCCTTGAGAAGGGATTATTCTTTTTTTCCTTTTTATTAAAATGTGTCTTTAGGAGCACAGAGCCTAGTTTTAAATTTCATTTGTTATGCAGAGCACTGTACAGATCATACCAGTTCTTGAGAGGAGCTAGAGCTCCTGCACTGCAATATGTGAAATTTGTGGTAATTTATAGGAAATTTTGTTCATGAAGAGTATATTTGGCTTTAGTGAGACTTAAATACATGCTTGACTTTAAGCATATGATTTGGGGCTTTCCTAAACAGGGGTGGGATTATTCATTAGTTTGCAGTTAAACAAATGCAAGTCAGGTCTTTTAAGAGCAAAATAAAGTTTTGTGCACAAGTATAGCCTGTTGAAGTCCATAGGTAAAGTTTTGAAAATTGCCTAAATTGTGTGATTGGTAGGCTCCTAAGTCAGTTAAGTGAACATAAGAACGGCCATACTGAGTCAGACCAAAGGTCCATCAAGCCCAGTATCCAGTCCTCTGACAATGGCCAATGTCAGGTGCCCCAAAAGGAATGAACAGACAGGTTATCATTAAGTGATCCATGCCCGTCACCTAATCCCAGTTTCTGGCAAACAGAGGCTGGGGCTGCCATTCCTGCCTATGCTGGCTAATAGCCATTGATGGACCTATCTTTCAAGAATCTATCTAGCTCCCTTTGGAACCCCGTTATAGTACTGGCCTTCACAAAACACCCTCAGGCAAGGAGTTCCAGAAGTAAAGTGCTTTTGAAACTTTCACCCCATGACATTACTTGTGTGAGGGTTTGCAAAGTCAGGCCCAAAATAGCTGCAAGGTTTTTTTTTAAAAAAGAGGAATTTTCATTTTTTATTTTTTTCTCTCCTTATTCACACAATGTGTGGAGAGGCTACACTTTACATTCTGAAGGAGCTGCTCCTGTTGGAACTTTTGGAGAGATTCCCCTTCAGTTTGTTACAAGCAGGATCTCATTCCTACAAAGAATGAAAAGTTCTCGCAACTGCTGCTTCTCTTAGAATGATGTGTGGTAAATGTACACTGGATAGGAGCAATAAAAGTGTACAGGATGAGATTTTGGCATCCTACTTCTTGTCTCTTTCTGTGATATTGGCTGCCCAAGGCAGCAATAAATTGTCTTTTCCGTACTCCTTAGTATCTTGCATCTCCCACGTTTTCTCAGTTCCCTGCTGATGTTTAAAGTTCCAAAGGCTGAAGTGAATTAATGGCCAGTTTCTTAGAGGTTTGTCATTTTCCCCTTAGCATCACTTTTGCTGTTTCTGAATCCTTTTCTGCAGAGACAGCGGTTTCAGTACACAGAGTAGCACTTAGATTCTTCAGTAAATAAGTTAATTTTATATTACAGCAATGAGCTTAATGGATCCTTGACCTGCTTGCAGACTAGAAGATCTGAACCAAATTGTTTTTTCTCAATTAGATTTGAGACTCTCTGTAAATATAAGTATTTCCATGAGGAATCTCTAGCGTGATGCTTGTCATCGTGTTCAATTCAGGAAGTCTTGTTGCATCTGTAATAGGACAGGTAGAGTAATCCACTGCTCTATGTACAGCTCTCATCTTCACTTGTCATCACTGTCTTGATGATGATCTTATTTCTTTCTCATTTGCTCTCCATATTAAAAAATCCAGCTGTTTAGTCTAGACTCCTAACCAATAATCTCCTTTTCTGCAATAGTCTCCTTTATTCTGGTGCATAAATCAGGGAATTGAGAAAATAGTGCTAAATATTGAAATTTTTCTCAGAACCTCTTTTCTAGACATTCTTTTATTCGTTTCATTTTCATATTGATTTCACATTGTTCTTTGATTTGACCAGATCATCTCTTTGCAACGCGCTCCATATGTTTTTAAATGAGATCACAACAGTGATTTCCCCCCCCCCATGATAAATGTTTGGTTGCAGCACCAGCCAGCCACAAGATAGTTGGGGGGAGCAGATATCAAGCATGAGCAGCACATATAAGAGGCTAGGGGAGGTTAAGCCTCACCAAAAAACGCTGGCCATGCAGGAGGGCAAATGCCACGAATGTGGCATGGGTCACCTCCCTTTGGAGAAGCACTGGAAGCAAAGATCCCTAGAAGTAGGAGGAGTCACCAGTCCCCCCTCATCCTCGCTCCACCTCTTCCCTAGATGGCCCCTGCACACCGCTTGCTCCTCTCCACCACAGAGAGGAATGAGTGGGCAGGACTTGAGAGAAGAGGTGGAGAAGAACAAGCAGTGAGCGAGCTTTAGGGGAGGAGGCAGAGTGGGGATGGCACCTTGGTCCAGGTGCTGGTGCCCCCCCTTCTAGGGAGCTTCCAGTGCTCACATGTAAGTCTCCTCAAACTGAAGAGTCATGTGTCTCCTACAATATCAATCACTTCTTTTGTATGCTACCAGCATTTCTCTCTGCTAAGAAACCAGAAATGTGATACATGCTTATTCAAAACTACCTCCTGCTGCCAAACGTGAAGGTGCTCTCAGTGGAATTTGTTGTTAGTAACCAAGGACTAATAATAGCTTTGCACAAGTGGCCATGATGAGCTTGGGGAACTGCGGTCTGGTGTGGGAAGTGCACATTCCTTTCCTGGCAAAGGAGGGATATAGCCCAAGACAACTCTTCAAAAGTCAAAGGTTGGAAAGTAGAACTACCATATCTGAGGGTCTCTGTGAAATGTGTCTCTACCAAGTGGTTGCGAAAACTCCTGCTTCAAATCCCACAGTGGATGTTTCTCCTTGGAGAGAGGAAATCAAGTGTGAGAAAATGCCTAAACCAGCCTCCTTTGATCTTCAACACAAAATGCTCACAGTACTTGTTGTGCTTAAAATATAATGAATCTGAATTGAGGGTTACAAATATTCTGTTTTCATTCGTTGCCACTTCAAACCATGCTGTTAGTTTAAAACATATTTCTAATTCTCTTTTTCAGTCTTCTCAGGAGTTTGCCATTCCTAATCTTTATCAGGGAATTGACAGTGTTATTGTGACCTACCTTCAACAAACACCCATTTTAATCTTGAATCTTTTTTGCTATTTCGTAAAAGCTTGTGTTCAGTTGTATCTTGACCCCATTCACCGTAAAGATCACTGTATCGTTAGGTAAAGGTCAATCCATTTATCTTCTCCATGCCAGTTGTTACTGGAGTTCCCAGATGCCCCAGGATTCCATGAGGTCCTCACTCTTGGGACCCTTAGGTGAAGGGAGACATTTCCATTTGATATTAAATTTTATTTTAAAATCAGTGTTCATAACTTTCTTTCTTTGTAAATAACTGTAGTCCACCAGTGGATGGTTGTGATCTTCCTTGGAAGACCATATATTTGAAGAAGTGACAGAGAGTCCTGTGGCACCTTAAAGACTAACTAAAGTATTGAAGCATAAGCTTTCATGGGCTAATACCCACTTCGTTTCCACTGCATGCATCCGACGAAGTGGGTATTAGCCCACGAAAGCTTATGCTTCAATACTTTAGTTAGTCTTTAAGGTGCCACAGGATTCTTTGTCACTTCTGCAATTCCAGACTAACACGGCTACCCCTCTGATTCTTGACATGTATTTGAAGAATATTCCCTCTTCATCTTTTGGACCTTGACAGTTGCCTTTTGAGGATGAAAGTTATTTGAAGTTGATGCATGAATCCATCAAACTAAGAATCATAATACTTGGTACTCTCTTAGGAACTTTATGGCCCTTATCTTGTGAGGCACTCCATTAAGGAGACAATGATTATTTGTAGCACCTAGTGGCTAGAGTCTGTGTTTCTGTTAGGCACATTGTGTAGAATACAAGGAACTCTGCAGTCTCTTATCTCCTCTTAGGATCAGTGCTTTCATACAAGAGTCTCAAAGCAGTTTGAAAATATTAGCTAATTAAGCCTCATAATTCTCCAGGGTGCCCTTTTATAGAGTCCAAAAACAGCTGTAACATGAAGCCCCACCATTGCTTATGGCCAAGTGGACCAATAGAGGCCCTATTAGCATTTTGGCCAGGAAGTTCAGCTGAAATTGTGGCAATTTAAAACTATTTTTTAAAAAACCAAACCACTAAGTGAAAACACAAGATTATGGCTGAAATAAATAAGCTAGTCAGGAAACAGGTTTAGCTCAGCTCAGCCAAAGCAAAAGTGGGACATCAGCCTTTAATATTCAGGTCACTGCTTTCTAGTGTGATGCAGTGTATTTTGCTACTGAGTTGAGAAACAGCTGCTATAATTTGTTAGTCATTCCTGATACCTAGCAATAATGAAGGGCCTTCTCACATGAAAACCCAACTACTTGTTTAATTCTATTTGGGAATTCTGGGTAAGTGCCAGAACTTATCCCTGGCATGGAATGTGGTGGTGGTCTTCTCACCAGTTAAATAATAATGAAAAGTTTTACAGTTTCATAGCATTGTGTGGACAATACTCCTGACAGCATACCCTGATAATACCGATAAATAAGGATTATTATCCCTACTTTGCAAATGGGAACACTGAATGAGGAAGTGACTTGTCCAAAACCCCCAGAGAGTTGAGATGGTTATAGAATTTAAGAGTTCCTAGTCTCATGCTCGATCTGCTGTTTCATTTGAGGTCATTCATTGGCAATCAGTTTTTCCTATGTTGATGCAAGTCCTTGCGCTGTCACCTTTTGAATGATCTGGACAAGACTTGCGGTCAGTCCTGGAAATTTGTTATGAAAATCTCAGACCTTATTTTATATTTGAGTTCTATTTGAATCATTTAGCATTACCTGATCTCATGGGCTTTCTGCTGGATTCATGGAAGGAAATCCCTAGTCAGATGTGTCTTGATGTTCTTTCCATCTCGTTGCAGGCTCCTTTTGGCTAGCTCATTCATAATTTGGCTTCTGCTCAGACCTTTTTGCACACTGACTTGCAGGAATCCTCCAGAGTCTATAATTTGCTTTCTCCTCAGACAGGCAGGCAGGCAGTGCTTTCAAGGGTGAGAATCTTATCTCACTTGTGCTGCTCCTATCTGCTTAATTGGTATTGACTGTTGTTTTTCTTATTCCATATATACTGTGGATTCTTGTCAATCTTCAGCTGTCATTTTTTTCTTGGCAATCTTCATCACCTGGGCTGGGCTCTTCTCTGAGATGCTTGCAGCTGCCAAGTAGAGTCTTGTTGGTTCTTGAAGAAGTTAAGTGTGTGTTTGTGCAGTGAATTCCTGGCATTCTGTCTGTTTTCTAGTGGATGGGACTCCCGCTCAGCAAAACTTCCACTGCATTTGGCACTGCCTAGCCCTCTTTGTTGGCAATCTCAGGAGATAGGAAAAGGATGGAATGCGTTTGGAGAATGAGCTACTCTTTCGTCTCTGGATGTTGGACACTTCAGAATGGGGAGAAATACTGACAGGAACAGTGTGGGTGAAAACTATGCATACGTTGTATTTCATGTACAGGAGAACTCACTTACCCTGTTACCACTGTGGCTTGTTTCACTCATCTTTGAGTTGTCAGGGCTACCCCGTGTATCCTGTGCCTCAAACCAGCGCTTGATATTCATGCTGTCAATCAGATCCCTTTCTGTTTGTTTCTGTCTGACTTCCAATACCATGCCAGTGTTGGGTTGTCTTTCAAAGTCTGTCTCTAGCATGGTATAAATTAAAGCACCCATGATCTGACCCTGACTGTTAGTCATCTGTTTTCTCTATGTTTTTCTTTTTTTGCTACTGATTAAGATGCAGTTGATCTGTTTTGCATATTTGGCCATTTAGAGGATGGACATTTGCATGTTTCTATTTTGAAGGCAGTTGCCACTTATCATTACTGTTATACAACAATAGCAGGTCCCTTTCTCAGAGCAAAAATAATGGTCTCATAACCAAATTCACATTTTCAGCCTGCTATCTGCAAAGTATTGCCAACCGGAAGTGCTCAACGATCCTGAGTTGGGCCTCCCAAAATCATGCAATTTTAAGTCTTCTATTTTGTTTTGTTTGGGTTTTTGGGGGGGCAGAGGTGTCAGTACATCCATTAGATGTACTCCTATAATGTTTTCAAGATTTTCTGTATGGCTGTAAGGGTGAGAAACATACTATTTTAAAATGAAAGCTGAGAGTTTCACATAATCACTTAACTCCAGGAAATAGGGAAAAATGCCCAATATCAAAAGACTCACAATAGGGCTGCAAGAGTTTGCAATATTGTCTGCATGTAGCATTTGAAAAGTGCTACATAAACATGAAGTGGTGGTATTTGCAGTCATTGTATCAGTAACAGGTTGTGTCCCTTGCTCCAAAAGGAAGATGATGAGGGTTGATTTTATAGTAATTAACTGGTTTGGTTATAGCACTAAGAGCAGGACACAATATGTGATGTTAGACTGGGGTTAGAATGTAACTCTTGCAATTTTATTGGGAATCTCACAGTATCTGATCTCTTTCATAATCCCCATCTTATAGTGGCCTGTTTTTGAGAATGTCAGTAAAATTTTTTTAATGAAACTTTCTAGCTATTGTGGTTGTGGAGAAAAGCTTGAAACTGTGGCCCGAATGTACTGTCAAAGCTCAGAAACCAAAGGCAAATAAAAAGAACCCAGAATTTCTGACTTTCTTAAAATCTCAAGATTTTTAAGACAATCCCATGACATTTTGGGCCTTGGCTCATGATTTATAAATGGTTGGGATTGGCAATACTGTGTGTGCTTTTTAAATAAGTAAAACTTGTTCTTTTCAGCTTGGCCACATTTTTTTATTTAATGCAAAATTTTGGTTGTTTGGTTTGCAAAGTAGAAGGGAGTAGTCTGAGTGTCAGACTGAGATTCAGAAGTTCTTGATTTTACATCCCATCCCTGAGAGCCCTAGGGCAGTGTGCTTCATTTACCTACCTCAGTTACTCAGTCTGTAAAATAGAGATGATGCTTTGAGGAGCAGTTAATGTTGTGCAAATCTTTAAAGAAGAAAAAGCAGGACATAAATGCCAAGTAGAATAAAAAACGGGAGCAGGAAATGGAAGCTGAATTGTTAACAGCCAGATTAAAAAATGTAGCATGTAGAGCAAGCAGGTTTGAGGTGTCTTTATAATAAAGTTATTTCCATTTTGCATTCTGTGCGGCAGGCAGCCCAGCTCCAACAAAAGTGTGGTGGTGTGACGTTGCAGTGCAGAGTGATTTATGAACAGGTATAAGAATGGTTCTCTCTTAATGTTGTTAATTATTTATAGACTTGCACAGCTGATTGCCCACAAAATATCACGGTGTGTTGAACTAAGAGCTCCATTAATAGCCAGTTTTGGTTCTAAATAATGCAGTGCATATAGTATTTGTACGAACTGGGCTTGCACGTACATCTGTACTCTTTGTGAAGGTCAGCTGCTCACAGCCTGGCCATTTTACATTTGTGATGAAAGCAGCAAAGAGTAATGAAGCTTCAGGCAACAGAGGTATTCATTCATCTGTGCATCATGCTACAGGAGTTTCTCCAGTAACAGTCTCTTTTTCAGGTGACAGGGAGGTTGTGTGCCATCAGCACTGTGCTGGTCCTATCTGGGTGTCTCATTACAGCCTTCAGCAGATTTTGTGCTGAAAACCAAGTGAGAGAAGGTTCTTGTAGTCTAGTGATGCAAGGCAGGATATTTTTACAAGCCGAGGCAAGAGTGACACTTCAGACTGAAGTGAGTACTGTCTTGGTCGTTCTGGTTTAAGCTCTTGCTTGGTTCGGCCTTTTGAATTTGCTTCTGAAGGGACCAGCATCAGAAACTCAAATGTAACTTTGTTTTCTTAAACTAGCAACACATAGCTTGCATCTTAGCTTAGGTGTTGTCCATTTTGTCGCCAGCTAGCCCCTCTGCGCTTATGTACATGAGCACCGTTCCTCAGCATAGTGCTGTAAGTGGTCATTAGACAACCTCTTCAATGTTATAACGAGAGGGCAGTGAACTCTAGTGGTGGTTTAATGGAACCAAACGTTAAATACAGTCTTGGCAGCAAGAAACCAGTTTACTGAAGCTCCAGTCCAGGACATATCTGGGATTTTGGGAGCAATGTAAGGTTTTAATAGGTATGGGTGTTTAAATCCTTCATATATTTTCCACTAGATGCACGATGTATTCTGTAGTTTATTCCAGGATACTCACACTCCCATTTTACTGTTGAGGGAAACTGATAGGGCAGCCAAGTGACTTGTCCAAGGATATTTTGGGAGGTCTATGGCCAGGCTGGGAATAGATCCAAGAGCACTAACTCTTAGTGCTGTGCCCTAATCATAAGAGTATGTGTAATGAAAGTCTGTGTTTTGTTGACTTCCCAAGGTCACTTTCGGACTCGTGTGTCCTGAGCCACTGGACTGATGTTTTGATTTATATACGAATAGATACAGTGAACTCTGTGCTAATGGTCTCTATCTTAATGGCCACTAAAATCTCAGTCCTTATGAGAGTTTCCATATTAATAGCACTGTACTATGTGGCCGTCTGTTGTAGCAGCCTGAAAAACAGCAATTCCCTTGGTGGTGATGTTACCACATTTAATCCTATCTGTATATTTTTAATTCTCTCACTTTGTGAACATTCTTCTCTGAGCATTCTTAGATTTCTCCATCGTTTTGCCTGAAGAGTAGCAGTGTTTGCACAGACTTTGTAGTTGACACATTTGGCTGAGTGCCAGTGGGTGAAGGGTAATGGCCAGAAGCAGCAATGCACCCTGTGCTGCTCAGAGAGTAATCAACTCTACAAAAGGGGAATCTTTAAAACAGCAGTCCCTTTGGCTTTACTAATAAGCCACTTGTTGAATGTGTAACTTCCTCCTTCCCTAGTGATTGAACGTTTTCAGATCCTTAGTAACTTACAATATGCTGAGACTAGAACTCAAAATACCCTTGTCAACCATCACGTTCTTATCTTCCTTCATGTGACGCAAAGTAACCTCCCTTTGCTGAATATGTGTTAATGCTGCCTCTAAATATGTTAGAGCATAAGCTTTCGTGGGTTAATACCCACTTTGTCAGATGCATCCGACGAAGTGGGTATTAACCCACGAAAGCTTATGCTCTAACATTTTAGTTAGTCTTTAAGGTGCCACAGGACTCTTAGTCTGGAATTGCAGAAGTGACAAACATGGCTACCCCTCTGATTCTAAATATGTTGTTTTTCACAGCACTAATTGGATTAAAATCATTTCATGTCATGCATGAAGAATACATGTTTCAGCACAAAGGGCGCACAGAGACCTCTGTGGATACCATGGTTACTGGTGACATCGTTCATTTTGATATTAATAATGATTTGTGTGTAGCTCAGAAGCCTGACTGAAGATGGCCTAAACTAAACCCATTGGATTGCTGATGCAGTCCCATTGCCATGGAAACATGCTGCAGTTTAAGGTTGCCTGTATCTGTAACATGATGCAAGCACACAAAAGCATGGTCTGGTGGTGTCCATAATCCTTAAGAGGATGTGAGTGTGATTACTGGGGAAAATGGGAAATGGTAATGGGATATGATTTAGAATGTAGGGACCTCTAGTTATAAGTGCACAGTAATTCATGGCAGTCTCTGTGTTTGGAGAAATAACACACAAAGGTTTTTAATTGTGACTTGACCTCCAACTATATTACTTCTAATGAGTATAATCTGCAAAGTGCATGAATTGTTTTTTGTGTGTGTCTTGTACAGTGCAGAGCACAATATCAAAATACAACTAATAGAGCAGGCTCACAGGAACCGATGAACTTCCCTGAGTGTGTTTTTTTTGCCTAAGGGTGGGGAGAGGGTAATGGGGAAACACACTCTGCCTGTGCTCTATCTCAGCTTTAGTAATGACTTCCCAAGAGACTTTGGGTAAATCCATTAAGCCTCTGCTTATCCACCTACAAAATGGGAATAATTAGACTTGCTTACTTCATCAGAGTGCTTGCAGCTTAATGTTTGTAAAATATTTTGCAGTCCTTTGATGAATGCTCTATATAAGCTCATAGCAGTACTGAGGCAGAAGGACAGAAGGATGGTTAAAGCACTGAACTGGGACTTGGAAGATCTGGGTTTTAATCCCATCTTGGCCCCAGACTTCCTGTGTTCACATCTCTTGAATTTTCTCTGCCACACGTTCTCTGTTGTAATTCCCATCCAGTGTTGAGGCTAAATTTGCTAATGTTTGAGAGGTACTCGAATGCCAGGATGATGAGTGTCATAGAGAAGCCCATCAATAAATAAACATTTAGTAATTATTAAATACCACAGCAGTCAATCAATTTTAATGCATTTACAGCAGTATATGTAACTTTTATTCATAAGGATTGCAGTTTGGTCTTCATGTTGTGTTTCTAAACTAGTCAAAAGAGCACTTTATGTGCTGATAAAATTGCAGTTTTGATTTCAGTTACTTCCAGAAAGATTCCTCTGCACTGAGAGGTGGGCATCTCACTAAACCAGGAGAAGCTTATCTCCTTGGCTGAGATAAGAGTGAAATTATTAGCATCTCCCCCACTCCTTCCCCTGTTGACTCTGGAGGTGATTTTTTTCCCCTCCAATATTAGCCTAATTAGTTTGCTTACATTTTAATTGGGTACTCCAGATCCTTGATGGAAGGATGCCTTGTTTTAAAAACCCTGTTTAATATTGTTTTATATAAATAATTCCACGACCCTCTGCCCTGGTATATTTTTAGGGCAAAATGACATTTTGTTCTCCTATTTAATTGCATGATTTTGGGGGAACCTGCAGACATTAAGTAACTGGCAGCTGTGAATGGTACCTGGACTAACAGGTATCTGTATCCAGCAGACAGAAGGTGCTGGTGGTGAAAGCAGATTGCTCATAATGAATTTGATGTCAGATCGAATGATCAAAAAGGAATACTTAACAAAACACAGGGCTGACTCATACCATAGCAGGAGACAGCTGAGGATAAAAATGATACACCCATGGGTGCGCATATTATCGCAGTATGTGTGGTTGGGAAACGACAAATCTTACTCTGGAAAAGTGCATTAAAAATAAACTATGCATTAGTTGCAAGACCTTCAGGCATTTTTCCAAAAACTGTATCAGGGGCTTCTGTTTCCATTTAATTATGGCTCCCAGCAGCTATGCCCAGACCCTTTTGTCTGTCATCATTCCATTTATTTGAGGTGCCTGGATGCTAGTCTTCATAAACGGCATGGTCACAATAGGCCCAGGTTCATGAGTTAGGCTGAGTGGCTGTGCTACCTATTACTTGACCCAGCTTTTCAGGCAGCAGCTATAAAAGAATACTGAACACTCATCAAGGATGAGAGAAGAGGCAATTTTTAAGCTATAAAGAGAGGAGAGAGAGAAAGGAGACTTCATTTCAAATCACAACGCTTCGTTTAGCTAGATCAGCATGCAGCATCGGTAGTGATATGTGTAGCCTATCTGAAATAGAGAACAATGCTACAAAACAATAAAAATAATGGGAGGGAAGGCAAGGACTGTGATTATATGTCTGTAAGCCAGGAGTACAACACAATGCAGCCGAAGAGCCTTAATGTCGGTCCACCCACACCCCGTGTCTCTCACTGCAGTGTCGGGACCAACCTGATCAGACTGGGTTCATCCTTAGCGAACTCGGACAGTTTTTATTCCGCAATCACAGAAAATGCAAGGACCAGCTGATGTGAGGCTGGCTTGTATTTGATTTTAAACATCATTCCTGATTGGGATACAACAGAAACATGGCCATTGCTCCCTGTAAACGAGCCCTTCTCCACTCGGTGCACAAACGAGACAGGACCCCACTGTTATAAGCACCAGTGTCCCTTTATTTCCCTTGTGCAAGCCCCCACCTTCACCTATATGCATATATACATCAGATAGCCCACTGACTTGGCTGCCTTGGGGGACAGCTAGCTCCCACAGCTAGCCAGGAGCAACAACACCTTGTTTCTCCCCGTTCTCCTTCCCCCCTGTGACTTCCTTCCTGCCAGCTTTATGCTCTGGCCTGGAAGGCTCCCAGGTGGTTTGCCTCAAGCCCCACTCTCCTCGGGGCCACGCCCTGCCAGCCAATTAACTCCCCTAGCTGGGAGCTGGGCTAGCAGAGCCTCTGCTGCCCTCTCTAACAGAGGGAACAGGGGCTGGCTCAGCACCTTCTCGCTAGCACCCTGTTACACTCCCCTTGGCAATTTTCCAATGCATCCCTTCATATTGCAGAGTTTGGGCAACGCCTGCCATGTAAAACCGTAGATAAGGTTGTTTATCCCCTCCCTGTTTCATCAGTGGCTACACACGTGGTAAGTAGCAGGATGCAAACAGTTACAATAAACTGTATTTAGCGGTCTCCTTTGATTACTGCACTTCCCTGTTGGAGGAGTTGTGCGAAAGACCCTGGCATCAGATGGTTCAGAATTCCACATGCATTGGAGGGAAGAAGCCATAAATGGTTGAAATTGAACTCAAAGGACCTCAGTAATCAAGAATGAATCTTGGCCCTGCTTGGCTATTGTTTTCCTTGGGTGGAGGGATTTATTTTTTTTCTTTAAAAAAAAATTATTGTGAAAAGGACATTGTCAGGTTTAGTAAGACTAAAATTTGGTCTCTTGTGGTCTGCAATCTCTTGTATTCCCTCTGGTTTTCATTTGGACTGCTTTCACTCTCTGACCAAACAAAATTATCGTACAAAATAGATACTATTTAAGGCACGTAGCTGGAAAAGAAACTAAGATGATAAATGACTGATATTCTGAGATTTAGGGACTCAATGCTTGGCAACACAGGAGGGGAAAAAAAGACTGGTGCATTCTAGAGCACAGTCTATCAGGGAATTAATTATGAGTCCAGGAAGATAATGGTCATTCTTTACAAGGTTCTTTCAAAGCCCATTTGGAACATTGTGTGCCGGTCTGAGCACTGATTATTCTTTGGAATGCAGTAGCATCAAGTTGCCCCTTCTGAAATTGGGGCCTTGTTGTGCTAGGCACTATATGAACACTGGAGACACAGTCCTTGCACCAATGAGCCTATTAGAGTCCAAATAAACAATGGATGGGAGGAGAAACAGTCATCCAGGGAAGTGAAATGGCTTCCCCAGAGTCGTACAGCAAACAAATGATGGAGCCAGGGTTAGAACCTATTTATTCCAGTCCAGTGGTCTGTCCACTAGACCATGCCTCCTGCCCTGACATTCATTCTACCTTTGGAGAAGGTGCAGATGAGGGCAGCAAGGATCATTTTAAGGTCTGGAAAGGAGAGTATCTTATTTAGTGTTGAGAAAAGTTGACCTCATCACAAAGTTTATTAGCTTAAGGGAGGAGTTGTGACTTTCTCATGAGTCTTGCAGTATTTGGTATTTTTCTTATATCCCCAGCTCCTGGAATCATGAAAATAGGTGAGAATTTCAGATTTCATTTATAAATAAATAGATGGTTTCTAGCCTTTATGGTTGTGGAGAAAAGTTTGAAAATGTAGGCTGAGTGCACCCTAAAAGCTTAGTAACCAAAAGGCAAACAAAAAGAACCCTACATTTTTTATTACTATTGTTTTAAATAATACTTTGCTGGGGGCCTGACTCATGCTCCTGATTGGCAATACTGCCAAGGCTCAGGAAAAGACCATTCTGGATTCCAGGGAGATTGTACTACATGGGATGGTGACATTGGGAGACACACTGAAATCCAGCAGCAGCCTTTGGCAAAATGTCCCCTTCTCCACACCTAGTCCACCATAAGCACAGTGCTCCATGCCTGGAAGAGACAGCAAATGGATGGAAGGCAGTTGGCTTATGCTTATCATGGCAGATAGTGATGGGAAGAGGAGGAATACTGTTCAGAACACTGAATTCACCATTGATTAAGGACATTCACCTGCCAATAGTCAAATTAGTATGACGTTACTGTGGGGGTTGTGCTTGATTCGCCCATGGGAGGGTCCCAGGGCTTACATGATACAGTGGCAGTGAGGAATATTTTCTGTCCTTTTGGCTGGCCTCCGGGATATTTTCCCTGTGGCTTCTGGATGAATTGACCAAAATTCCTCTGCCTTCTCTCCTCTTTCCCCCCACCCGCCCCAGGAAGGACTTGTAAACAGGAAGGACTCAGTGTCTGACTGGTGATAGGATATAGTCTAAGCCGCTATTGACTGGTGGTTGCTACCATCTTGTTGTTCAGTGGACTCTGAAGGATGAGTTTGATCTGAGTGCAGTTCCCAATGGACAGGTGCTCACATCACGCATACACTACTCCACATTGGAATCTAATAAGCGCCCTCCCTGCTAGCCTAATCACAACAACAACCAATGAGAAAAGGAATTGGCAATGCAGTACAAATTCCCACTTTGCTTACCAGGGTTAGGATTGTGTGTATTGGCAGGTCAGTCTGGGGAAGTTTGCCCCAGTGCTCCCTATGCGGTTCTTGTTCTGTGGGTAAATAGATGCCTTCATTCTCCAGGGCTGTCGCTCTGGCACCTTCAAACAGCATTAAATTCACTCAGAATATTTTAAAATTCCAGCAATTGCTGTGATGCACTCTTCAGTAAAAGTGAAGCAGAGGATCAAAACTTCCAGTCACCGAGCTAGAGACAAACCTTATGGAGTTACAGAAACCCCTTGGCTATTGTTCTCTAAGAACAGACTGTGTTTTCATTATTTATAGACACTTGGTTTTATCAAGTATAATACTGTCAATCTTTGCATTGTACATTACATAAGTACAAACCAAAACCTCTCCTCTCCCATGAAAAGCAAGCCTGTATAAATGTCACAGTCATGCATGAAGAAACTTCATTGTAAAACAAAACCATGTCAGCCTGTTATAAATGTCTAATTTATTTAGATGTGATTGAGGGTTACATCTGTAAACTATAATCAACGGTAAACAAGTTAAGACTTTATAATCTATTTTAAAAAGCTAGAACAATGTCTTCGACTCCTATTATTAGTATGCAACTTACACTTTTCTTACTGTTCTCTGCAGCACAGTAGCTTTGCCAGAAGTATCAAGTTATACTAAAAACAAAAAAAACAGCAACCCTCAAATGAAGCCAAACATTGAGAAATCTGTTCCTTCACTGGCAGTTTCACTGTAAACTGTACTATGGACCTACCACTTTTAGAGTCAAAATGTGGTACATTTTTACCCTGAAAGCAAAGTGTGATGAATAGGATTGATTTGTTTAGGATCGTCCTATTATCAATCTCTCTCATGAGTCACGTTGAAATATAAATGGCAAACACTATACCACCATGTGTACATCTACGGAGTATAGATTGCCAAGTCATCTGCATGCACAACTTACTGCTGGAAGCTTTCATTAAGCAAATTAGTTATGCAAATTGAATGACCTAAAATAGATCTTTGTGGAAGTCTTTTTGATATCACAAGCCATGTTAAAGTCGATGCTGCAGACCGAAATGAGCTCTTCATGATCCTAGAAGACTGGAATTGGTCTAACAAGCGAGTTCTGCACAATGTCCATTTAAATTCACTTTGAAGGAGTGAAGGACAAGCAAGTTCTGCTGGGGTAAAGTTCTTCTGGGCATTGGGAGATACGGGTTCTGTTTAGGCCTGCCACAAACTTTCTGTGTGACCATGAGCAAGTCAGTTCTTCCTGCTGTGCCTCGGTTCCCCATCTGTAAAATGGGGCTGATTAATGTCTCTACCTTATACAAATGTTGTGATGCTTAATACCTTATGTGAGGTGCTTTGAGATCCTGGGTTCAAAGCACAGCAAATTTTACACCGATAACCAGCTTAAGCATTTTGATCTGAATGAGAAGGAGGTTATAGACCAGCCGCTAAAGAAGGGGGCACTAGTTCAAAAAATGCTCGGGGATGTTAGGCTTTTTCCATTGCTACCACGTGTTATATTGTAGAGATGCAAATGAGAGGGTATAACACAGCCTCATTTTACAGGGTTCCTATTCAGTGATGCCACTGGCACCCTTAGTTACACAGCAAAGCTATGTCATGTAATGACAATGGAGCTGCATGATTATTTCTATCTCCAGGCTGCCATGCAGAGATCAAAAGAACTGAAAATGGCTGAGATCTGACTGTCTTATCTAACCCCATCTCTGAGAGTCAAGCATTTTGAGTGTTAAGGAAAGAAGAAAAGAAATAAAGAGATTCCGTGTGATTAGGATTGTGATTATGTTGAATACTTATTATAGTAGATGGTGCAGAACTAGATAATGAGGCCGGAATGTACCTGTCCTGAAAGGCATTTGTGGGGTAAAATGAAATTACCAGTTAGTTGGAAGGATTTGTTCTCCTGTTTTCGGTGCCCTTTTGGAATAAGTATGCTGTAGTGGGCCTGGGTTTCCTTGCCTTACAGACACTGGACACTGTGTTGTTTGCCTGCAAAACTTCCTCAGTGCTTGGGATTTGGGCTGCATTTATTAGGCCTTAAAAAAGGAACAGAAAAACCCCAGGAGGATTCCTGTATGTAGTATCCTTAGGCTAGGGGAGGGGTCTTTCACAGTCATTAAGAGCAGCTAGCAAAATAATGCCCCCCTCCCCCCAGCATTTTGGACATGAGCTACTTCTGCAGGCTCTGTGGCCTTCCAGCCTCCTTCCCAGAGAAGATCAACAGCTGATACACATTGCTGGCCAACAACTCAACCTACCTAATCTCTGCTGATCCTCAAAACATCCTTGCTACCTGCTCTGGGCAGGGTATATTCAGTGGAGAGAGGTACTTCGTGGACAGTGAAGGGAGGGTTTTCACCCTGTTCCACAGGAGAGCAATCCCTGTGACTATCCAGGCAAGATTTTAATCAAACTCTGTGAACTTCTGGGAGCAGAGGCTAGAGGCCTCATCAGCAGCAGAATAAATCACTTTCTAAGACATGAGAGCCTTTCGCCTTATTTAACTTCAAAGAGTGAGAAGTGTCTGTTTTTGAGCAACTGCAATGAAGCGCATCACTATCTCCTTCTCCTGCTTGTATGTCATTATCTACCTCTCCAGCTCTGCAGAATCAGGTTGTGAACAAGACTGGCTTGCTGATTAATACAGCAATGACAGACATGGAAACTGTACCATTAAGTATAGGGCAACTTAATAAAGTCTCCTCCCATGATTCATAATGCTCTGATTGTTTTATTTCAGTGTCAACCAAAAAGGCAGCCCTTACCTTCAAACATGTCTACAAATAGAAAATAATTTGGGCAGGTGCATTGTGCTTTAGTTGTCAATATGTGTAGCTTTCCCATATGTTCCTAGGTCTTGGACTCTTACAATCACAGGGTTGTTATATCTGTCTGCTGCCTACATACATTGCTGCAATGAGAACCTATCAGTTTAGCAGCTAACTTTCAAGATGTTTGGATTATGCTGATATTCAGGAAGTTTTGAGTTCTAATCCTGGCTCTGACATTCTCTCTCTCTCTCTTTGGTCTTAGACAAATCACTTAACTTCTCTGTGTCTCAGTTTCCCCATTTGATGATAATGACCTCATAGTTGGGTTGTGAATTAGTTAATGTTTAAACAGTTTTGAAAATGAAAAACTGTATGTAAAAGCTATATTATCATTCCATTTTATAGGACATGATACAGCCTCTAATTTAAATACACTTACTCTGTCTCATTTTAACAGGATTAAAACGGAAAATTCATTTCACAATATTTCTATGGCCACCATTTTTAAAAAAATCAGAGTTTATATCTTCATGCAGTTGGACAAAGACCATATCTATGTACTTCATATCAATTTAGTTTGACTTACTAAAACTGTGCCCTCAAGCTGTGGACAGATGTACAGAATGTTAAAAAAAAAAAATCATATAAACTGGATCAAAACCCTACCAATGGCACCCACTTTCCACACCCTTTTACAATCACTCACCCCACTACAGCAAGGGAAGAATCCTGGGAAACTGATAATCCTGGGAATTTTCAGGTAACACTGCTAACTGTGGGCTCTATTAAATAAAGGTGTGGGCGGGGCGGGGGGAGTTAAGGGTAATGTTTCATCTTTAACTTTGAATTTCGTGGTTTAACAGCCTGTGCTCGTCTGTATTGACAAACTGAGATACGGCTGCTCTTTGACACATTGTGGGAGGCAGCCATTCCCATAGAAACGAGTGGTGTAGTAACAAGTCCAAAGAGAACTTCTGCAGGACTTCAGAGTTTTAGCCTGTGGAATTTATGGGATCATAAGTTACTTTGTAAGCCGAGAGCCTCTAAACTCAGTCTGAGATGCCAGGTTCTGGGTTAAGAGGAATTAGCATCTTCTTTTACCAAGCAGATTCCTCGTATCTGAGAGAGCCTCATAGGCCACCACTGAGATCGGGACTGGAAAACTGTGCACCATCCTCCTAAAAACTCTGCCTCTTCATAAATTCAAGCAGAAATCATGAGTGAGTGCCATCAATGCTTCCACCAATTCTTCTGACCTCTTTCTTTACTGGATGGTAGAAGAAAGTAGAGAGAACTTGGAGCCTTTCCTTATGGAGACTTTCAACATCTTCAGTAATATGGGGAATCTGCCACTCAACCTCACACCTGCAATAATCCGTCCTGTACTAGAGAAGCAGTCACTTAGTGCTAGAGATGTCAGGAACTGTTAATGGTTGTCTCACCCTCTCTTTTGTAAGCAAACTGGGAGGGAAGAATGTTACCTATCAGATGGCAATAACCTGGATCTCTCTTACCCCAGCTTCAGGCTAGAGTGTGGTAGGCTTACAATTTGGAGAAATGGATGCATTGTGAGATTCAGAGACTTGTTCAAGGTTCTACAGAAAATCAGTGGCAGAGCTGGGAATAAAACCGAACACAGTGCTTCCATTTCCAGTCTGCATGACTCAGAGTGACCATCCCAACTAAAGTGGAGAGGCAGTGCAAAGGAAAAAGTGTACCTGCCAAAAGGTTTGCTTCTGATTGATTCCCCCACTGAAACAAAAAGATGTAATGCACCTGTGCTACTGATAATAAAAATAATAAAATGGAGTATCATTATACAAGAAGCCACAGCAAACATTCAGGTCCAGGTAGTCTAAGGCTCTTCAGGCTATTGGTTTTCTAATGCCAACAATTATCATAACTCCGCCGAACTGCAGCCTGCAAGAAAGACATAAGAGCTTGATCCACCTAGCCTTGACTTAGTTAACTCCAGTGAGACCACTTGCCTCAATAAGTGTTTGCAAGAATGGACCCCAGGCAGTTAATTAGTAGGGAGGCACACTTTTTCATATGGGGTTTCCAAAGGGTTCCACTCAAAGAAAGCCTGTCTTTGAGTGGAACCCTTTATTTACAGACCTTTATTTTCTGTTGTGAAGGGCTCATGATAAATGGGGTTAGGTTAGCCCAATATTTAAATGACATTCATTGGAATTACTCATTCCATAATTGTTATTGCGAGGTCATGTGCTGTGTCCCATGTTTGTGCTGCTGTGCCAAGTGATTTATTTTAATAGAAGCCTTTAAGTAACTGGCATTCTTGCTAATCATGGTGCATCTGCTTCTCTGGGTTCCCTGTTACGAGTAATTTAATGCTATTATTTTAGCTGGAAGGGCTCTGTGTCACCATCTGTCCTGGAAAGCTATTGATGGGGCTGTACAGAACATGGAGTGTCATCAGCAGCAGAGAGAGAGTTCTAAAGGGATGACTGGATTTCCTGTTGTAATATAATATAAGAGGGTTTACTGTGATTATGGCTTAGATGAACTCGTATCCAAAGATTGTTAGCTCTATTTGAATTTGCTGGAGACATTTCCCCAGATGTGTATGGAGAGATGTAATGTTGTTAGCAGATAGTTCCAGGTAGTAATCACAAAGGTAAACTGTTAAAAGGTTGAAGTTTGTAAGGATACAAGTCCTGTGACGTTAGTATTTAAAGAGCCTGAACCTTAAATGCCTGCACATCTGCAGCTCCCAGCAACCTAACGTTCAGCAGCAAAAGCTTGCCAGATGCTGCTCAAGCCAAACATTTTCCTAATCAATGATTATTTTTTAATTACTGTTTACAGACCTGTTCCATGTAATAAGCATCTCTTCAGAATATGGCAAGGAGTCACAACAGCCATGAAAAGGCTACACAGTTGAAAAGCAAGTTGCTCTTTCATTATCAAAGCCAAGGATACAGTATAACTTGTAAATTGAGCCACGAGTGTGTGGTATCTTCTTGGCTGTTTCAGAGCATGTTAATGATGCCTTTAGTTTAGTCCCATGAAATCAGTTCACTCACTGTTCAAGTGACTGGTTTATAATCAAATTAGGAAATTGCACAGTTCTCAGTCTAACCAGATCTGTCCTTGCCAAACCATTGTGGTTACACAGGTTTTTCCTGTAGTCTAATGGAAAGCATAGGAGCTTTTGACAGCATACTGCAAAAAGATTTCTTTGACAGTTTTTGTTTTGCTTTTGTGATGGTTCTCTCCGTATAAATGTGCCTGACTGGACAGTGCACAGTAACTCACATTTTGAATTTTTAGAACCCATTGGACCAACGCAGGATCCTGCCTCCCAACTCCCCTGAAAGTTCAGTTCCAGATCTCAGTTCTGTGGTTCAGGCCCACCTTTAATTTGATTGAGCAAAGTGCAGCTTCTCTACATTTTTAATATAAACTTAGTAGAAAAATGTACTTACTGCATAACAACGCAGCTTGTGCAAGTAACCTACACACAGGAAGAGCAGATATGCCCTACACAAGGCAGGGCCAAACTCTCCTCCAGCTGCAGAGCCCATGCAGAGGGTCTGGGGGAAGGACTGGCGTGTCTGAAAGATTCCCCACACAATATGCTGGGTGTGAATTAGCCACAGTCACTTTAGAGCTGTTGTTCCAGAATTTGGGCTATAGTAGCTGGCCATGGTGCTCTACAAGCCCCGCTATGCAAGTGTTTTAGCTGTTGGATCTGTGCTGCTCATGGATTTACTGGCCATACCTCTTTTTTTACCACCAGCCCTTCTCCATGGTGAATACTCTGTGGCTTGCATGGGGGGTGTGTGGCATGTCTGCGTCCCCCCCCCCATGGCCCGCCATCTGCCATACAATACTTCCATTGCACGCCTATGCCAGAGGCCTGTAAAATAGTAAATCCTGATCTGTGCACAGTTACACAGTTTCCAGCTAGATTTACAGTGGTCACTCATAAGCTGTTTTAATGACTCCACATAAACACACAGTCACAGTTGGCAGGAGTCTCTTCTTTTCACGGAAACAAAAAGAACTGGAAATTATAGTATCATAACAATGCTTAGCTTTTCAGAACAAGTTGATCTCAAAACATTTTACAAAGGAGGTCAGTGTCATTAGCCCCGTTTTAAAGACAAGTAAACTGAGACACAGAGGGGCTTATCCAGTAGACGATTGGAATGTGCCTCTGCTTGGGTTCAAGCCAGCCTGATGGCCCCTGGATGTGGAGTCCAGCCTTCCTAAAGGCCTTCTCCTCCATTTTCCAGGCAACAACTTCTCCTGAGCACCTATGCAGTAGAAGAGAGAACCCCCCTTGCACCCGTGACCAGGCTGTGCCATGGCCCTATGCCACCGGTCCCATCACTAAATGATTTTACCTCATTGTTGGGAGCCTTATAGGCATAGGCACCAACTCCAAGGGTGCTCTGGGACTGGAGCACCCATGGGGAAAAATGGTGTGTGCTCTCCCCCTCAGAACCCACCTACCAGCAGGTTCCACCAATCAGTGCCTCCCCAGACCTCTGGCCCACCACGATCAGCTTTCACGGCATGCGGGAAGCTTGAGGGAGAAGAGAGGAGCAAGGATGGGATGCGCTGGGAGAGAGGGTGGAACTGGGCGGGAAGAGGTGGGGTGGAGATGGAGTGGGGTTGGGAAGAGGCAGGGTGGGGGGCAGTGGGGGAGGTAAGGGCTGGGGGTGGGTCCTTGGGGGAAGGAGCGGAGTTGGGGCAGGGCCTGGAGCAGAGCCAGAGATTGAGTACTCTTTGGCACTTTGGAAAGTCAGCACCTGTGCTTGTAGGTATTACCTATTGCAAGTACAGGGGAGCATAGGCAATAACAGTGCAGATGCTATTTATTTGTCTATGACAAAACCAGATAGTATTACAGGGTCACCATTGTACTAACCATACGTCATAACTTGGAAGTAGCCTAGAATTATTGTTTACCTGTAAGGGGTTAAGCTAAAGGTAACCTGAGAGGTGAACAACTGACCAATGAGAAATTCCTCAGGAGACAAAGGATTTTAAGTTTGTTTCTTTCTGGGTCTCTCTCTGTTCACCTCGGCTATGGGATGAACACAGCTATGTCTTTCACTGTAACTATAGATTCTATCAAGTACTGTAGTCAGTAAGTTTACCTTCTTTTTATCACTTGGAGGGTTCTCAGTTGTGAGTGTTGGCTGGGTGCTTCTTGATATTGTAAGCTTCAGCAGAGATATCAACCGTGGGAGAAAATTTCCTCGGGGGAGAGGTTTGGTTTCTGAATCCTTTTGTTGATTATGGTAGATGCTGTTCTATTGATGGTTATAAGGGATTTATTCCTTTCTTTTTTCTTTTATTAAAATCTTTCTTTTAAGAAGCTGACTGCTTGTGTTCCATTGTGTAAGATCCTGGTTTTGGATCGGGCACGTCTCGCAGGATCAGGCGAGGTTTGGGTTTTTTATTCTCTCAAGCTTTCCAGGGAAGGAAGAAGTTTGGGGGGTTAGTGGAAAGGGAAAGAAGGGTCCCAAACTAAAGCTTGGGGGGGTTATTTCTTTTTTTATACGGGTTCCCACATCTGTACCCTAGAGTTCAGAGTGAGGAGGCAATCCTGACACCATACAACACAAACCATATGCAGCAGAAACATTTCCAGCTGAAGGGATGCAAATTACTTCCAGGGAATTGTTAATTTTGTCTGATAAGGCGAGACAAGCTTTTGAGCCACAAAGAGCTCTTCTTCACCTACACTGAAAACATGAGACTTTGATTCCTGCCTGTATTTGCAGAAAGCCTGAAACAGTAGCTGTGGGAGGTGTGGGCTGCCCCATTCGCCTCAGTGGGCTAGCAACTCAGATGTCCGGTGGTGATATTTTAAATGTCACCATTGCTAGCTATTTCACTGCTGTTGACTTAAGTAAGGGAGGAGAAAGAGGATCACAGATCTGCACATTGTACTCTGAATGGAGTCTCATTTCATTGGTTGGTGTTTGGGAGAGGAGCACCATTCACACACACACATCCTGCCCCATCTGAGCCACGGAGCCACCATGTCAGAGGGGAGAAACAGAGGTTGGGTACATTTGAGACCCACCAAGGGGGAGTAAATATTTCATAGCCCAGCAAGGCACCTGCAAGCCCTCTGCCAACCAGCCCCTTACCCAGCCTTCCAGGCAGTGAGGGACAAGTCTGTGCTGGTGGTGGGTGTAGGGCCAGCTGGCTTCCTTCCTGGCTAACGGATTGTGACCGACAGAGCCCGGCTCCCCTCTATGACCAATCTGGCTGGCCACTAGATTGATCCAGACTCTTGACTGGTGGGGCTGCATGCATGGTGTGTGTGTGTGTGTGTGTGAAAAGCATATGCTAATTGCTGAATTCTCAGTAAATGCAACGTGTTGCCTTTTCCCCTATAAAAAGATCTCGTGTGCTTTGTTTAAGCGTAACATAGGTACATGCTAGTTGTGCCTGCTATGCCTTAATCCAGTCTGCCCAAGGGTGATTTTGAACCCAGCAAGGGAGGAGCCCAAAATATGCATGATCATATTTTGAATATCTGTGCAATGGGCTGAGCAGCATGTTACTGTGGCTTGCCTAGTGGGTGGAGCTTGGGAGAATACAGCCGCTTTTTCCCACAGTTTAAGTCCTGCAGTTTACATAGGCAGTGAATACATGAGAAAGCAAAGCTCTTCTACCATGATGTCAGCTGGGCCTGATTCCATCCTTTCTGAAACTTTCTACATGGTAGGCAGTTGTCACCTATAGACCTTTACTGCTGCACAACTTTCTGATCCATTTGATGCGAGTCTCATCTGAGTAAGAAAGGCAGATGTTGGACCTCCAGGGTAGTAACTTGGGCCAGCAAAGTGGTTGGCCCACTGGATAGCTCTCTTAAAGACTATAAGGGAAATGAGAAACTGTTAGCAGAAAGTCAAAAGTGGAGATACTATGCTCAGTCTTAACTCGATTATAGCCATGATATAAAGTGTATGGAATTACATGCTTTTATTAAGAATAAAGCCTAGATTTTTCCCCTCTACTCCCTCACCCATCTTGATATCAGCAATGGTTATAAAAATGGGCCACATAAATCATCTATGTCCAAATCCAATGCTAGTGTTTGTCTGCAAATCTCCACACACAGTTATTGTTCTGTGAGAGTTATAATAGGTTTGATCCTGAGTGCTGATTTCAGTGAGAACTGGTGATGCTCACTCAGGCCATTTCGTGTTTCTACCCAGAGCCGGGAGCTGTTATCTGATTTTGAGTTCTTGGAGACTTTATCATCTCTAGTGGTAGATCTCAAGGCATCCAATGCAGGATTTTACGTGGTGTGATTTGGCGCTAAATATGTCATCCATGTTTCCCCTGCTGCTTCAGATTTCCATGTACTACTGCCATGTAATGAAATTCAAGAGCACCATAATTTGTATCAACTCTTCAGACCAGATGCTCTACTGTTATTCTGTCTGACACTTTCTCCTTTCCTGCTGTGTTGCTGCCTTTACTTGGACCTGAGATGTTATGAAATTACAAAATCTTCAGGTCATCAAGATTATTTAATTAAGTGACAAAGAGTCCTGTGGCACCTTAAAGACTAACTAAAGTATTGAAGCATAAGCTTTCATGGGCTAATACCCACTTTGTCGGATGCATGCAGTGGATGTGGGTACTGCATGCATCCGACGAAGTGGGTATTAGCCCACGAAAGCTTATGCTTTAATACTTTATTTAGTCTTTAAGGCGCCACAGGACTCTTTGTCACTTCTGCAATTCCAGACTAACACGGCTACCCCTCTGATTCTTGACAAGATTATTTAATGTTATTGTCATAAATATTTGGTCAGGACTTGGCCACTGCTTACATAAGCACTGAAAGACAGTAACTTGTTTTAAGAGGATCTGTGTTTAATGAACAGCAAGCTCAATACTCTCTCTATAAATTATTTTTACAAATGTGCTTCTCTAAACTGCATATCACAATTTACAAAAAACAAACCCCAAAACATTTTTAGGTTTAGATACTTTGTCTGTTATGTGAGGAGATTTAAAATGCTTTGAGAATTGGTTTGAATGTAAATAGCTCTTCTTTGCTTGTTGTTTTGTCCTCTAACACAGATTCTGATCTTCTGCATCATCTTAATCGCTTTTGTTAATACATGTTTCCTTTTGTGTTGTTTTTCTGCCAAAAAGAAAGGGTCAGTATTGCAGTATTTTTTACAGTCAATTTGTACTACTAATTCCAACTCGTTACTTTCCAAAGTGTTATCCTTTCCAATGCACTTTAAAAAATAGAGAAAATGAGTCAGGTGTTTAGAAATACCAAAGTCCCTGCATTATCCTACCCACTGCAGCATGTGTGTTAGAAGTGCACAAACATTTTGGGCATCTCTGGCTTTCTTTGCAGGCACTGAACTTAGGTTTTCTTATTAAAGAAATGCTGCCAGGGTTTGAGACAGTTCTCAGCATAAGCTGGGATATGGAAGCTGCCAGAGGGTGCTGTGTGCATTCTGGCGAATTAAATATATTTCTTCTATAAATATCTTAATTATGAGGGTGTAGTCTTCAAGCTGTTCTTAAAAAGTTGTCTCTTGCAAGATCCTTAGAGGAAAGTGCCACTAAATGCTACATTTTCTGCCTATATATTGCATTATGATGTTGCAGCTAATATTTGTTAATTAGTCACTCTGATGGAACATTGCAAAAAGACATGTCAAAGCAGGCAAAACCCCATTGTTGCTACTTCGGGTAATGTAAAAAGTTATGTTGTGTGGTCTCATCAGTTCAGATCTGAATCCAGACTTCAGAGTGTTTGAATGCAGAACTTTGATTCAGCCTATTATAGATAGGGGAATTTCCTGTAACATTTGGGTTTGGATCTTGATTTAACTTCTTCACAGTTCTCAGGCTGTCCTGCACTAGGGTTTTGGCTTGAGCCGGTGTCTAATAGACCATACCTGCCTTCCTGCTTTGGTCAGTGGATAAATAAAATGACCCAGTAGGTCTGTTCCATTTATAATCTCTCTGATTCTGGCGGTAGCGTGTGATAATCTTTCTTAGACCATGGTGTGGCTCTGCAGTGAGGAAGTTCTGTGCAGTGATGGTGTCCCTAGCCTCTGTTTGCCAGAAGCTGGGAATGAGTGGCAGGGGATTGATCACTTGATGATTACCTGTACTGTTGATTCCCTCTGGGACACCTGGCACTGGCCACTGTTGGAAGACAGGATACTGGGCTAGATGGACTTTTGGTCTGACTCAGTAAGGCCATTCTTAGGTTCTTATGTGTTGGTGTAGTGACTGTTTTTGAATATCAGTCAGTTCATGTAGGGGAAATGCCATCTCTCATGTTAACATGCTTTGAGCATGTGGTATGTAAAATGTTTACGAGTTAAAACAGTGATGTCTTTTCCTTTCAGAAAAAGAGCAGAGAAGAGACATGTGGAGAAGGCAGTGGAGTGGAGATCCTGGAGAATAGGCCATACACAGATGGTCCTGGTGGCATTGGGCAGTATACCCATAAAGTGTACCATATTGGTATGCATATACCCAGTTGGTTTCGGTCTATCCTGCCAAAGGCAGCATTAAGAGTTGAAGAGGAGTCATGGAATGCATATCCTTACACAAGGACAAGGTACTATTCCATGTAGCCCTACCTAGAAGGAACTGAATGTCACTTTACTTGCCATGACTGAGTCACAGTGACATCTCTTGTGTTTCCATGAACATTCTTTAGAGAAACATTGGTGCCAGGTCCTGAAATCCTTACTCAGGCTTCAGAGATTTGTGTGAGCAGGCTGTGTGAGGACTTCAGGATTTGGCCCATTGTCTAAAAGTGTAAGCCCAGTTGTACACCAAAGTGAGGAAAATCATTAATGTTTTACGGAGTCTTGTGGGTCACACTGCATGCTCCGCTAATTGTTACAAATATCTGATAGTTAACTTAGATTATATTTAAATGTATGTGACGATGGCAAGGTCAGCATGTCAAACACTGCCTAGTAAAAGTGAAATTAGATTTCCATCCCAACCCTGTTCTGGGTTGGAGAGTTGGAGAAGGTGGGAGGAGAGAGATTTAAGAATATAAATAAAAATAATAGATACTTTGGAGGTTCTCAGATATTAACATGCTGGGGGATTTATTTATTATTATTATTTATTAATTTATTATGTATGTATTCTTTTTTTTAAAAGAAATAACCCTAAACCTACTAGAGTTTTTATCCCAAAAAGGAAAGAGAGCCAAAGACTCCCTGAAGTCCCCAAGGGACTTTGTCATTACCATTCACTGTATTTGGAAGGCATTCAGATATTAGCATGATGAGCATTCAGATTTAGCCTAATATGGGAGATAATCTGTGGTCTTGGAGTCTTAGTGTAGCTGAGCATTCCCATAGAAGCCATATCCTCAGGCCACTGTCTAGCCTTAAGAACAAAATGTTAACAAGACAAAATCACTGGCTCTTTTTTTGTACGTTCAGATTGCATCTTAAATGGTATTTAAAGCAAAACATGAGCGAGAAATGGCCTGGATTCGCAGCTGGTATTTAGATGTCTGTTATGAAAGCACTTCTCTACTCCATCAAGTCTAATAGGTTTTAGTCTAAGCCTCATTACTCTTCTCTTCCAGGTATACGTGTCCTTTTGTGGAGAAATTCTCTATTGATATTGAAACGTTTTATAAAGCCGATCCAGGGGATCATGTCAATGTATTCAACCTTTCTCCTGCAGAAAAAAGACAGATAATTCTTGGTGAATATCACTTTCCCCCTCATTTTTATTTCTATCCTGCCTATTGATTGCTACACAGTAGTTTTTATAGTAATTTTTCTTAGGGGAAGAAGCATTGTCTAATGGCTACAAAAAAGAACTGATAACTAGGAGATCTGTTCATGGTCCTGGTGCAGATCATGTGTGATGCTAGACAAATCACTTAAATTTTTCCATCTGTCTCAATTTTTCCAACTGTAAATGGGGATAATACTTCCCTGCCTCATTTGGATGCTGTGAGGATTACGACTTCTTAAAGGGCTTTGAGATACTAGACAGAAGGAGCTAACAAAGGGGAAAGTATTGCTATTTTTAAATAATTTTATAATAATATATTTTCTGTCTATGGGAAAACATTGTTCCTATGTAAACTTTCAAAACATATGAAGGACCTTTCTCCTCAGTATCATCTCAGTACTGGCTAACATTTCAGAATTAAATTCCCATGCGCACCCTTTTTGGCAAATCGTTTAAAGAGCCTTACAAACGAAGGACTTTAATATGAAGAAGGCAAAAGGGGGCATTTTGTGAAAAGGCCGAAAATGACAAGTGTTGTCCTGATTTCTGTCACTTGTATTTCCTACTAGCCAGTCCGTATGGCATGAGCAGTAGACCCTTGTGTTGGAGTTAGTACTAACTATTATAGTTACACACCATTAAAGCATCATTTGCTTATGAAACTACTGAGACTCATAGACTGATTTGAGTTCTGCTTCTTTAGGAAATTAGCAAGCATAGTGTCGTAGTGATGGAAAGAAGGACACCTAGTGGCTGCTGTACCTTATTTTTCATAGCCACTCCTGAAATGCTGTCTATCAGTGGGCAAAGATAGTATCTAAGGTGCAATTTTAATGTGTTTAATTTCTCTAGACTTGACATTTTTTGTTATTTTCAGCCTGGATTAGTGTGTCCTTGTCACTAAATGTCAAACCTGCCTGATCAGCCTTTGTGTACTAAATTGACTCTATTTAGGAATGATTTGAGTCATGTTCCTTCATACAGAATTTACTGAAAAGCCTGTCAGTTCTGAGGGAATAACTGAGATATAACCACTTCAGATGGAAGTTTAGATATCTCTAACAATGTTTTCCGATCTCAGGATTATTTACAGACTTTTTAAGATACATTCATTAGTTCAGCTACACTTGCTTGGTTCCCCTTATCACAAAAGTATTCATTAAATGATGTATAGACTTCAAATGCAGAAAATTCATATTACATATTGTCCTTAGCACAACATCAGCAAATGAGAAGTAAACCAGTAACATCACTGTGATGTTTTGCAATGATACCATATTCAGTGGCTAGTCTCTGTTCTATGATATTACTAGAAAAGGACTGTTGTATTATAAGATTCTAAAGTTAGGCAGAGCTACAGCATCGGGGTGGCATGAGAGAAGCTGAAGGATGAAATATACAAAAATTCTTTTTACAGCCAAAAAGATGTAACAGACAGATCTGCCAAAATACCGTGGATTTACAAAATCTTTGGGCAAAAATATCCATTTGCTAAGACTGTGCATGTGAGTTCTCCTGGCATTGTCAACATCACTGTCTATCAGAATTGTATAAACAGTTTAAATACCACTTGTTTAAGGAAAAATACAAAGGCGCTAAATTGCTTTAATGTTTCTGATAGACACCAAAGTGATATTTAAAAGAGTTGTTTTATAGAAAGGGAAAACTTTAAAAAACGATTTGTGCTTTCTGCTTTTAGATCCTATAGATATTGTTAAAGATCCTATCCCACCACATGAATACAAGTTAGAAGAGGATCCAAAGGTTTATAAATCTGTGAAGACTAAAAGAGGGCCATTGTCAGAGGACTGGATTGAGGGATACAAGAACAACCCTGGGAAACAGCCAATCATGTGTGCATATAAACTGTGCAAAGTGGAGTTCAGATACTGGGGGATGCAGTCCAAAATCGAGAGGTTTATCCACGACGTTGGTGAGTAATTGTAGTCTTGTACTTGCAGTTAAAATTTTAAGATGGTTTTTAGAATTTCTGAGTCAGAGTGCAGCAGCTTGTTACATAAACAGTATGCGCCCTGTTTTCATGAGTGGATTCCTTAAGAGGGCACTGGGTTACTCAGATTAACACTTGGCACAGAATCCTGTGCATATAAGATAAGATAAATCTCAAAAAGAGATTTGCATGTTTGATTTTGACAGCGATATGCAGGATGGCTGTGGGACTGCCCAGAGTAGTCAGCGTCGTTCCCATTGATTGCAGTCAGACTGTGTGTGGACCTTAACCATGTTTGGTCCTAGCTGTATCCTGAAAAATGTTGAGCAGGGCCTTAATCCTCTGAAAAAGGATTCATCTGTCAAAAATCTAACTAATGCTTTCAAAGGTCTGTTGGTTTTCTTTATAATGGGCCAAATCCTCAGCTGCCTCCCAGGCCCAAATAAATGGGCCTTGCAGAGTGGCCTGCCACAGGGCTCAATGAAGGGAGGTGGGGAGTCTCCCTTCTGCCCCACATTTTCGAAGCTGCGCTTTCTGGCCTCCCTGCTTCCCTTCTGAGTGAGAGGAGGGTTGGCCAGTGGCTCTGCATAGTCACAAATCTCTTAGCCCTCCATGATACACCACAGAAGGCTCTCCATTCTCTTGTGATTATAATTAAATGAGGCTCAGTGACAATTCTCAGCTACAGTAAAGGTATGACACTGATAAACATGTGCATTCTTAGATCAGTGCTTCTAATGGAGGCCAGCTAGTGTTTATGTCAAAGGACTAGCTAACTGGATGCTGTACATGGCAGGATGATGGCATCAGTGTTGGCAAATATTTGTGCTTTGACTTTGCAAAAAATCTGTAACATAAATGAGACAGTTTTTGCACCATGCCACAAGAGGCAGGATGTATGACTGGTCTGAAACGAGATGAAATGGTTCCTTAAAACGGTGAAATCTGCCAAGTGTTCTTCCCAAGAATCCAGGCTATAGGGGGCCTAGAAGGTTGCTTGTTCAGAACAAACACATTCAATGATCAAGAAATGTTGTACTAATTAGATGCATTATCATTAAGTACAGAGCGATGGCACTGATACATGTTAAATAAAGCTACTGGTCATAGATTGCAGTGCTAACTAAATGGCCAGTGCAGTCCCATAATTTCTTCTTTCTGGTAAAGAAACCGAGGAATACTTGCAGCATCTTAGAGACTAACCAGTTTATTTCAGCATAAGCTTTCGTTACGCTGAAATAAACTGGTTAGTCTCTAAGGTGCTGCAAGTATTCCTCACTTTCTTTACAGATACAGACTAACACAGCTGCTATTCTTAAATCTTTCTAGTAGGGATCCTGTGGTTTTACTGATGTTTCCAGTCACTGTAGGGTCTCATATGCCAAGTTTTAGCACTTTGACCGTGAATTGTGAATGCACTGGTATTGATTAACACTGCTTTCTAACCTCTCATCTGCATTAAAAAATTGCAAAGCTAATGTACAAATATCAAACATACTCCTCTCTACCTATTACTGAGCCATTCCAGTTGTATCTCATTTGCAGGTACACTTTCAGATGGATCATTTTCCCCACCTTGCTTTCAACTGCTTTAGTTTTGATTGAATTGAATTTCCTTGTGTTTGCCTTCTGGGGACAATTATGGGGACATGCATCATAGGGAGTAGGTGGAATAAGGTAATCCATTTGGAAAGTATATATCTCACTTTTTCTTCCAACAGCTTATCTCAAATTTTAGACCCTTCATTAGTTTGTCTGTATAGAGTAGGAGGCACTTCAGTTGTGCTAGACGAAGTGAAGAGATGACCTTTAAAGGACTGGAGATTTGATTCAGTTTGGTTGAACATCTTGTAGTTTATTTGCTTATTCAAACTGTCTAAAACTTTGAGTCTGCAAAATTATGCCTTGTGAGAACAGGCTTTCTTGCAGTAGTTTGGAACGTCTCATCTCTGCCCAAACTTATATGTGTTGATGCTCCCAAAAATGTGGGAAAGAAAAAAAAAAAAAAGCAGAAACAGGGCTTTGGAAAACAGTTCACCATTTAAAGTGTTTTGTTTGTTTATTTATTGAAGCTCAGAAGTTTAATTTGCATTGCGTCTCAGTTTGTGGCAACAATTTGGGATAGTCTTACATTAGCGCAAGAGAATTCAGTTGGGGAGTCCACCACAGGTTTTATGAGCCCAGTCTAGTCGGGGAGAGAGTTGTGGAAGTTTGCTGAGTGCCAAGTGGCTACCCAGGCAATGCAGAGGTGGTAAATGACACTTACAGTTACATACCTCGTGTTATGAAGTCAAATGTCAGTGTTCTTTTAAGAGTTCCCGGCTACCTGAAACAAAACTGTACTAAACCCCAGCTCTTGCTTACTTTAAAACTCAGTGTAAAACCCTCTAAATTCTTGGCTTACAGAAGGTGGGGAAGTAGAGGGCAGTGAATGCATGCATGCTAATCAACTGATGTCTCAGAAATTGTGTGTGTGAGAGCTAGGAAAAAATGACAGATAATCCACGATGTTAGTAATTACACTAAAACACAGTCATTAAAATGGAAATGAAAATGCCAGATGTAATGTCCTAATTCAAATATATATACTGAAAGCTCTTGGATTCCATTAAGTAATGACATCCAGCTTCTGTTCACGCTGCTACATTTTCCTATGTTATCTGCACAGTCGCTCCTTCCTATTGGCAAAGCTTCTTTGAATTGATTCTGCCCGCTCATGCAGAACGTGGTACTGCTTATAATAGTTAGCACTGGTCCCATTGTTTGTAATCGTACTGTGTTTTCCATATTAGTTATCTCAGGAGCATTGTTACAGTCCATTCGCTAGCCTCAGTAGCAGCTATTGAGTGCTCTGCTAGAGCCAATTTTGGTTTTACTTTGTCCATAACTTGAGGCTCTTGGCCAGTCTTTTTAGTCTGACGTGTACAAATTGTTCCTCTCTGACAGACCATACTGTAGATGTCTCTTGCACTATAACAAACCTCCTCAGTATATTGGGGAAATGAGTTAATTTAATCTCTGTCACAAAATATGGCAACAAAATACAATGAGTCCTTTATATCGGGAAAATGAAGAAGAATTATGTGGCCCTTTCATTTATTCATAAATAGGATTCGCAGAATTGTGTGTGTTTCATGATTTCTATAGATAGTAGAATGTTTATTTTCAATCATTTTATTTATTTTTTATCAATTTACATTTTCATTGTGTTAAATTATGGGAGGTGGTGAGGCTAGACAGCAATTGTTTAATGAGCATGGATGTTGAGATTCAAAACATTAAAGCTTTATAACTATTAAAACACAAATTGTCAACATCACAAGTCAAAATATACAAAATAAATATCCTTAAACCAAATTCTAATAACTTCTCAAGCAGCATTTTTCTTTCTTTGCCTATCTGTAAATTATGATGACTATTGATGGAAATATTATTCATTGGTTTGCCTGTGTTGGGTGAAATTGACGTTTACTGACATTTAGCAATAAAAACGTAATCTTTCCAATCCTATTCATAAAGGAGCTTTGCATAAGTTAAATTGTGGTCTTTCGGAAAGATGGCTCTTGTATATTTCCTAAAAGACTTCATTCAGTTTCTTGTTGATCCAGCTATTGCAGTGAGCCATGTCATCTGATTGTCTGCCACTCAGGCTTCTTACCACTGAGTTTTCTTGATATAAATAATGCATCTTTAATCTGAAATGACTTTAAATTGCATAAAATAGGAGAAGTCTTTTTAGCAGAAACAGAAAAATGAGTAAAGAGTGGAATTAAAAGTTAGGTATTTGTGGGAGATGGATAGCCTTGCTTAGCAGCCCTGGATGCAATACTTGCCATGTGGGAGAGTCTCCCTTTTGTTAATATGTTTCCTTGGTACTGGTAGCAGTTTGGAGGATGTGCTTGTTGTCTCAGGCCACATTGGTAATAGCAAAATCACAGTGCAGAGGTAAACTCTTAATTGGGGCGTGGGGGAGAAGGGTTAAACTGTACTCAGACCTCACACTTGTTTTTTTCGTCTGAGGACCTTTTATCATCCCAAACTCCCTATTATCCTCATTTTACAGATGGGGGCAGCTTACTCATAGAACAACAAAATGACTTGTCCAAGGTCAACAAGTCAGGAGCAGAACTGGGAGTGGAATGCAGGAGTTCAGACTCCTAATTCTCTGCACTGTGTAGTTATTTAGACTGTGTTCCTTAATGAAGTACAATAGGAAGTTTGGGGAAAGAGCTGAAAGAAAAGAAAACTTTTACTTAAAAATAGGAAAATTATAATATGTGGTTAACTTACTGAGAGACAAGATAAGGAAGGGAATGGCTCTGAGAAAGGCTGCTGAAATTTTCTCAGTCTCTTATTGAACATAGAAGTCATTTGTTAACTAATTGGACCGTCGCGCTGTTGTCTGATATCTTGAGACACTCACGTAAAATGTGGGCTGTTAATCTAGTCTGCTGTGCTAGTTGAATATGCTTTAGAGTGAACCCCAAAGAGTTTAATGACATTAATGGTGCACAATGTTACACAAGTTAAGGATTTTTGCCATTCCCACTCAGTTGGTACCCTTTGTACATGGGTTATATTTCTTTTGTTTTTCTTACACAAATCAGCAGTGATGTATCTTAAGAGTATATATTGCAGATGATGTGTATGCCAGTGCTGATAACCTGAGAATTTTCTGGATAAGCCCGTATTTTTTTTTGAGAAGTTTTGCTTCACTTAAACTTTCTCTGTAAAGTACTTATCTAGTAAGGTTTTATCCAGTGCCCATTTAAGTCTATGGAAGGACTCCCATATATTGGCCAGCCCTTACAGCTTGATATGTACAAGTGTTGACATCTCCTCTAAGCTTGTGTTTTAACAGATTGCAGCTGGAGAATCAGGTATAACCATTTCATTTTGCTTTGTGAGTAGCTTAAATAAGGGAAACTGGTGGAAAATAAATACACAACTTCAGGGTTACATTTTATCATTAATGTTCAAGCAGCTAGAACTCTTCGGACAAGGTTATGGTATCTGTTGTGGCTATCAAGAAAATAAAGTGCCACACAAGGGAAATCAGATGTCCTTTATCTGCAGCCAGGAAATTGCGAGTGTGTTATAAAATGCTTGAGATGCGTCACTCGTGTGTAAAAACAACTGCTCAGATATACTTAGATTCTGCAGTGTTTTTATGTTATACTTGGATTGTATCTATGGTTTTACTTGAAATAGAAAAAGCAAATCCTGAAATACAAAGAAAGATCTTTAGCCACAGAGCCATCCAATGGCTCCACAATGGTTGAATTCTAGAAGTATTATTATAATTTGACTGTCACAGGGTTGGCTGGGATGACAAGTTTGAAAGGCAAGTGATTAAATGTCCACCACCTGCTGATAATCACAAGGGATGATATTTCCTAAAGCAGTGGAAAATATTACAATTAAATCAACACAGAGATACTTGTTTTTTCTTAACTAAAAAATACGGCAGTATTTTTTGTTTTGGTCAAAATGTTGCACTCCTTGGAGAGTTCTTAAAACCACATTCTTCACTATTATTATTATGTAGGCTGAAGAGGTATTTGGTGCTTAACCATAGAGAGACTGTTCCTGTATTTCTTTCATAGGCCGAATTCACATTGACTTTAGTGGGTGTCTTGCCTGCATAAGGAAAAATACGGTTGTGCTCATTTCATAAATGAACATGAGACTTGGAATGAAACAAGCCAGGGCTTTGTGCCAGTTTGTTCTCTCTAAATTTCTCAAGATGAAAATAAATTCTGATTCTCCCTTACTATTCATCTCTTTTATGAGCAAAAGATAGTTATGCTTCTTCCGCATTCATTTCAGTGCTTTCCCATACCAAGCAATGCATGGTGGGTTTCTCATTTAAAAGGAGAGCCTGGCCTGTGGTCTCTCCGGGATGATCGCTTCACACAGCACACACACACACCGAACGCCTTTTAGGTCCAATGCCGACACTCCTGCATGAAAAGATTACTCCACCCCCACCATGAGGCTCCCATCAGGCTCTGAGCAGGGATGAGCACTTTAAACACAAACAGCCCAGCGTGGATGGGTTTTCCTCCACCCCACCACATGGCTCTGATCAGACCTCAGGCAAACGCGGACACCCCAGCGTGAACGGATACCTGTGATTGTTCCCTTAAACAAATTCCCCTCTTTCAACCAGGTGATCATGAATGATATCACTCTCGTGAGGCTAACACAGAGAGATAAAGAACAAATGTTGCTTGCATGCGCCCAAAACTCAGGAGCTTTCGCTGCCATGCTCTGTGAAGCAATGATTCCCAACTCCTTGGTACTGGCCTGGCAGGGTAAAGTGTCCTACCACAAAGGATAGAGTAAGGCAGCCCTACCCAGAAACCTACTGCAAAGGCTTGCAGAGTACCTCCAGGAGAGCTTTATGGACATGTCCTTGGAAATTGACACTCCATCCTCAGACGCGTTAACAGACTTTTCCAGTAGCTGTACTGGAGGTGAATGGTTATCTTATCCAATGCCCAATCACAAGTCTTCAGGGCAAATTAATCATTAAACACCCTTGCTTTTAAACCCTGAGTCATACTTAAAAGGTACGCTCACCAGAAGCGTCTTCTCCGGCATCAAGGTCCAGGAGCCCGCCTTAGGAGGGGGTGGAGGGTATTGGCTCCAGTGTTAAGAACAATTCCTGGCCACTGGGGAGAATGGATTCACCGCTTGCTTCCTGTGCTCTATCCTCTTCCTCCTCTTCATCCTCCAAGAACTCATCTTACTTGCTTCGTGCGACTCTCCGTTTGCAGGTGTCCACAGACAGTGGTGGGGTAGTGGTAGCGTCACTCCCCCATAATTGAATGCAGCTCACAGTAGAAGCGACATGTATGGGGCTGTGACCCAGAGTGCCTGTTTGCCTCCCTGGCTTTTTGGTAGTCTTGCCTGAGCGCCTTGATTTTCACATGATATTGCTCTGTGTCCCTGGAGTAGCCTCTTTCCGTCACGCTCCTGGAGACTTTAGCATACGCATTTGCGTTTGTTTTTTTAATATAGTTCTGCCATAACAGATTCATCTCCCCATACTGCAATGAGATCCAGTACCTCTCGTTCAGACCATGCTGGAGCTCGTCTGCAAATCCGGGACTGTGTGATCTCCTGTGATGGTGGCCTCTGCATGGTCATCTGTGCTGATGAGCTGTCCACGCTGGCCAAAAAGGAAATGAAATTCAAAAGTTACTGAGGCTTTTACTGCCTATCTGGCTAATGCATCAGAGTTGAAAATGTTATCCAGAGTGGTCACAATGGAGCATTCTGGGATAACTCCCGGAGGCCAGTAACGTTAAATTGCATCCACAGTACCTCTAATCTGGAACAGCGATGTTGACTTTTAGCGCTACTCCACTTGCTGAGATGGAGTACAGAAACCAGCTTTAAGAGCCCTTTAAATTGACAAAACAGGATTGGCCGTGTGGATGTAATCGGTTTTAATTCAAGTTAATTCAGCTAATTCTGAAATAATCGCATGCTATAGACCAGGCCTAAGGGAAGGGGAGTGAGACAGGGAGATGAAGAGGAATTAAAGGAGGCTGACTTATTATCCCACGTGATTTTCTTGGTCTTAATGATTAAAACAAAGGTCTGTGATCAGAGCTGTCTAAGCCTTTACAAGAGCAATTGAGGCATTACTATATCCAGGCTGCATTCAGTAGTGTGAGCAGAAATTGTCATGCTAAAAAGCCTCCCAAGTTCTGGAGTAGGGGCAGGCAGAGGAAGCAGGCTTCCAGCATTGAGATGGAGCTGGAAGAGTCACTGTGATCAGAGCAGGCACTCACCCTTTCTCAAGGTGCTTAAGCAATCCGTTTTTAGAGTGTTCCCACCATCCTAAAAAGTGCCAGTTTCTACCCACAGTAGATTTCAGTCACCACTGTGACAGAGCAGAGCACAGCACAGTACAGTACAGTTGAAACCAGTGAAATAATGTCTTGGCTTTAGACTCTCAGTCACGAAAAAAAGGTGGGTGGGGGGTATATGTGACTGGAAGTTTAAGCCTTGTTTAGAAAATGAGGAATACTTGTGGCACCTTAGAGACTAACCAGTTTATTTCAGCATAAGCTTTCGTTGGCTATAGCCCACTTCATTGGATGCATAGAATGGAACACACAGAAATAAGATGCATTTATATACACAGAAAGCAGAAAAAGTTGGAAATTACCATACCCATTCTAAGAGGCTGTTTAATTTGGATGAGTTATTATCAGCAGGAGAAAAAAACCTTTCGTAGTGATAATCAAGTAGATCTATGTCAGACAGTTGACAAAAAGGTGTGAAGCATACTTAACTTAGGGAAGAATCAGAGAGGTAGCTGTGTTAGTCTGGAATTGCAGAAGTGACAAAAAGTCCTGTGGCACCTTAAAGACTAACTAAAGTATTGAAGCATAAGCTTTTGTGGGCTAATACCCACTTCGTCAGATGCACAGGGTTTCTTTATCCGTAGTGGCCAGGATGTTTTTTTCTGGAAGATCACCGATGGATTGTAGTTTCCTCAGGAAATCAGTGGTGTCTTGAAGATAGCTGGGAGTGCTAGTAGCGTAGGGCCTGAGAAGAGAGTCCACACAGTCAGACAATCCTGCTGTGAGGGTGCCAATGCCTGAGATGATAGGGTGTCCAGGATTTTCAGGTTTGTGGATCTTGGGTAGTAAATAGAATACCCCGGTCGGAGTTCTAGGCATGTGTCTGTACAGATCTGTTCCTTGTTTTTTCAGGGAGTTTCTTGAGCAGATGGTGTAGTTTCTTTTGGTAATTCACAGTGGGATCAGAGGATAATGGCGTGTAGAATGTGGAGTTAGAGAGCTGTCTAGCAGCCTCTTGTTCATATTCCAACTTATTCATGATGACAACAGCACCTTGTTTGTAAGCTAAGCCTTGTTTGTAGCTGCTGAATGTCCAGCTGTTCTTGGGAAACGCCTTGGAAGTGGTACCCATAGCTAAAGAGTTCCTCAGCAAGTCCATGACAGATAATCTTATTGGTGAAACAGAATAAAATTGGACTGGGGGAATTTAAACAGAATTGAGATGCTAATCACTGTTGCCCTGCCCCAAAAGGTCACAGTGCGGTGGCTAGGACATGCATGTGTTGCATGAAATTACCTCTTGAAAAAGGGCAATGGATGCCTGGCAAGCATGCACAAAATACTGATATACAGTATTGTATTTTGCAAACATAGCCTGAGCATACGGTGAGCTCAGTCTGATCTGACACAAGAACCAATGACCCAATATACCGCCTTCTTGTCTTGAGTCATTCTAACAGAGGCAATAAATGACTTTGTGGTGCTTGGCAGACTGACTGTAGCACCGTTATCTAACAGAGAACTCACCAGAATGAATAGCAACAACACTGCCTATGGCTGGAGGGAATGACTTGTGCGGAAAGAAAGAATCAAATATATGTATAAAAACAATCACTTGTGCGTGAGGGAGACGTATCGGGTAACATGTTACTAATAATTAAAGGGTGCAAGCGACAGGGAAAGGAGAGGAATGATTTAGGCTACTATAAAAGGATAGATAACTAAGCAAAAGTAAAATTAGACTGAAGATCTGGAAAATCTTTGCGGTAATTAGATTTCTAAGAGTGTAGAATAGTTTTCCTATGGAAGCTGTGAATATCACTGGAGAGAAACAACTGGAACTGTATTTTGTGGGGAGAAGTTCTGCCTTGGCCAAGGTCAGAGGGAATGGAGAATAGCTTTCCTAGCTCTGTCCCACCTCTATTCTCATTGGGGCTCAGAGCCAGTCTTTAGCCACGGCCTTGACTACTTTTTACCCCTTAATTTAATTGTTAATTGGCTTCAATCATCCTGGGGCCGTTCAGCGACCTCTCTGTGGCTCATTATGTTAGAAGCATAATTGTGGCCAGTGTTCTTAGGTCAGAGGCCTCATTGGAATGGTGGACTGTCTACAGCGCTTTCCTGTGTAGTCTCATTTCCACTCAGAATGTGGGGACTCAGTACAATAATTGAAGAGCCAGTAAACTCTGGACTTCCAATCTCACCTCTGGTGTTTTGGGCAAGTCCCTTAGCCCATCTCTGCCTCTGTTTCCCAATTATGTAAAGTGGGGATAATGATACTTATTTGATGGGTTTGTGAGAATAAATTTGTTAATGTTTGTAAAAGACTTGAAAGTTGGGATGTGCTGTTTGTATGCCCTGTGCATCCATCAGAGATAATCACTAGTTTAAGGGCATGACCTACCCTGAGATTTTAAGTAGTTCTCATTGAAAATTCCAAACAAAGTTTAATGTCGTGGTAATGGTGGCCATCATGTCTAACTTTGGAAGAAAGTGTCTGGGGCACAGTCATAAATATTGTTCATGTTTGTGGACGTTTGGAAGGATCTCCCTTTTGGAAATGTGGTGCATTCGAGTAAAATGCTAAATGATATCATTATGCACTAGATGTTTCTAATGCATCAGTAAAAAGAGCCTGTATGTTGTGAAATAAATTATGTCCCCTTCTCTCTCTCCTCCTATCCCCCTAGTTTGGAAGCTCATATTCATTGTTCCATTTTCCCCACAAGTTGAGCTGTATGCAGTATTCATGGGAGAACCTGATAGTACTGTTTGAACTCTCCTAGTTAGGAAACCAGGCAAAGCTTTGACCAGGAATATACCTGACCTACACAATTTGGATCCAGACTTCAAACCTCCCAAAATTCAGAGTGTGAGTTGTAGCTAGGTCTGGCGTTTTAGTTAGATTCATTGTAGAGAAAGAGGAGCCAATCATGAAATCCATCTCTGGGTTTGGATTATATGAAACCATCCTCAACTTAAATCAGTGGCAAAACTTGCATTGTCTTTAGTAGCGCAGACTCTGGCCCATTGAATATCAGTGCAGTGTCAGCTTTGGGCCACTGTGGTCAGGGGTTAGTGAACTGACCCATCTTTTTCAAATGGCTGGTACTATCCCTCCTAACAGAGACCTCTTTATGGCAGATTGGTTAGGTCTGTGTAATTAATGCCACTAAAATCAACTCAATGAATAAAGTTCCTGCAGTGTGTTAGTTTGCTGATCACTGGCACATTGTTGCTTTGCAGGCCTTCGGAAGGTAATGGTGAGAGCCCACCGGCAGGCGTGGTGCTGGCAGGATGAATGGTATGGGCTCACCATCGAGGACATCCGGCAGCTCGAGAAGGAGGCACAGCTGATGTTGGCTCAGAAGATGGCCCAGTTCAGTTACAGTGAAAATGAGGCAGAGCAGCATGGAGCCAAAGACTCTCCAGGCGAGAATGATGTTGAAAGCAAGGCCATGTCCTCCGTCGACGCAGCAGATGCTGCTAATAATATTGGTGAAGCCGTGTCTGGGAGAGGGATAACCAAGCAGTGGTCCACGTCTTCCAAATCCTCGCGATCTTCAAAAAGAGGAGGTGAGATGTTCATAATGGGATTAATTGCATTAGGAGAAAACATGCAATTCTTGCCTTGGTTCAAGCATGAAGTGTGCTGATGTTCACGCTGGGTAAGTTGATCATGTCTCGCTTTAGTGACTAGCCCATACGATGGGTCAGAGCTTATTTACTGCTACCAGCTAACGGCCACTTCTTTAGCCTGTGCATTTGGTGTGAAAGTCCCCATTGATGAAGCTGTGTTGAGGGTTATGCCCATGCTGCAACAGCGACTCCTGAAATGACATTGCCATGAATTCCATCAACATTAAATAAATTACAGAAGGGGGAAATGAGGAAAGGCAGTGAGAGCTGGTGGCAGTGATTGCTGTCAAAAGAAAACAAGCAGGGCACCACAGAGGAGAGATTAGTCCCTGTTAGTGACATGGAAATTTTTATAAGGTTTAATTCCTCAGGCGATGTTCTCTCTCTGGACATGTGCCTGTCTGATGTGAAATGTTAGATGCAGAGAAAGAATCACTGAATAGGCCTTGATCTGATTAATTGTTAGATTCCGTGTTTTCTGCTTTGGATTTCTCTGAAATACAGTTAAAGTGACAGGCATAATCCTCCCTGGTCAGCAATAAATGTTACTGCTTGTCATTCATTTCTAAGGAGCGGGGTGGCTCCGGGGCTGCTGCAATGTAGTTTGCACAGCTAAGCATTGTTATTGGCCTTTTGGGAAGATAATGCAGGTCACAACTGTTGGTGAAGAGGGAGGTGAATGGCAGCTGTTGCATTTTGCTGCTGTTGACGCCCTCTAACCATCATCCATGGCAAAGGAGATGCCACCATGGATCATATTTGTATTTCCTTTTAAATGCTATGCAGGAAAAAATGTGCAAGAGGCTCCAACGAACCTCACTGAAGGACTCACTTCAGAGCGATGAATCTCCCCTGTGCAGTAGGAAGTCACATTCTCTGAAGTATCCTTGCTGTACGCACCTCATTTTCCTCACCCACTCTTTGGAAAAGAGGACTCCTGACATCTTTACTCAGTATTTCCGTCAGGCACAAGCCACATCAAAGACAGTGGCAGGGTTTACAGTAGCAAAAATGTTGTATGTGTTTTGCAGTAGGTTAGCTATCTCACTGTAAAATCCTAAGGCAGAGGTGGGCAAACTCTGGCCTGCGGGACTGACCTGCCCGGCCCCTGAGCTCCCGGCCAGGGAGGCTGTCCCAGACCTGCTCTGGGCAGCGCGCTCCTGCGGGACAGCGTGGCAGCATATTTGACTCCAGCCAGGCATGGCTGGCAGACATGCTGCTCTGAGCGGCATGGGAAGGGGGCCAGGAACAAGGAGTTGGATTAGGGGCAGGGAATCCCAGAGGGCGGTCAGAGGACAGGGAGTGAGGACGGGGTGGTTGGATGAGGTGGAGGTTCGGAGGGGGTAGTGTGTGGTGGGGACAGGGGCGTGAGTGTCCCAGGGGGCCTTTCAGAGTTTGGGGGTGTGGATAGGGGTCAGTGGAGTCAGGGAGCAGGGGAATTAGATAGGGGGTGGGTCGTGGGGGGTGGTTAGGGTGGAGGTTTAAGGAAGGGGGCAGTCGGGACAAGAAGCAGGGGGTGGGGGTTGCATGGTCGGGAATTCTGACGGGGGCAGTCAGAGGGCAGGAAGTGGGGGTGGAGCGTTGGATAAGGGGCAGGGGCCAGGTTGTTTAGGGAGGCACAACCTTCCCTACCTGGCCCTCCATACAGTTTTACAACCCCAGTGTGGCCCTTGGGCCAAAAAGTTTGCCCATCCCTGTCCTAGGGTGAAAATGTGGCCCATTGAAGTCCTTGGGGCCAGAATTCATCCCTTTGATTTAGCTGGCAAAGTGAACAACACAGGACAACCTACAGTTCTTTGAGGAGGGTCCCTGTGGGTGCTCCACTTTAGCTGTCTTGGCGCCCCGTGCTTCTAATCAGAGATTTGTAGCAGTGCCCCGGCTGGCGACGCATGTGCGGCAGCCGTCTCATACCACTCTGAGCAGTTACTCTGCGTGCGCAGCCAACCACCCCCCAATTCTTTCTCTACCACTTTTGGCTTCGGTCAGAATGACAGCAGCCCCTTACAGCTTTCAGTATTTCTATTAGTTCAGTTCCTTTCCAGCTAGCACCCTTTATTAATTTCTTCTTACCATTAAAAAAACAAAAAAAAATTTCCTCTCCTAGTCCTCCTCTTTCCCCCACCTCAGGCAGGTAATTACCCAAAGACAAAAGAGACGTAAGATTGGAACTATTCCCATTTCCTGCTTTCAGCATTGCCTCTCAGACATGCCTGGCTCTTCAGGTTTCAAATGCTGTCTGACTTGCAGTCCGAAACACCTGCCATCACTTTATCCCCCTAATCTGCAACAGGACGTTCCAGATTCCCACAGACAACTTGGTGACTGTGTTTAGTATAAATTGCCAAGGCGTGGCCCAGTCTTATCCACTCTGTGCAGAAGCAGTCTGCCTCTGGCTGTGGTGCATCTCCAACAACATAGACATCATGGCTTTCTACCTGCCAGAATGCCACAGCAGACCAACTAAGCAGGAACTTTTCAGAAACGCACAAGTGGGAGATGGATCCCAGAATCCTAAAAACTATATTCAGACAATGGGGATTCCCCTCAGTAGATCTTTTTGCAATGACCGGCAATGCCAAGCGCCTGCAGTACTGCTCCTGGGCTGGGTGACGCCTTTCTTGTGAAATGGGAAGCTCCACTGTTATATGCCTTCCCACATCTCCCTTTTGAGTCATGTCCTTCACAAGATCAAGCAAGACAAATCCGGAGTGATCCTTATTGCACCAACATGGCCCAGACAAACATGGTTCCCATATCTGAAACAGACAGCTGTGACACTACCATGAACCTGTTTTCTCATGCCTCATTTGCTGACACAGGATGCCTCCTTCATCCCAGCATTTCAATACTCCATCTCCAGGCCTGGTTGATCCGTGGATGACAGGACTTGGGACAGACTGTTCCAAGGAAGTACAAGACATACCACTGAACAGCCAGCGGCTGACCACATGAAAGACTTACACGCACAAATGGATATGATTCTGTACCTGATGCCAGGACAAGCAGATTATTCCACAATTGGTCCCACTACCCATAACCCTCAATTACATACTGACACTAAACAAATCGGGCCTATCTACTAGCTCACTCAGAGTGCATCTAGCAGCCATCACCTCCTTCCACACTAAGGTGGATGGAGTCACCATCTTTGCTCACCCACTAAGAGCTTTCACAAAGGCTTAGAGAACAGTTATGCCACATTATGGGACCCGACTCCCATGTGGGATCTCAAAATCGTTCGTGCCCTCATGGGCAAACCCTTTGAACCACTAACGACCTGCTCGTTGTTGCACCTATCCATGAAGGTCGCCTTCCTAGTAGCTATCACATCAGCAAGAAGGGTGGGAGAGCTAGTGCCCTAATGGCACAACCCACTTTATATCACATTCCTCAAAGACAAAGTAATACTACAACCACATTCTGAGTTCCTCCCCAAGGTTGCCTCCCCCTTCCATCTCAACCAGCCCATTAACTTACCTATATTTTTCGCCAAACCGCATGCTGACAGGGAGGCCTCCCTCCACACTCTGGACACCCACAGAGTGCTAGTGTTCTACATAGACAGAACAAAACCATTTAGAAAATCATCCAGACTGTTTGTATCCACAGTAGAACATTCCCAAGGTCAAACTGTCTCCAAGCAGAGACTTTCTAAGTGGATATCTACCCATCTCCAATTATGTTACCAAAACTATGATCAGCAAACTCCCTCTGGACTTCGCACAAATTCCACTAGAGTGCTATCCCCATCGATAGCCTTTCTCAGTAACATATCCATCATGGACATTTGTAAAGTAGCTACCTGGGCACCAGCCCATACCTTTACCAAACACTGCATTGCAGGAACAATCAGCCGCAGACGCTCACTTTGGATTCTTGATGCTCTCCACTGTACAAACATCAACTCCGAAGCCCCTCCTCTCCCCCAAGGAGCGCTGCTCTACAGTGACCTAACGTGGAGTACCCACAAGGACACTCTTTGAAGAAGAGAAGGTTATTCACCCAGTGCAGTAACTGAGGTTCTTCGAGATGGCTGTCTGTCCCCGCCACAGACTTCGGAGTTTCATGTTGATCATTTGGGGTGGAGAAGGAACTGGAGGACAGTTGGCTGCACATGTGAGGTAACCGCTCAGAGTGGCACAAGATGACTGTCGCACGCGTGGCCAACCCAGGCATTGCTACTACAAATCACCAATTAGAAGCTCAGGGTGCCAAGACAAGTAAAGTGGAGCACCCACAGGGACAACCATCTCGAAGAACCTCTGTTACTGCGCAAGGTGAGTAACCTTCTCTCCACTTGCTACACACTTACCTGGAGATAAAACTTCCACTTCCCTTGGTTGTGCTGGTATTTTACAGTGACAGAGCCATCTCTTGTTAGTTATCTCCTTGTAAAAAAAACCCACCATTTTTGTCCCCTGATGTACACTTGGCCAATGGAAATTGCAGTTCTTCAGCCCCTCTCAGGATTTCACTTAAAGGCTTTCACCGGTAGCAAAACCTGATTTTTAAACTTCAGATTGGCATGGATTTTACTGGAAAAACTGATGAAGGGAATGAATTGCAATGAGCTGGGAAATACGTCACGCAGATACTTTAATCCTCTTTCATGTTAGGTTTAAGAAATAGCAATATATTCACATACATAAATGTGAAGAGCTGTCTGGATTTACAGCTGCCTTTGACAAGAAAGTAACTCCCTCTCTTTGTATGCAGACGATCCATTTTACGCTGCCTAAGCAAGACCCCTGGTGTGAGTGGGGCTCTTGTCACCATCCCATATATTATTATGTGCTCTATTTTTAGAAACTAGCATGCGAGTGCATTTGACGTCATTCCAGTGAGATTTAGCTCGACTGTGCCAATCACACTGCTCGCTATTCCCAGAGGGGTGGATGGTGGGATAGTCGGGAGTTACAGAACCAACTAAGCCGTAATTAACTGCCTCTGCTCAGGGTCACAGTGGTCTTTCCACATGACAATTAAGAGGTAAAATTAGAATCGTAAGAATCTGACTCACATATTTAACCCTATTACAGCAATGGAATAAATAGTTTTCATACAACCATTACAATAACAGGAGCCATTCGATGTTCTTTGTATGCTAAATTAAAATTTTAACCCTGCTGTGTTACATTAGAATGCTGTGTACACAGGTACACAGTACATACTGTACATATGTGTGTGTGCTCCCTGTTCTGTAACATGGATGAGTGCACCACAATCATGAGTGAAACTGAGAGAGAGAACCAGTCTCTCTTGCGTCTCTGTGTATGATTTTCACTTTAGCTGACTTAGTATCCTGTGAAGAGCTCATCTAAAAAGAGTTCACAGTAGCTAGTTTCTAAATTGTATTTTGAAAGCTAACACCACAAAAGGTTTACTTAGCACAATGAACTTTGAAATGGAAAATGAAAGGGATCAAGTAGATGTAAGAAAAGAAGGGCAAACAGACACTGAAGGAATTGTCGTGTACTCTGATTCTCACTGTATTAGTGTAAATCTGTCCATAGTGCACACTGAGAGCTTCCATAAAAATACTTTGATAGCATTTCATTTATATCACCCCAATTAAAGTTTAAATAGATCTTTGTTCCAATTGGTATGGAAGCAATTTCCTTCTAGAAAACAGATTATTTCTCTCCATACTGTTCCGTGTAGTTTCCCATCTGAAAGTTAGTGGAAGCTGTAGCACAGCTTGTGTGCTGTTACTGTTGAGAAGAAGGCTTACAAATCAGACTGTTTCCTTTTTAATTGCAAACTTTAAAAACAAAATGATTTTACACATCCTACTAATGGTTATAAATAGCTGCCGTTTAAAATAGCGTAAGAGTGATACAAACAGCTTGCTTTAATGTGGCAGCTTGCGGGCAGGTTATAACCACAGTAAGCAAACAGGACTTGTAAAGTGGTACATTGACATCACACTAGCATCACTGGAATATTGTGCCTTAATCTATCGCTGCAGTGATAGATTTTCACAAGGTGCACACGACTATGTTCCTGTAGCAAAGACCATGTCAGGAACACTCTGCCTTGTTTATGTAGCTTTCTGCATACGCCTTTTTTTTTGTTTTTTCCAGCAAGCCCCTCCCGCCATAGTATATCCGAGTGGAGGATGCAGAGCATTGCCAGAGATTCAGACGACAGCTCAGATGATGAATTCTTTGATGCACATGGTATGTGGAACCAAAATGGTGATCGGTTGTTTTATCTTAAAGGGTGGAGTTGGGAGGGGAGCAGGCAGTGAGACCACCTGCCTTGCTTGAAACTGTATTGTTTTCTAATCAAGGGTTTTATGCAGCATTGATGTAATTCAGAGCAATACCCAGCAAACTATTTCATTTAACTGAGTAATATTTCAAGTTTAGTGTAATCTGTCTGATTATTTTTTTAGCATGAAGTGATCTTGAGTTCTTGTAACATATGGAACTGGGGGTGGGGGGGGGTTGGTGCAAATGCATGAGGGTAAAATTCTGCAGTTCTCTACACAAGCTGTGGATGTGACTCTTAATATTTCTGATTCTGAATGACTGAGATCATTTGTTTTCAGATAACCAAGTGGTAAGCTCATGAAAAGTAGAGTCCTGCCTGAGTAAGAAGAGACCCTAGTCTGTCTTTAGTAATAGTCCTTATTAACACCTTGTATGCCTGCATGAAGAAATGCAAAAGGGAGTGAAGGGAGATGTCAGAGTTCACAAGCATTGAAAGTTTTTTTTCCTGTAAGAATTCCTGAAGTGTTTTAGTGTGCTATAGCTCTCTCCACATATTTTTATGTTTGCTGTGTGTATCTAAAAGGAGGATGCTCAGCTCTACAGGACTCAGATTGTATATTTTACGTATTTATTCAGTATATATAGTATTTGTTAAGCACTGACAGTGAGCTCAGCATTGGTACAAAGCACTAACTACCAAGATACCCTTCTCTAAACACCTTCCAATGATCATCTAACAAGCTGGCTAACCTGCACTGCTGGAGCTGGCAAATGGAGTTTCTGGTACCATTTGGTAAATAGTATTTCATTCGTGATTGACCATAGCAAGTAGTACAGCTGAAGCGATGTACTCCAGAAAAGTTTTGATAACAAATATTACGATAATGCCCCAGATTCTCAGGCTTTCCTTCAAATGTTTTCTTGTGGGAAGTAGCACGCTGCTATTGAGTAAGACTGCAGGTTTGTGCAAGTGAATAGACTGCTTTGAGTACAGGTTGGCTCGGGGTTGAAGACCTAAGTGTCACTGGCCCAGAAGCCAGGGCTAACTTATTTTATGTGTCTTTATTTATTAACTTGTATAGCTCCTGTAACAATCATACCTCAGGGCTTTACCATAGCAGTATAAACATATGAATATAAGTGAGTCATCTAAACAAACTCATAGCTATCCACCATGCATTTTACCTTTTATTTGCTGACTAATAGAATCTAGAGATGGACAGCATCTGCTTAAATCATCTAGTTCATCTGCTGCCAATGAAAAATTCCTCCCTATTCTGCTTTGACTGCATCCTATTCAGTCTAGCTTGAAATGTGCTTAATTTGATTAGGTTTTTTTCTTCACAAATAGATGTTCTCGACAATGCATATTAAGGCTACTCGGGTTTTTTGGATAGTGACAATCTGCTACACCCTTTATTGCAGACCAGACGGCTCTCTCATTAGACGCCAACTGCATTGGATTTGTGAATATGGAATGAGTGTTTCTTACAGTGAATACTGTAAGAGAGACTTGCTGGGCCAGTACCATGGAAACTAAGTGTCGATTGGGGTATGAGTCAATGATGAATACAGCTCCTCATGAGTGCTTCCTGTATACATTCAGATTTCCTTCCTGAATAGTGAGCGTAATCTGAGCCTTTAAAGATTTTTATCTTGTTAGACTTTCCACATGTTCTCAGTCACTGCCATGTTCTGGTAAGGAGAGTTAAAAATACAGTAATATCTATACTGTAATAAATGATAATAACAGGAGTAATATCATATTTGGTGATAATTTAAGCAGCAGTAAGACCTATAATTAAACTTCTTAAGGAAATGAATTCAATATTTAGATTAAGTTGCTGGAGAAGCTTTGAATTTAATCTCCCCCTCTTTGTTCTCTGTCTGACACACACGATTTCTCTGGTGTATTCCCGTTGGCAGAGGTATCAAGTGGTGTTACCTGTTTGTACATTCTCTCTGTGCAGTGAAATCAGATCAATTCAAGTTTTATTGGGGTTGGAAGAATTAAATAGCATGTTGGCGTGACCGTTTTCAGGTCACTCTTTTATGGTTGAGGTGTTATTAAAAGCACTAAAAATAAACAGTCTTTGCACAGCAATGCATTCAACCCCATTTATATAACTCTTAGCTGTTTATTATCTTCAGAAAATCTGATAGTGTTTCAAAATCTTTGTTCCTGATCTGAAGAATCTTCCAACTAATGATTTTATTAGTAGCAGTAAAGCAACCAAAAAAAAAAAAAAAGAGAGAACCTAGCCTGTGAATCTTAAGATTATAGCTTTTACATCTTGGAGACAGCTGAAATTGCAGTCATTTTTATGTATATAACTCTTAGTTAAATTTACCTCTTCAGGAAAAAAAACGCTAAGCATGGAACGATAAATACAATTAACCTTCAGTGATAATAAATACGATTTCAAATCAGGATTACATAAAAGTGAACAAAAGCAGTGTTTTATGTGCAGATTTGAGGGGTTATTAATTGGTTTCTCTGCAGTGTTAGAGGGAAGAGTGCCCAGAAGTCAGAGATGGTCTGCTAAAGAAATAGCCTCTGACTGTGGGAAGTCTACAAGGAGGAGACTTTGTTAGATGAAAGGAGAGTTTTAGAATAATGGTATTGATTTGGTGTCTATCATCTGATGAGCTCACTGTGGTTAACAGATAGTAATTTAATGAAGGTGAAAGTTGTATGAGGCATAATGTTGCACACTTTCTGGTACCACAGATTCTAATGCTCTTCCAAGACAAATTTGCTTTGCTGCTATGTCTCTTGAGTCTCGACAAGAAATACTAATGAAGTCACTTAATAACTGTGTTTAATTAAACCTCTCCCTGCAGATAGCTGTGCTTGACTGAATAATGGTGATAGCTCGTAGGAAGATAACTGGTACATAGCAAAGCCAATAGTCTTTCATACATTTCCATTTGAGAATTCTAATATTTTTAATAGAGAAGATTTTGCTGATGGGTTTTTACTAAGTCCTACTCAGCAGTGTATGAGAAACAGATACTTAATATGCTCCAGCTTCCAAGTCTCAAAACTGAAAAAAGAAAAAAATCACTTAACTTTCTGGCTAATGATCAGGCAGGTGTGTCAATAGAAGTGGTATACAGTTAAGTCTGTTTGCTTGCCAGACTTGGCATTTTTCAAAGGTGATTTGAAAGAATTTTTCACTTGCTAACACATGAGCTCAGAGTTCTGAGCAAACTAAGATGTCATAACATACATCGAACATTTATAGGAGCCTATCACCATATTTTCAGAGAACACTTTATCCAGCTTAAAATTGCATCCAAGACCTTGTCCAGGAATGAGGAGCCATTGCACCATTTCCTCCTTTAGCTCACGTGCTTAGAACCTAGAGAAGAGTGACACCATTGGGCAGGTCTATACATTTAACTTTCGCCAGTACAGTAATGTTATAGAATCATGTTGTCAAGGGATGCAATTTTTTTAACAACATGTTTGTATCGGTAAAGCCTTAGTATAGATGTATAGATATAGCTTATATAGATATAGCTTAGTATAGATGTATAGCTGTAGCTTATATAGATATAGCTTAGTATAGATTTATAGATATTATAGATATCTAGATATAGATATTATAGATACCTAGATATAGATATAGCTTATTTCATTCGGGAATATAAGCTATACCAGCAAAAGCACCCTTTTGCCTGTATAAGCTGCGCATACTCTAAGTGAGTTTGCCAATATAGTTATCCTGGCAAATCTTTTCCAATATAGATTAGGCCTAGTGCCCAGGATTTCTAGGCCATGATTAGTATAAAATGAGAAGCCTGTGCAAAGTGGGTGTCTTGCTGCCCTTCCTAAATGTGACCAGGTTCAGGCTTAGATTTTTCAAATTTATTAATGCCCAAAATAGCCTAGGGAATTAGGTTCGCTTTATTCCTTTTAGGTACTTGTGGTGTTAACAGTAATGATACTTAGCACCCTTTAATTTAAAGATTTTCAAGCTAGACAAACAAGGCAGCTAAGCTTCCTAACTCCTTTGGGAGACATGTACGGCAAATGTAGGGATTGCTTCACCAACTCCTGAAATGCAGCAACTCCTGAAGTGGATCACGGTGCCTGTTTATTATTTATTATTTGTATTACTGTAGCACATGGGAGCTCTGCTCCTGGGCCAGGACTCCCATTGTATTACAGTCCATAGAAACACAGAACAAAAAAGATGGCCCCTGCTCCAAAGTGCTAACAATATTAGTATAAGACAAGAGACAACAGAGGAATACTGACAAACAGGGAGCACAAGGAAACAATGGGTATGACTACCCTATGGCAAAAAAAACTCTACTTCAGTGAGTCTTTGAGCTTGAGTCACCTGACTTGGGCTTGCCAGGCTCAAAATAACAGTGTAAACACTCTGGATCAGGCTGGTAGCCAGGCTCTGAAACCCAGCGAGGGGGAGGGTCTCAGAGCCTGGGCTCCCACCTGAGCATCTACACTGCTATATTTAACCCGACAGTGTGAGCCCCGTGAGACCAACTCAGCTGACCGGGGCTCTGAGACTTGCTGGCATGAGCTTTATTTAGTCTATGTAGACATACCCAGTGAGTCTGTGTCAGTCAGCATGATGGGCAGTGGTCTCAGCCCACCAGCCCTCATCAGGTTGTTTTTGGAGGCATCATGGCAAAGGAGAGTTTAAATGGATGACAGTGAATTAGTTTCATGGATGTTTATGGGTAGCTCCTCTCAAACTTTACCATAGGCACGGGAGAAAGCATGAAGGCACTTGTTAGAAAATGTAACAAATGGGCAATGGAGGCTGGTATCATGAGCTGATTGGAGATCAGAGTCAACATCGTGACAGAGAAAGAGAGGTGGTAGGCCGAGTGGGAATAGGCCATCAAGAGCCTCAAATGTGAACACCAGAGTTTGTTTGTTTGCAGCAGACAATGGGGAGCCAATGGAGGGATGCAAAGAGAAGACTGACGTGGTCAAAACAATGGGCTAAGAAAACTATGTTTGCAGCAGCATTCTTAGTGGATAAGAGGGGGGCAAGATTGCGTTTGTCAAGGCCAGAGAGAAGGATGTTGCAATATTCAAGACACAAGATGGTGAGGGCTTATCTGAGAGAGTTAGCTGTGTGAATGGATAAGAAAGTCTGTGTCTCAGAGATGTTATGCGGGAAAAGTTGGCAAGAGAGGGGTCCAAGTTTAAGATGTGCCCACTGTACAAGCAGGAGTGACAGTGAGTATGGTGGTGTTGTCCACAATGATTGGGAGGGGAGATAGCAAGGATGGCTGGGGAAGGGGAGATCAGGAGCTCTGTTTTAGGCATATTGAGCTAGAGCTGGTGGCTAGACATCCACAAGGAGATGTCGGTGAGACAAGCCAAGGTTTTAGTTTGGGCAGAAGGAGACAGGTCTGAAGTAGTAGGGGTAAGTCACTGAGGCTATTTATTGTAAACACTGCTGTATGATTTTATAGGTTAGGACAGAGAATGTGTCAAGGAAAACAGCAGAACTTAGATTCTAAACAGCTAACAAGATTTTAAAGCAACTTATACACATTTCAGAGCTATACACAGACTACTTGTATACTCTGATGAACTGAAACAGCTTTTCTTTTATATTTAAAATGCATTTTGCTCTCACTGTCCTGAGAGCTGGTGTCTGTATAAGATTCCAGGATTGTCACTCTCTGTCACTCTGAAGCCTAGAAGGTCTATTGAGTCAGTGTGAACCAATGGAGACAGCTACAAGAGGACTGAGAGCTCTTTCTGTTAGGAATATCCATTATCACTGGGATTTGTGATCTGTTACCATCCAATGTTTAAGTCTTCATCCATTTTGACTTTACAGATTGTACCTGAGAGTCGTACAGCTACAGTACATACATCTATGCCATGCCAAGAAACCTTCCTTACTCACCATCCTTACTCTGCAGCTAATTTGCAAATGCCAATTTTATTGATTACAAGAGGGAGATTGCACAGACTGTGGATTTTGTGGCCCAACTGCCACATCCAAGTGACAGCATGAGTTTTAAGCTACTAGTAGATTATACAAACACTACATTTAAATATTATCTTGCCTCAAATTGCAGTGAGGTTACACAGAATTAATAAAGGTATACTTTTATTTATAGACATGCTGTATGTAATGTGTGTATGTGCATGCATACACACATCTGCTCACACATATACAAGTGTATCAAAAATATTTTTTCTGTCTTTAAAGAGGACTTGTCTGACAATGAGGAGGGGTTCCCAAAAGAAATCACCAAATGGAGTTCCAACGATCTCATGGATAAAATTGGAAGGTCTGAATGCGATATCCAGGGTAATTTATTTCTTTTTACTTCACACTGCACATTTTTACAGTAACTTATTTTAATCTTCATGCCCAGCCTCTAAAGAAAATATAATTCATTACACCCATTTTACAGCTGGAGAATTTGAAGCAGAGAGAAGTGACTTGCCTAAGGCCTCGGAGAGATTCAGTGTCCAAGCAAGAGTTAGGAATAGAGAGATCTTGTGTCTCAGATTCTCGCTCTCTTAGGTTCCATTTCAGTTTGATTTCTTTCTATACCAAAAGCAATTATCTGATCAAATGATTAAGTGCTCTGGTGCAGTCTTAAATCACCTATACATTCTTCAGACTTTTTAACCCCTTCTTCCTTACTTCCTCCCCATACAACAGGGATTTGTGTTAGGAGAAGTTTTAGCCTTCTCACCTGTATCCTCCTCATCTGACAACATCTTCCTCTCGAAGCCTTTTATGAAGTGCTGAAAGGAAATTGACTCATCAGGTTAGACTGATTCATTCAGTGATAGGGGTGAGGTGAAAACTGCACTTGTGCTTTCTTGAGTCAAGTAAATTTACACATGCAGGAGCAGGCCAAACCCCATTCCCTTATTAGAGCTCAAACATCCTCTTCCATGCTTCTATGCACTGATAGTTTCTAACAGCTGGGCAAGAGTATGTCCCACTGCTGCTCTTTAGTTGCTTGAGAAGAACAGTTATCTCCTTGATGAAGAGACATGTGGCCAAATTCAGACTGCTGTTAGCAATTTGCAGTTCCGTTTCCTTCAGTGGGCTCCTACTTGCTCACACCAAATCTGTATCTGACCAAATCTTTTTTAAAATATGGGCTGTCTCCTCAGTTCTACAGCTGGATGTCCTTTAGAAAAACCTTCATGTTAAAAGAGAGCTACTAGAACATTTAATGATGGCGTAACTCATGGGTTCTCAACTTGGAGGGGACCAAAAAGTGTTGGGATCACACATACTGCATCTTTCCCATGTTGCTAAATGGGAGAGGGAATCTGACTAAGTAGGAGGTGGATCCTGATGTGGAAAAAATTGAGAACTACTGCCACAGCCAATGCCATCATTTGTATAGTTTCTGTATAGAATGGAGTCTGGCTGTACTTACATTAGAAACCTCTTTAATTCCAGGTGACTTGTATCATGAGACATCAACAGAGTATCATGTTGGTTCCAGTGTGGAAAGGCTAAGCATCATAGAGGTAAGCACTTAGATTGCATCAGTTAAAATCCCCTGTTTGTTTAGAGAATGTAGCTGGTGAAGTGATGGAGTAAATAGCACACTTCATTGCTGCAGATGTTTTTAATGTGACCTTTGTGGTATCTTTGTGTCATGGTACCTACCTATGTAATATTGTTAATCACACATAAAAAACGACAAAGCTTGTGAATGGCAATCATAAAGATCCTCAGCTGAAAGAGCAAATGATGTACCCGTGAACTAGCCTAGCAGCAAACATATTCAGAAGTAGCTGTCAATGCACTGTTTGAAAATCATTTTTATTCCTCCCTCTAGAGAGACATGCAAGCTCAAATCACGTTATGGACAAATCCTCCTCACCCCCACCAAAATCCCTCCAGTTTTGTTCCAAAATTAACATGCGCAGAAATGAGGGGGAAAACAAATAGAGTGAAGGTGTAATAGAGTAATTCTAAAACCTGTTAATTGTTCCTTAAGGGGAGGAGCTTTGTTTTCATTTTACAAGTTTAACAAGTCTTAATTATCCAAGAGTAGTTGTATTTCAAGACATGTGTCTTGAAGTCATTTTCTAATGCTTGATTGGATTAAAGAATCCAAACAGCCCTCTCTACCCTAAACTAGTCAGAAATTAATTGGGTGTCTTTACCTTACCTTTACGGGCAGAAGTCATTGAACTTGACAGGAAAGGAGCCTACAGGTGACTGCTGATAAGCTTCCGGGTAATCCATGGTATGTCAGAACTACACACGGAAGAACTACTCACATAAAACACTTATTACTGAAAGTAAAAGCAGTAGTGACTTGGTAAAACAGCTCTTCCCATGCTATTAGTCATGCACTTCCAGATAAGAATCCACTTTATAGACACCATAGGCCAAAATAAATGAAGGTGTAAGTTACAGAAACTAATAATAATACTTAGCTCGTATACAGCATTCCATCCATAGACAAATTCTAACTCGAAATTCCATTGCTTGAAGCCATTAAATATAGTCTGGATGTCTTTCTAAAAGATTCCATAGCTCAACTAGAAGTTATGGGCTTGGTGCAAGATCTGTTGTGTGAAATTCTCTGGCTTGTGTTGTAAAATCATGAGTGGTGTGGAGAAAGTGAATAAGGAAAAGTTACTTATTTGTTCCCATAATATAAGAACTAGGGGCCACCAAATGAAATTAATGGGCAGCAGGTTTAAAACAAATAAAAGGGAGTTCTTCACACAGTGCACAGTCAACATGTGGAACTCCTTGCCTTAGGAGGCTATGAAGGCTAGGACTATAAAAGGGTTTAAAAGAGAACTGGATAAATTCATGAAGGTTAAGTCCATTAATGGCTATAGCCAGGATGGGTAAGGAATGGTGTCCCTAGCCTCTGTTTGTCAGAGGATGGTGATGGATGGTAGAAGAAAGATCACTTAATCATTACCTGTTAGGTTCACTCACTCCAGGGCACCTGGCATTGGCCACTGGCAGTAGACAGGATACTGGACTGGATGGACCTTTGGTCTGACCCAGTACACCTGTTCTTATGTTCTTACAGGAAATCAGGCTAGATGATCAGAACGGTTCCTTCTTGCACTAAAATCTATGAATCTCAAACTCACTTTTTAGATGGGTGAATATCACTACCCCTATTTACAGATAGACATATCATCTATAGACCTTGCTTTCTCTGATGCTGGGTGGATGTGGGGAAGAGTTTACACTTTTATTAATTGTGCTAGGAAAAATTAGGACTTGACTTACTCTACAGAACTGTCAATCTAGCACCTTTTCATGAGTACAAAACTCATGATAAAAATTACATTGCATTCTAAGAAAAAATGTTCAAAGAGCTGATGTTTGGGTTAACCTAATAAGGTTTGGAATGTAGCCTTCATTAGCATACAGGGATAAAGTATTAGGAGAAAGGATTAGAGCAAGACTCCCACAGTGTTTATGCTAAAATTATAAGATGACACCTTAAATATATGTTGAATGTTTTGACCTGGTCAGATGCAGTGAATGTTAATGAAGGAGTCAATGACAGTAGTTATTACCCAGATCTTAAATAGTATGATACAGGTTGGAATGGATATTTTTGCACATGCTTTTGAGGTATCAGCATTACTTTGCAGGCATTTCAGGAAGAAAGAACCAAGTTTCTTGAAAGATACCCTCACTACAGGATTATTTCTTGGGCTTGAAATAAACCATTTCCCCACTGTTGTGTATCTTGAAGTGCACCAGTACAGTTGTATGGACAATGTAAGTGTTTTGTTGCTATTAGGTAGGAATTGGCCTGTCCCCTGGAGGTGCCTGTATTTTGGGGCAGTGTTGTAAGTACATTGTGAAGGGCTGTGGAAGAGAAGATGCTAAATAAACATAGTGGTGTTGGGGCAAAAACCAAAGGCTTGGGGGAAACAAGTACATCCACTATATCTTGTTTCATTTTCTTTTAGGATGAATCAGTGCAGCCATTAATGCAGCCAAGCAAAATTCACGTCCTAATCTTGATATTACATGGAGGAAACATCCTGGATACAGGAAGTGGTGACCAGAATTCTAAACAAGGAGATGTCAATACTATCACAACAGTGTTTGAAACGGTAATGAGGGTACATTACCCAGCTGCTCTTGGACACATTGCAGTCAAGCTAGTCCCTTGCCCAGCCATCTGCTCAGAAGCCTTTTCATTGGTATCCAAGTAAGTTAGTGCTCCTTTATCTTGGAGAGGGGTACATTTGTAAAATTTTACTCTCTGTTGTAGTGCCTCTATAATCAGCGCTATGGGATATACACTGTCCTTGTTGAGGATGCTTAATATTGATGAGAGCTAGCCACACACCTTGAGAGTGCACTTTATTAATTAGCTAGCAAGCCTTCCAGCCTCAATTTCATACATGGCTGTAATGAATACTATAACAATGCAGCTGGAGTTCTGTGATTGATTTACTCAAACTAATCAGATAATTACTTCAACTTGAATTTACAGAGTTATTGTCCAGGGGTCAGTCTGACTGCATGTGTTCTCTGAAGGTTTAGGTTTAAGGGGGAAAGAAGTGTGTTTTCCCAAGCCCTAGAGCATTTCTACCAGCAAGAAAACACACAGCTTTGTACTTTGAGATTTTTATTTTATGATCTGAAACATGGATCGTGCTGGCTGCAAATGATGAACTCATAATGCAAGCCTCTGTCTCTTTCATCTGCTTTCCTATATTCAGCCTCAGCCCTTACAGTTATGATGAAGGATGCCTCTCCACTAGTCAGGATCACATTCCACTTGCTGCACTTCCTCTGCTAGCAACATCATCCCCACAATATCAGGAGGCGGTAGCCATGGTGGTTTTGAGAGCCAATCAAGCTTATAGCGAGTTCATTAAATCAGAAGAAGGCACATCATTTACTGGCCAGGTGGGTAAGCTGCTGTTTGCAGAACAATAAAATGAAGAGCAAACAAGGTCATTTCCTTCTTGGAATTTGTTGGAAGAGTTGGAAAAGTTTGACAATGCTGGGCTAATTTATGAAAATGTTTTCTTGGGTTTTTTGTTTTGTTTTTAAGATAAAGATTTTCCCTTATTGTTCTTATTGGAGATTCATTTTTATAAGGAGAAAATGCAAATTAGAGTTAAGAAATTTAGCTGTAAACATGTGACGTTTAAGCAAAAGACACCATGGGTGTGATGTATATCTCCAAATGAGGTGTAAGGAATGCTCTTACCTGTTATAGGTATTCTTCTGCCCCCACCCCAACCCCTGTTACCATAACATCTGAGATCCTCTCAGTCTTTAATGTATTTATCCTCACAGTGCCCCAGGAGGTAGGGCAGTGTTATTGTCCCCACTGGAGTGCTACAGTCTCCAGACGAGGAACTGAGGCACCAAGAGGCTGCATGATTTTGCCCAAGGTTGCACAGGAAGTTTGTGAGAAGGGAATTGAATCTGGACCTCCTGAAACCCAGGGTAGTGCCTTAATCACTGGACTGTCTTTCCTCGCCATGTATCACAAGTGCTTCTGCCTCTTCCCACTTTTTATAATCGGAGTTTCACAGCCTCCCATATGGGAAGAAATTATCTCAGATCCTGCCTCAAGCCAGATCTGTTCCAGAGCTGGAAACCTTCCAGTATCTCACATCCTGGTATAGAGTAACTGCTGACCCAGAACGCACCCATCTGAGACATGATGGTCAATAATTCCATAACTTCTTGGGCTAGCGAGGGCTCATATTCTCTGATTAAGCAGTGATGCTGATAAATACATGAGGGATCTCGTGTTCCCCATTTCCTGGGCTTAGATGCTTTATTCCTTTAGCTAGTATTTCTGTGAATTCAAAGTGAGGTGGATCAATTTGGGTTTTTCCCCCACCCCCCCAATTGCTCTTTCAGGTCTGTTTGGTAGGGGACTGTGTAGGAGGAATCCTGGGATTTGATGCCTTATGTTACAGCAATCAGAGTGTGTCTGAAAGCCAAAACAGCAGCCGACGAGGGAGTATTGTAAGTGTGCAGGTAATGCAGCCTACTAGAAACTAGTCAGGATAACCCTGTTGGCCACAGAACTTCCCTGTCCGCCCGTAGCTCCAGACGGAAGGGAGGGTTCCACCTTTAATCCTTCCCCATTCTACGTCCAGTCATCCTCCTGTGCCTAGGCGCTATGGAGGACTGGTTAGGACTCTGTCAGTGATGCCCTAATATCAGCAATAGTCACTCTCATGTAGTTAGGGCTTTCATCAGAAAGAACAAAGCTCCGTTTTCCAGTTTCATGGAGGGCGTGTGCACACTTGAGTGTGTGCTTGTGTCACTACTTTTGGGGTATGCTATGCCCAACCCTTCTGTGTTGTATTGTTTTGTATTATACGCCCGCCTAGTGGCTATAGAAATGTTATTTGGTTTTAGATTTGAATACCAGAAATCCCATATGAAGCTAGATTTTTTTAGTATATTTATCAAGTGAAAATTCATTACAGACTGGGAAGTTCTGAGTAATCTTTCTCAGGACCATCAAACCTCCTATTCTGCCAGACGGTGTGAGTGGAGCTTCAAGTTGTTAATGTCCTTTTTAAGCATTTCAGTTGCACTCTGAGGTAGGTAAAGTTGAAAAATTCCCAGAGTGCACTTAGGCTAGGTGTGTTAGGAAATGGAGAGATTAGGTAGATTTGAACTGGAACAAATGAGGAGGCAGAATGGTTGTTTGAAGAACAGTCTAATATGGTTGCACTTCTGACTTGCTTCCTGATACCTGTGTACATAAAATCCTAGGACACTGACCTTCTGTCTCCTGGAATAATTGTGAACAACAGTTATTGTTCCGGAGGCTCCAACCTGGAGGCCAGCAGACACCTCAGCAGAAGCAACATTGATATTCCTCGTAGCAACGGAGAGGATCCAAAGAAGCAGCTGCCTCGAAAAAGGAGTGATTCATCAACCTATGAGATGGACACAATAAAGCAACATCAGGCATTCCTTTCAAGGTAAGGTTTCAAAGGAACAGTGAGTCAGGAATCCCTGGGGGCAAGAGAGACATTCTTGTGCAGTTTTAATGTTATTTTGTAACCCCGGGGATGGCACGGTTGAGGAAAATTGTTGAAGAATATCAGAGGTGTTTAGATTCCATTGGCAAGTGCGGGCTTTTCAGAGGAATTACCAGCAGCATTGTACAGTACAGTGTGATTGTGGGGTCAAAATTAACCATGAGCTGATGCTGTGTTGCACCCATGTTACAGTGGGGGGAAGCAGCTGCATTAGAGTAGCAAGAGGTTGATGGTGATTTTTTTTGCCATGTTACTTTATCAGGATGGAGCAAATAGAGTAACTATGTAACCAGTGCAGCTGAGGACCATACAAGAGAACTTAGAATCAAATGTCATTTTAAGTTTAGGCATCTATCAAATTGATCCTGACCTGCTGGCCTGTTGGTTGGAGAGATGGACCTGACCATCTGTTATGAGCATCCCTAAACACTGGGATATTTTGAGTCTAGATATGAACACTGACCCTGGGACCTTCCCAGGTTCACAGGGCCCTTTGCTCCTATTCTGGAGACGCAAGTCCAGGGCAGTAGTCCCTTGCTCCCAGGCCATGGGGTTTGGGATGCTCTAGGTGCAGCACTACAGTCCGCAGAATTGCTCAGCTTTGTCCAATACTGACCCTAACCCTGTTTAAGGAGCAGCATTGACTGGCTCTGAAGGGTGGTTCCAGCCAAGCCTTCTTGCCTGGAGGTGGGTGGAAGCAGCCCATGGCCTTGTATGTCAAGCAGGGACGTGAGGGGTCCTCAGGGCTCTGCCAGAGTTGCAGTGGAACCCTGGGAGAGGAAATTAGATGATCATGAATCCTAAAAGAACAGAATCCTAGGCCTTAGAGATGGAAGAGACCAATTAGTTCCCATCTAGTACATCCCCAATTAGTGCAGGAGTATCCTTGACAGGTTACTAGGCTGAGCACAGCATTAGATTTAATTGTTGTATACTTTGGGTCTCCTCATCACTTCCCTTGGCATACTGCTCCCCACTCTAACAGAGTTTGCTGTGAGGAAGGTTTTTGTTCCTGCTCTTCACCCTGAATTTTCCCTTTGGGGAAATTTTTTTTAACACCCTCCTGAATCTCCCAGTGCTTGGCTCAGACAGAGGCATATGTTGTATATTTACTGTATTGCCAGCACAGGCAGCCAAAGCTGCATCTGCCCTGTTAACCCTCTCCTCCAAATTAATGTGTACCCTTTACTAAGCATGGAGCCTGTTTAGTTACATCAAAAGTCTGTTTCAGTTTCTTATATGTATTGAGGCCCTTAAGTAACATAATAATGAACTTTTAAAATGGTTCTCTAGAAAATCACGTAATTTATCATTTATTAATTTAATTTCTTTCCTAGAGGACTGTCCTGTTACCACTTAGATACTTTGAAACAAGACACATGCCCTTACTGCTGCATTTCCATCAGCTTGTGAAATTAGGAGAATTCTAGACATTTTCTACTGATCCTTCCCTTTCACTGCCTCACAAGCAGTGAACCCTATGTGCAACTCCAAGCCTCATTCTCCTACACCAGCTAAGGTTGTCGTTCCATTCCAACTTGGGGACTTGGACTCTGCTCCTCTGTCAGGAACCCTTTACTAAAAGATTTATACAAGAGGGAAGGTATGAAAGTGAATGGCATTGGGGCATGGAACTGCTATATTAAAAAAGATGGCTGCATTTAGGAAAACCAGTAAGCTCTTTCCAGCAGGCTAATAAAAGACAATCAGTCTCTTGGTGTAGCTTAGCAAGGCAACCTCATGTATTAGACAGGCAAATGCTGGTCAAATCAAAACATATTGCTTTCTCCTCCTCCCTTGCTCTAGAAGTCAGAGAGGGCTATAACCTGGACTGAACCAAGGAAGATGGCCTTATTTGGTATCTGGCAAGCAGTTTCCCGTTTACTTTGTAAAATGGGTGGTGAGCCCAGAGTAGGCTAAGGATACTGGCAGGTCCATTGTGTTTACCCCATATGACTGCATATAACCAGCATATTACATTACACTCTGCTTATGATGATTGATTAATGAACAGCAGGATTACTAGTACAGTCTCCTATCACTACATAACTTTAGCACTACTATCAATTTTTGCTATGAAAACCAAGACATGATGTTACATGGTTACACAGCTTAGTGCAGAGTTCTTGGCAGGAGAGAGACCCAAGTTTACCTAATGAGCACAGCAAATGTGTGTCATTCAGGCAACCTGACATATGGCAGTCTTTCCATTGGTGCCCAATGCAGACTTCAACACATGCCAAAGACAGATTAATTTTCATTCGTGTGTTAGACTTATCCACTACTTTGGGACAGTGCCCAGCAAAGTCGGAGCATCATCTGGTGAGACGACCACTCTTTTATTTTTAAATTCAGTCCTTCTGCACTGCTACAATATTTCTGGTTGTGTTGGTTTTATATTATTGTCAATTAGTTGACTTGCTATTAAACCCAGTTTGATCCTGTCTAATCAATGTAGCTGTAGCATTCTAAAGGAAAAGCAGGAGCATGTGGATTGCTTGGGGCATGATGGATTCTGATTCCCCCTCAGATCTCATTTCCTTTGATTCCCAAAAGGGCTGTTGCATGTCCACTACGGTGTAGAAAAACTGTATCAAACTGCTTATTAGAGTGTGTTTTCTCTCCCGCATACCCGGCCTGAGGGAGGCTAAAGGAAGGTGCTTGGAATATAACAGAAATTGGAACCCATCTAGAAAATCCATTCCTGCCATAATACATCTGATATACGTGCCATCTGTCATTTTGTGTATTCATTTGAATCAAGCTAATGGACGGGTTCTTCTCTGTAAGGGTGAACTTATTGCTTATCAAGTTGTCTTAGTTACAAGTAAGACCAACATGTTGCAGCCCTGACAGCTAAAACCATTCTAATTTTACCAGAGGATTGTTCTTTTGCACACACACGCTAACATCATGCGTTATAGCAGTGTGACCTGCTGGAGCATTGTTCATATCACAGGAAGGGAAACAGGCTCATTTTAGCTGTCACTGCTGTTCACCGTCTTGACGCCGCTGTTTTGACTTTCTCAATGATTTGTGTGCATAGTATAAGCAAGCATCATAACTTGCTCTTGTTGGTAACCAAAATGCTAGACATATCGCTGTGTGTGTATTACAGAAAATACATGACAGTGTGGTACGGTGCAAAGATTTTATTAGTGTCTGTCTAGATTGGCAGACAGTGAAGGCACAATGAGAAAATAAAATCAGAGTGAAACCAATTTGCCTTCTTCCCAACTGTATGTGTCATTCGCAGCTGTTAATTTGTCAGTCTGGTCTTCCCAGATGAAGGATGCATGCAAGGGCAGCTGCTCCAGAATCCCAGTGGGCATAGTGCACACAGCCCTGTTCCACTGGGGGCTCCAAGGCAGCAGCAGTAGCAGGACTTCACTGCACAACCTGGCAGCCACTATACTTTCAGATGTGTCCCTAATAATGAATGAGCACTTTGTGCCTGTAGAGAGAGAGGGCAAATTGCAGTGAGCCCCTCGAGAACTCTGCCCCAGATCCAGGAAGGGCAGTGTCATTTGGGTCAACTCTGACTCCAAGCCAGTAGAGCTTTTCTGTCAAACCAAGCTGTCATGTAATTCATTTATCCCCCATATTTTACAGAAAATAAATACAGCCAGATTGTCGTGGTCCAACTCTGCAGGCCTTGGAAAATTACAGTTCAGACTCATGGTCTGAAAAAAACCCCTCTTTATTCCCTAAAATAACCTCTTTCTAATTCATACATTGTGATATTTAGCATCTGATATTTCACAATGCACCAGCTCTAGAATCAAAACAAGAACTTTATCCTGTTGGAAGCTGGAATGATCCCCAGCTCACCCATGCAAGAGAGCTTGTGTTTCTAACCCTATTGGAGTTCCAGGAACATCGGACTTTATACTTGTCCTTTAAGTCTGCAAATTGCCGCCCTGCACTTCAGACCCATTGGATTTTGTAGGCAAATTAGACACTTTAGAAGGGGAAAAGAAACAAATTAGGGGCAGGCTTTATATTTTTTAACTGAAGCCGCTCAGGATGGGACAAGAGGAGAGTTTAAAATGTGAGTAGTCATGACACACATGGATTAGTGTGCAGAATCCAGGGAAGGATATTGCTGGTGCATGATAAATGCAATTTATCACGTAGTTACTCAGTTCATCACATGGAAATCACCACCATAGTATATGGGGTATAAATGTGTATATGTTTTTATATAAGCTTATGCTGTTAAAAAACTCTATGGCACAAGAATGTAGGAAACCCTCTTTCAGATTTTGATCTTTCTTTTTCTCTTTCTCCTCCCATTTTCTTTTTTCTTTCCTTTGTAATCCCCTAACATTTGTCCCACTTCCTTGAAGAAGAAATGGGTAAGCACAACTCACTGCTTTCCGTAGCACTGAGAAATAGAGCGATGAAAAGAGAAAATGATGAAAAGAATTATTATGTTGACAAGAAGAGAGACAGTAATAACAATACAATGTACTGGGAGTTAAGTTAAAATTGATTGTAAATGCTGCCTTTTGCATGGTATTATAGTAATTTTTGTTTGCTCTTGTTAGCATGACAATTGCTACTTCACTAGTGTCAGCCAGACTTTTACTCAAACCCACAAAGAGCGTAGTAGAGATTGGAAGAGTGGGGACAGGAATTCTAGAAATTGTAGCTCACTTGGAGCTTGAATTTATGGGCTGGATCGTATTAGTGACATAAGGGGACTCTGCTTTGATAGGGTAGCTCACGAGCATGTTAGAGGCACAGGTGATTAATGGATACATTTCCTTTTCTTAAAATAAGAATCATCATCTACATGATTAGCCACAGTACAATCTGTGTTCATTTTTTCTAAAAAAAATAAAACAAAAAAACATAACACCCCACACCCCTGTGAACAAAATTTTGGCTTTTGATCCTGTTCGTATTTATGAATGTATTGTTTTAGTTTACATTCTAGTGTTCTGAGAAATGACCCAGGATCCAGACGATCGAGTAGCTCCACGATGTTGGATGGAGGAAATGTTGGAAAATTTGAATTTGAGATCACTGATTTCTTCCTGTTTGGGTCTCCCTTGGGCCTGGTCCTTGCACTGAGAAAAACCGTCATCCCAGCTCTTGACAGTAGGTTTTGGCATGTATCAGTAGTTCCACTTAGTGGGCATTTTAAATACCTTCTACTACAAAAAGCTTTCAGACTTGCAAAGAAGAAATCCAGTAACTTGGATGAGATGAACTGTAGAACATGTTGTAAAACTAAATGATATATGTGTGGTTCCACCATACAAGTCAGTACTAGCAGCTCATAGAAATATTGATGACACATTTTTTGTCTTTTAGCTCTAGACACAAAAATCTAAAAGTATGCTTCGAAAAATTATTTAGTAAAGTTTATGTTCCAAAGAAACATGAGTTATCCTGCTTAATTTAAAACTGGAGTGTGATGAAAGTAAGCACTTTTAAAGTGCTTGCCCCCCACCCCATGCTGTACTTTACAAATAGTAAATCACCTTTTAAATAGATTTATATGAGCCTCACAATAACTTTGTAATACTTGGGAGTTTCTTTTTTCCCCTCCTTTTCTCCTTAGTCTTTCAGCTGAGGCCAGCCTGCCAACAAGTCTATAACCTGTTCCATCCTGCAGACCCATCTGCCTCACGCCTGGAGCCCCTTTTGGAAAAGAGATTCCACGTGTTGCCTCCTTTCAATATTCCACGCTATCAGAGGTTCCCATTAGGTGATGGCAGTTCTGCTCTTCTGGGTATGTCCATTTTTATCTGTTATCTGCGTGTGGCCCAAAGGCTGTGCTCTTGGGGCAGCCGCTGAGGTCAGGGCGTGTTTTAACTATGTGAGGTGCACAGGATTGGCTTCTTAGTGTTTAGCTTCTTCAAAAAGTTCCCAGGGAAGTGGATTTCTCTTTAGAAATTAAACGCCTCATGTCCAAAATGCCATTGTTGTCATTTATTAAATAAAGCCCACAAGTTGCTGAGAGTCAATGTGCAATGTACTATGTATGATGTTCTCCATTTTACATCCCAGGCAGCGCTTGAGACTGGAACCATTTCATAGGAATGAGATTTAGGAACTTGATCTTTCAGGGGGTCGATGAGGGCTGGGAGGAAGCTGAGCAAAGCCACGTAAGGGTGCAGTTTGCTTTGTTGCACACAATGCATGTGGGTAAGCAAGCTGAGGGGACTGGATGCCCGAATACAATTAGTTATGCACGGCCCATTCTGTTGAACTGCTGCTGCATATTTTGCCCTTGCAAATGGCTCAAATAAGGGGGCAGTGCTCAGAGCGCCCATTTTCAATTCTTGTAATCTACCCACAGTTAAGCTAGCAATTAGAAACCTCTTTCAGCCTAACAAACTTGTCTATAGTGAACTCCATTCATAGTGAAATCAAATGCAAGTCCCTGATTATTTCAGTGCATCTCAGTGTGCAAATTTAAAAACTTATTGAAGTAATTCGCCACTTGTTTTGGGGACTAATTGTCTCACTTTAAGAAAATTCCATTATATATGCTGTACAATTACAATCAGTGATCATTTTGAAAAGCTACATTGGAGGATTTCCTTTTCTTTTGTTGTAAAATTGCAATTCCTGTGCTTTCTTCTGACTTTATAACTGTTTTAACTAGTAAGGCACTGAATTTAGGTTATTTGGAAGATCATCTGTATTAGCTTCTATTCTAATTGAAGGATGGTCCTTTATAGAAGACCCTGAACTGTAGTTGCAAGTGTTTGATTGTAGTTGTTTGTATGTTTTACAGTTTGTGGCCACATGTTGGTTGTTCTTGTCCTTTTGTTTTCTTCCCCATCTGCTTCTAGTTGAGACAGTCCAGAACAACCCCATCCTTCTTGTGGAAAGCAGCCCATTGGTTGCTCTCCAGCACCAGGACAGCTTCATGGAAACCAGTATACCTGTTCCTGTTCTGAATTGGCAAGATGTTTCCAATAAAAATGCCGTTTTTGCTGAGTGTGTGTAACCTACCCTTTTCTAGTGTCTTGTATTGTGTACTTGGGGTGCTCCTTGGAGAATGGTCTTCCACCTCATGGGACTGAAAGCTTTGCACTGTGTACCTGAATATGATAAGTGAAGTACCTGCATAACCATGTATTCTTAGGCCCCAAGCAAAAGTAGGACCACAAGCCACTGACAGGAGATGGTGGAAACTGAGCTGCGAGTAGTCTCCCCTTCTGCTGCTAATGCTGGAAGGGGAGATTGGGACCAGACAATGAGTTTGCTTTTCCTCTGGTCTAGCTACTGGAGAAGCAGTGGCTGAAAGGCTCCGGGCTCCCATGCTTGCTTTGCTTTTGCTTGATGGCCTGCCCTGCTGTTACAGTTTATGCAGTATACAGCATCTGCCATTGAAACTGATGCATGATTTTTGCTTGCAGTACACAAAGTTTGCCAGTGCAGTCATCATGTAACTACAAAATAACGTACACTACATTGTATGTCTGTACTAGAAAGTGACCAGATATTATGATGTGCCCAAAGATGCACATCTTATATTTAGACACTAATTTTGCATCATCTAAACACAGTGGACAAAGCTTTTAGGACCCGAAGGTGTTTTCTTTAAATTTGATTTCTCAAATAATTGCTGCTTTAAAAACAAGTTTGGTTTTTGTTGCTGTCAAAAATGCTGCATGGCTATATTTTTCTCAATTACAGCTGATACCACATCTGCAAGTTAATGAGACTTTCAACTTTATTTTCTCCTTCATAGTTTTTTACCCTTCCCACCCCTTTTAAATATGTCCCCTGGAGAGCCAGATCCTGCAGCCCTTACTCATGTCGGTCAGCCCTTATTGGTCTGAGTAACCCCATTGTGCTGAGTGGCAATTTCAGAACATTAGCACCTCCCATTGGTTACATTGGATAGAAGATGACACAGGAAGAGACTTTCAAAGCTACAGATGACGTTAGATGCCCCATTGCCATTTGTGCCTTTTTTGATTCTCTCCCCCAGTGTTCTTTAGGAAGGGCAGGAGGAAGGATACGACAGTATTGCCTACCATCGCTTTCCACTTCACTGATGCAGGGTCGCTTACCTTCATCTCATGGTAGCTGACTGACTGTGACTATGCATACAGAAAACTCTTCTCCCATCATCTCAAGAGTGTCATGTGGCCTAGTTGTGCCCATATATGACTCTACCGCTGGGGCTGCAGATGAATTTTCAGGAATAATAAAAAGGCACTTCAGCCTTTTTTTCTCTTGCTTTTGAAATTTAGGATGGGATTTTCCAAAGGACTCAGCATTGGCCACTGACTTCAATGAGAGCAGAGTTAGGTCAATGCTGAGCATTTAAAATGCCATCCCAGTTTTTTGTTTTAACTGCTTGAAGAGCTCCTTGCTTCAATGCCCCAATGCAGCCTGTGTGTTCCTTTGCAGGATACCATGCTGCATTGAAACAGCCTTTTCCCTGATCGCATGCAACCCTGACAACCCAGCAACTTAACTCAATGCCACTGATGTATTAGACAGCCTGATGCTGGTCATTTGGTGGGAAGCAATTACTGAACGCACTGAAAAATAAGTCTTAAAATAAAGAGGTCTGTTTGAATCTGTGTTAAAGCTCCACAGCCCAGAGTTGGGAGAGGAGAGAATTTTCCTTTGCTCACTTTGGACCTACATTCGAACTTTGCTTATTCACACTGCACTGATCTACACACTCTGTAATTCACACACACAAAGGCAATTTCATACAACTTCATAGCACCACCTCTGCTAGTAGATCTCACATCTCAGCAGAGATCTCCTGTTTCAAAGTTTTTGTTACTCAAACAAAACACGCTATCAAATCTTTACCACACAAAGTGCATTTAGGCCAACACAGTCAAATGGACCTAAATTTCTATCTAGAGACCTAAATAAGTGGCCTGATTTTCCAAGGAGCTTGTCACCTACTATTCCCATTATAGTTACTTACGCATCTAACTTTAAGCTCCCCAGTTTGAAAACATTGGCCTTAACTTTAACTGTGTGCTATCTTATTTAGAATTAAATTGCACATGTCAAGTTAAATTAAAGTATGACCTTTTGTTGCTGCATTATCCTTACTTTTTTAAAATTGTGCAAAATTTTAGTAATTTATACTGAGTGATTTGTAATACAGTGAGTCTCCCAGTCATTTGTGTGAGTAAACAAAGTCCTATATTGAACAGCCTAAGGTTTAATTTGCAAATCACTTTCAATATAGATTTGAGATTTTGGAATACTTTACAGAAGAGTTAAACTGAGACGGCTAAGTTTTCTAGACACATTGTCATCTCTTGTGTTTCCTGTCCCGTATTTTCTCTGGAAACAGCTCTCTGTTATAGAATTGAGGGCTCATAGTTTGAAAAGGGAGGACTCTGTGCACTAAAAAAGGGAGAGATTCTTGAGATTCAAGAAGATATAAAAGCAGATATAATTAAGGCTGTGTGAGGGAGCATTGCTGTCAGAGCCAATAGACTCCCTTTATCTACATGTAGAATGTTACACTACACTATTGAGCTTAACATGAAAAAACGCAGACATTTATATGAATGAGAATAGTCTCTGGTGACAACAGCTAGGACGATATCAAAAGGGTTGTAAATCTTCCTGCTTTAGACCCAGTATTGCCAACTTCCAAGCATTCAAAAATTATGAGTCAGATCCCAAAAATCATGATTGATTTACATATCATGAGATTTTTCTGTTCATAATTTGTTTTAAAATTTGCATCATGATTTGTAAGGCTTTATTGTGGCCTCACGTCATGTTTCCCAGCTTTCCTATCCTCCTGGTTGTGGACAACACTTGCTTTTTTATGTTGAATGAAAGACAAGATTCTCCTGCAATCTCTGATTCCAGCAGCTGGGGCTCTGAGAAAAAACCCAGATATTGTAAGAGTCAGCAGCACCAAATACCAAGAGCCTGCCATTTTGGATGACCTAGCTTTTGAGTTACACAAGCACTGCAGCACTGTCACCACTAGGTGGAGCTCTTGTTTTCCTTGCTCCCTTTTACTTCCAGCTGCAGTTGGGATGGAAAGAAAAGTGCTCCCCCACCCCACCCCCATCCCTTGTGTGCCTTGAGAGTTAACTCATTTCCTCTGAGGCATCTGACATTGGTGTAAGAGTCAGGATACCAGGCAGGCTGGAGCATCAATCTGATCAGTAGTCTGTTTTGCTGCAGCAATTCTGTACATTTTTACAGCCTGGCAAAACCTCCTGAAAATAGGGTTTTGCCCGGGCTTTCTCCGCACACCTTTGTTGTGGGCCTGATCCTGTGAGTCATGGGGGTCCACAATGCAGGCAGCTCCGTAGAGAGCTGTACAAATTCCACTGAGGATAGAGTGTGGAGACTATAATAGGATCCACATCTCTGGCCTGGTATTCACTAGAAAAAATGGTTGAATTTAGGCTGGAGGTAGCTAAAACGTGCTAGCTAGGCCTGAGCTGAACTCAACCTTCTCCCCCCTAGTGTAGGTGCAAGGTAAGATCTTGAAACGGAATTATTTAGCTAGGCTGCAGCTCAAGCAACTGAAATTGAGCTCAGGATGTATCTACACTGGGGGAAAAGGTCAGGCTTAACTAGCAAGTTAGCTGAGCCCAACCTAAACTCAGCGCTTTTCTGAGTCCGAGGGGTTGTGCAGCTGAGCCCTGCCGTGTATCTGCTGACTTAATGGAGAGCTGCTCCCATCACACAAGTTCCAAGCCCTGTTGCTGTATCACTGTGTGTTATAGGAGGGCTGTGGGCCCCATAAGCACGGTAGAAACATGTGGTAAGAGGAAGCCCCTACCCCAGAGCACTTACAATCTAATAGGTGAGCCAGACAAAGACTAGGAGGGGAAATAGATGCAGAAAGGGGAAGTGGTGTGCTCAGGGTCACATAGCAGTTTAGTGTCAGAGCTGGAAATAGACCCTAGGAAATGTGTGTCCCACTCCAGTGTCCCCGTCACTAGACTACACCAGATCTCCATTCAGTCTGGAACTGTAATCAGCTCCCATGCTTGACTTGTGCCCATTTTTGGAATGTGGCTTCAGTGTGTTTTCTTTCTATAAATCTTTTATTGAAGGAAGTGCCAGGAGGTGCATGAGACTGCTGCAAAGTGTGGCATGGTGAGACGTGCTGCAGTACAGATGCTGTGCAGCACCCTTGATAGCTGGCAGCTCAAAGCAAAATGGAAAAAGAAGGGAAGTAAGGGGAGCGTACATCAGAGGAGAGGGTGACATTAGGAGAGGCCTTTCAGGCTTAATTAGGACAGTGTCACAAAGTGTCAGCGTCAGACTCCAACTGGGCGCTAGGCCCTGGCAGTCCATATGGCTCTACGTTGATCAGCTAGTAGCCTTTTTATCCTTCAAGGCACCAAACTGAATTTATCAACATTTAACTCCACGTGCTACTGCTGTCAGCCATTCTCTTTCCCGTCAGAACAGCAGAGTTCATGTCATTTGTATGCCAGAACCTGTGTTAACTGCAGGTATCTAAAAAAGCAAAAATGTTTGGAGTTCCAGTTAGCAAGTCAGTAGCACTTAGGCATATGGGCATCTCAGATCAATATTTAGATGACACATTGTTGCTAATACAACACCAAACTGACCACATCCAAGGATATTTAATTTGTAGTTAGATCATTTCCCACACAGTTGAAATAAATAATTTAGAGTAGAGCTGTTGATTCATAGTAAACTCACATGATAACTCAAAAAATTAATCTCTGTTAAAAATTAATTGATTAATCAAATTTAATCATGCTGTTAAACAATAGACTACTAATTGAAAAGTATTAAATATTTGTGGATGTTTTTCTACATTTTCAAATATATTGATTTCAATTACAATACAGATACAGAGTGTACACTGCTCACTTTATATTATTTTTTATTACAAATATTTGCATTGTAAAAATGATACAGTATTTTTCAGTTCACCTCATACAAGTACTGTAATGCAAGCTCTTTATCGTGAAAGTGCAACTTACAAATGTAGATTATTTTTTACATAACTGCATTCAAAAACAAAACAATGCAAAAGTTTAGAGCACATTTTACTTGCCAGATATGCTAAACATTCATATGCCCTTTCACCCACCATTCCAAAGAACATGCTTCCATGCTGATTACGCTTGTTAAAAAAAAAAAATGTGTTAATTAAATTTGTGACACAATTCTCCCCCAAAGAGTTCAATGACTTTGGCTCTGTTTTATCCACATTCTGCTATATATTTCATGTTGCAGTAATCTTGGTTGATGAGTCAACACATGTTCATTTTAAGAACACTTTCGCTGCAGATTTGACAAAACGCAAACAAGGTACCAATGTGAGATTTCTAAAGATAGCTACAGCACTCACCCAAGGTTTAAGAATCTGAAGTGCCATCCAAAATCTGAAAGGGACGAGGTGTGGAGCTTGCTTTCAGAAGCCTTAAAAGAGCAACACTCCAATGCAGAAACCACAGAACCGGAACCACCAAAAAAGAAAATCAACCCTCTGCTGGTGGCATGTGATTCAGATAATGAAAATGAACATGTGTCAGTCCTCGTTGCTTTGGATTGTTATCAAGCAGAACCCATCATCAGCATGGACACATGTCCTCTGAAATGGTGATTGAAGCATAAAGGGACATACGAATCTTTAGCACATGAAATGGGCACCATTATCTCCTGCAAATTAAAACGAACTTGTTTGTCTGAGCGATTTGCTGAACATGAAATAGGAGTGAGTGGACTTGTAGGCTCTAAAGTTTTACATTGCTTTATTTTTGAATGCGGGGGAGGGGTTGTAGATAATTCTGCATTTGTAAGTTCCACTTTAATGATAGAGATTGCACTACAGGTACTTGTATTAGGCAAATTGAAAATCTGTGTTACAACTGAAGTCAATATATTTGATAATATAGAAAACATCCCAAAATATTTAAATAAATTGTATTCTGTTATTGTTTAACAGTGTGATTAATCGCAATTAACTTTTTAAATCACTTGACAGTCCTTATTTACAGCTGACTTGTTGCCAGAGAGGGCATTTTCCTCCTTGTTTTGGTGTTTTGTTCCTGCTTTGCACAAAATCGGTTGATGGTTATGAATAAAGTTCAGATGCCGATATTCCGATTCTCCAGCGATGAGCAGCAGTGTAGAACTTTAGATAAAAGTGCAAACTCACTTGCTTGTTTGCCACATCTGCTGTGCATTCCATTAGGCACGTTGCACTTACAGGACATAGAGTCTTTAAATTGGGGATCTCTGTGTGCATCACAGACATTATTAATTCTGCCTTGCAATACGTCTGTGGGGTGGGTAAGTATTGTTTATTAGCACATTACTGGTAGGAAAATGCAACACAAAAGTTAAGTGTGGCTTCAGGTGAGTCACAGCAAATCAGTGGCATAGCTGGGAAAAGAACTCAGGAGTCACCTTCACTCCCAATCTGCTGGGCTAGCCACTAGGTAACATTGCCTCCCCCATGCATTAGAATGTGTTTTTAATGTATAGTTTTTCCCACAGAAAAGCAGGATTGCCCAATAGATCCACATACACCTCACGGTTTCTCAGTTACATGCATTATAGAAGTAATTTCCCACTAGTAATACGTACACGCACACACTCCCTATGAGTGTGTTTTTACTCCTCATTCCCCTCGTGTTGACTTCCTGAAGGACAAGGACAAACTTTTCAACCCTGGGGACCTAAAGTTAGGCTCCTAAATCCAGATTTTAGGTACCTAAATACCTGATTTTCAAACAGACAGAACACCCCCAAATCTCATTAAAATTAAAGGGAAATGTAAGTTAAATGCACAGGCTACTTTTACTGAGAAGCCTAAATATGGAGTTAGGAGCCTAACTGGAGGCCTTCAGTTTCACAAATGGTGGCTGAATTTTATTTATTTATTTAATTAATTAATTAATTAATTTAGAGGGGGGAAAATCTTCCGCTGGAGACATGATTGCTGTGTGAGTAGGCAGCTCCACGCTAATTTTAATCTAGCTAGCGCAGCTAAAAGTAGCAGAGAAACAGTGGCACAAATCCTGGCGCAGACTAGCAATGCTAGTACATACCCAAGGTTTCAGGTGGCTTCTACAGCCCACATTCAAGCCTGTGCCACTGTGTCTTCATTGCTGTTAGCCCGGCTATGTAGGTTGAAACTAGCCAGGTATGTTGGCCTGAGCTTCAATCACTCCTTGGATTGCAATGTAAGCATACCTTCAATCCAAGTCCAACATGAGGACCACCCTGGCACGACAATATCTCCCTTTGAAACTTTCCCCTTTAGTTTAAAAGATACTATAAAACCAGTATCTCCCTGTTTTTTACCTTCCACCAGTATCTCTTTAGTTTAAAAGATACTATAAAACCAGTATCTCCCTGTTTTTTACCTTCCACCCCTTCTCCTCTACCCCCTCGCCCCATTGTTCTGGCTAAATGTGAATATATAAAGTATATATTCACATGGGTCTGCATGACACATGTTTCTATTCTTGCTGCTCAAGCAAACCTGCCCTGATTCTTTTGCTTTTCTCCCGAACAATGAGATGCTAGATGCCAACTCTCCTAGTGCCTGCTCTGGTGTTTTCTTTCTTTTCAAAATAGAGCTGAGATGAAATGTGTTTTCCTTCCAATTGGTTTGAAAGGTTGCATCTGAAAGCGAATCCTTGCCTTGTTTGCCTCCTTTTCTCCTCTTGATTTCGTCTTGCCTGGTCTCTGTCTGTTGGTCTAATATTTTGATTTCCCTGTTTCGACTTCATAGCAGATGTTGTTCAGTCTCATGGTGCAGTCTTCATGGAAAATGCGTCCCTTTCCACCCCCATTACAACCCCTCAGTTCAGGGGATTCCGGAGGGCCAGTGAGATCAGCATTGCCAGCCAGGTCTCAGGAATGGCAGACAGTTACACTGCTTCCAACATAGCTAACAGTAAGTGTTTCGCACCCTCCAAGATTTCTTCTCACTGTAGCACTAAAGTAGCAGCACCACACACCAGCTGACTTCAATGTATAGGACAGACCCATAGAACTGTTCTCGTTGTCTTTATTTTGTGTATGTGTTTTTAATGTATAGCCTGGTTTGGAATTAGCCATTGAATTGCTCCATGATCCTTCAAACTCCAAGCTGCACAGTGTTGTCAGATACAAAGGGTTGGGGAGAATAGGACACTGAGGGTATTTCCTGCTGTTGACAGTGTTTCTTGTGAGGGTCAATCATAACACCTGCCAGTCCTCCCCTATTGCTTGCGTAGTTAAGTCTAATAATAGCAACACAGAACATCAGGCTGCATCACCCAGGGTCGTCTTTGAAAAGCATTTTGCTCTTTGTTAAAGGAAAACACCGTCCTTGTCTATTGCAAAGGATGTAGTTCTCCAATCCATTGTAAAGCTGATCCCTGCCTGAATATCAAGAAAAATATACATACTGTACTTACATCTCAGAGCTGTGGTGTTACTTTTATTATCTATACTAATGCAATAACTTGTTATATTTGTGTTAGACTCACTTGTCCTTTGGAATTGGGGTGTGAATGCAATAGTTAGACTTTTTTCCCCCATGGGAAAACTGATCTGATTTGCACCTTTGAAACTGATGTCTGCAGAAATGGAGGTCCCTTATTCAAGATATTCATGGGTGAGCCATTGGGCTGTTTGTCCTCTTCGTTTCTTGTTACAGTAGTTGCATGTTTTGTTTAAATGTATTCTCTTGAAATATAGTCCACCCTCATTATCAGGGGTCCACAGGTAGGATTGGAATAGGTAGGGTTTGAGCCCTAGAGTTTACATGAACTCCTGCAATGAGGGGTCAAATATTTCTGAAGTTTTAGACAGGCTAACTTTATCACTGGAGATAGGACTGAATCAGCATGTCTGAGGCTGTTTAAATCCCATATCTGAATTTGATGGCAAGAGTCAGTCTCTGTTTGTAGCTAGGAGCCTTGCAGCAAGGAAAGATAACTAATGTAATTGCTTGTCTGAGGCTGTTTTCAATGATTAATAAGGAGTTGGAACTATTCCACCTAAGCCCAATTTTATCATTGTCCATGACACATTGTTAATGCACCCTTAGGAAGAACAGATGCCTACAATTATAATACAGTGCAGGTTGGAGTGATTATGGGCATAAATTGTTCGTGTATAAAAAGATAATTGATAACCTTGAACAACCATTGGCCACTGTACATCATTAAGGAATCAAATGGTACGACTAGTCTTCAGTTGGTAATTGTGGTCTGTGCAACTGGTATATGATCAGCACTTTTCAACAAATTATGTAAGATCTGACAGGTGGCGCATCACATATTATTTAAAGGTAATGTGCAAAGGAGGAAAAAAATGGGTGTGTCCCTCCTCCCCCTTTTTTGTGTACTTTTTTAGTTTTTTTAAAAGAAGTCTGGGGAGGAAAATAGAAGTTTTTCTTGTTGTTTGGTTTATACGTTAGAAATTCAGCTCATATCTTGCCCAGAGGACTCTGGTGACTAGAAAATTAGCAAAATGACATTACAAGAACCAGAGTTGAGCAGCTGTGTGTGGAAGTGGTTTTTAGTCAGATTGAGTTAGAAATTTTTTTTGTGAAGGCCCATTTAACTTTAATGACTAAGAATCTTTCAGAAAAAGGCAGCCTTTGCTAAAAATTCATCCTCCTCTCTATTAAGATGTGAGTGTTAACAATAGACAGTCTCTGGGACCCCAAACAAATCAGCCAGAAAAGCTAGACCTGCCCAACACTGACATTCCTGATACTTCTAAGGCAAGAACCCAAACAGAATTTTATAAAAACAAAAAAACTTTGAGGACCTGGGAGGAAGCCAAAAACCCCAAAGGCACAATCCCAGTTTTAAAAGTACCTTGTGCATGTGACCTTTAGTGGACCACTAGGCTTTGAACTATTACGTTTATAATTAAACACTAAGATTTTTAGTTCCTCCTGAGGTAAATATAATGTGAAGTAAAATGTGTAGACTGGGACGTTCAACAGAACTCAAGCCTTGTAGGCTCCTGACTCCCACTGAAATCTGCCTAATTCCCTTCTGCATCTTTGACTATCCCAGCTTTAAACAACAAACAAAGAAGGCACCTGCTCTTCTGGATATGTGCACATACCTCCCCTGAGCACTCGGCCAAGTGCAGTGCATGGTCTGTGCTCAGAACTGGGAGCCAGGACATCCCAAATCCTCCTCCTGTCTCTGATACTGACTCCCTCTGTAGTTTTGGGCAAGTTGTGGAACCACTCTGCCTCAGTTTCCCCATCTCTAAAACAGGGATGATAATTGTGATGCTGAATCAGTTAATGCGTCTAAAGTACTTCTGACCATAAAAAGTAATATATATAAAAGTTCCTAGTATTATTAGGACTAGGATTTCTGCATGACCTCGTGTTTATGCTCTGTAACATTTTTATGCATATGTCACTGTGGGGTTGAGTAGCTTCTTATTTTCTTTGGCCAGATGTTAGTGTGTGGTGAGAATAAATTACCTGCACTTTAACAAATGGGGTTTTCCTTTCTTAAGAAGAGGATTTTTTGTTTATCGTATCAGAGCGAATACACAAAACACACAGTGGGATTGTACAGTAAAATGTGTTATGCCTTGCTACATGTTAATCTGTCTGGGTAGAAGGTTCCTTACAGGGGGGTTGTTTTGTGCCCATTTCACACCTTGGAGTAATTGCTGAGCTCAGCCAGTCAGGAAGGTAAATCCTGGAGGAGTTGTTAAGTGTTGATTATTAAATATGTATCTCGTGGTAGTGCCTCAAGGCCCCCATCGGGATCAGGGCCCCAGTGCGAGGTGATTTCTGCCCTTAGGCATTGACAAGCTGAATAAAGCCTTAGTGTAAATATCCAACATTTCCCTTCCCTGAGGAAGTGAAGCTGTGCAGACAGTGTGGCTCAAATTCATTAAGCCACCAGCTCTGATGGAGATACACCAGGGAATGGATTTAGCCAGCTCTCTTCAGACTGCCAGCTACCTTCATTATATGAAGGTGGGAACAATTTGTGCCCTTGCTCATGCCCCACTGACTTTAGTGGGATTGATGGAGTTTAATGGAGAAAGCAGAATCTAGCTCGTCAGATGAAAGCTGGTGCTTTTGTATTGGACTGCAAGACCCCCTCTTAAAACTGACTTCCCTCCTTCATTTGAGGGGCACTTCTGCATGTGTTTCTGAATAGAAGAGTTGACCTCCCCGCCCCTCTTTGTTTGATTATTAAGACTTCTGTTTGCAACATGATTTGTCTTCCTGCACAGATGGCCTCTAGAGCCAGAAATGTAGCACTGAAGGTTTTGACTTTGTCTCATTGTGAAAGAGCTCGTCCTCAGCAAGAACTTGAGTTAGGCCTTCCAAATGCATTTCCTTCTCTAGATCCCTTCCAGGGCCAGCTTCAGATGCTGGGAACAAGCCACTATGGTTCTGTTGCATGAAGTCCAGTGAGAATCCACAACCTGGGACTCCACAGCCCTGCCTCCAGAGGAGTTCCCTCAGCATGGCGCTGTAGAATGTGAGGGATGGCTAACTCTCTGAATGCACAGGCTTAACTCCTACTCCTCACAGAGAAGCAACATCCTATCAACAGTGGCAGCAGCTTTGCAGCCATTGAGTTGGAGAAAGAAGATCCTGGATACCTCCTTAGATCTCCACCATAAATACAGGCTACTCAAGGTGGCAGGTGGTCAGCCTTCATCTCTTTATAAGGAAACAGATGTAAAAGCTTACTTTCAACTCCAGAATAATAGTTCCCATATATGGGATCACAATCTCGTTTCTTTAATCCATGTGTCTGTTCCATCACAATGTTAATTGCTGGAGGACAAAACTGATGTGTTCTGCATGTGCGTGCTGTGATAATAAGCATGGGTTTTTGTTTGTGTGTGTGTGTATTTTTTTAATTTTGTTCCTTTAGAAAACAAAAATCATCTTAGCCATGCCAGAGGAGGATTTAGCTTTCTGTCCCAACTTGCCCTCCCTCACAAATCCTCCACCCAGGCCTCGCCCAAGAGACATAGGCAACATAAAAATGAACTACCCCAGAATCATTTAGGAAGAAGGCTTGAGGGGCCATCAAGTTGGGATCCGGACTATATTCTACAAATACCAGATCTGGACATCAAGAAAGGTATTTTGGAGAGGGGACTTATCTGTCCAACTAATTTCCTACATCATCTAACCGGGGCAGTTCTCCTCTTCAGAGGAAATCTGTTTGCTTTCTCCTTTCACTAAGGTCTCTCACAAACTTAGCACTATTTAACAAATGCTTTTTTTCATATTGCTTGAAAGAGTTACTGCAGCACTGCTAACGGCTGGTGATGGCACAAACTCGTTTAGAAAAGACATGTGGGAGCAACCGCACTGGTCCATTGCACCTGTTGCAATCTCTTTCTAGCACGAAGGCGTTATTCCTGGCTGTTCTGTACAAAGAATCTGAAATTAACCGAGAATAGGACTTCCATGAGAAATGAAAAGTTGGATCTTTACCAATAACTGGGACTTTACCAGTAACTGGTGATTCGATAGCCAGAAACGCAAGCAGAATCTCTGTATAAATGATCACTGCGTGTCAAATCCTGTGTCGAGCAGGGAAAGCAGAGTAACTGAACTGGCACACACATACTCGGAAAAGGCAGCACCTGTATTCTGTCTGCCAGCAGCCCTTCCTGCCCATTATTCTTGCTAGAATCAGGAATAGTTGGCATGGGGAAGCCTGGTTCATAGCTGCCATTTCTGGACCAGGAAGCGTATGCACATACCAGTGCCATAGCTCAGATCATCATGTTGTGGCTCCTGCCGGGACAGCCTGAGGACGAGTCATCTGCTCATTTGGGGAAAGAGTGGGCAACTCTTCCCTTGGGTCCAAATTTTCCAGTGAGGCGTCTGCTTGGTGGCATCCCCACCATGTCAGGCTGTCTCGTTTTTGTCTTTGGTGCCTTATTGGAGAATGTTCTTAAGAGAACCGGCAAAACTATTCTAGTGAATCCCAAGTTCCTTGTCCAAGCCCCAGCTTGCTAGTTGCATGCGGAAGTGACTCCTCCTAACACCACTGCTCTGGGGTCTCTGCATCTCCTTTTGTGGCTGCTTTTTCATCACAAAGCATGTGGGAGTTCAAGGCTGCCTGCGTCTAGAAAGTCAGCTTCTTGCTTTTGGTACTGAAAGCTACGGGCTGAAATGGTCTCAGTCTCACCGTTTGAAAAGGTGATTGCGTTGTCATTTACAGTGGAGCTGAATGTGGGGTTAAACCGCGGCAATGCCCCAAGCGGGTAAGTGACAGTGACTGGCCAGGGGTCACTTGTGAGCTGCCGGTGGGTCTCAAACTGTGGTCTTGCAGAAGGAAATATTCTGAAGAGCAACACTAGGGAGTAGGGGTGGGGCATGGGAGGGAATGTGGATCCATTTTAAAGGGAAGAAGTTGGGAACCTTCTGGTCTAGCTGAAGGATCTGACTGGCTGTTCCTTGTGTTTTGGTGGTGATCTGTCTGTAAACTGCCCCACTGAGCACATCTGCTTCACCACCTACTCCCACTGATATCCCTGCAGTGTGGCTCTGTTACTAGAAGAGAGAATGATTTGGTATTAAAATAAGGTCACTGACTTTTCTACTGGGTTTTAAATTACCCTATAGCTACCGGCTTCCCCTGTAGTCCCCATCCCAGTAGATGCTGATGAAGCCTGGAGCTTCACTATTTAATGCTCCTATCCTCAATGCTCGCCAGAGCCTCTGTTCTGAGAGCTGCAGGGTTTGGGGACTCCTCGCTGGTTCTCTTGTTGGGCCGGAGGGTTCGTTGTGAAGACACTCGCTGCTGCAGAGTCTGGACGCCTGCAGAATGGTGGTGGTGATGATGGATGCTTCACCATGGGCCTTTCTCATAATCCAGTCTCTTTTCTCCTCCCAGTGTTTTGCTTGTGTCTTTCCATAGTAGCTAGCCTGTGGCTCCATTGCCTTTTATATTGTTCAGTTTTGCTTCTGGTAGTTATAATAAATTTGGGATTTAAACTCTCTAGGTTTGAGAGGGTTTGTGCCCCAGAGACAATTAAAGGGAAATATCCTGTTTGTTTAGTTTTTTGCCTTTATCAGCATCTGCTAGCCTCTGCTTAAAGCAGGCCCATCGAGCTGAAAATGACTCCAGTATATGTGTGCAGTGTTGTGGCTGTGTTGGTCCCAGGATATTGGACACACAAGGTGGGTGAGGCAATAGCTTTTATTGGACCAACTTCTGTTGGTGAGGGAGACGAGTTTTGAGCTTACACAGAGCTCTTCAGGTCTGGGAAAGGTTGCAGTACGTAGATAGACCAATGGCTCTGCCCCATCCCACTTCCAAGGCAGAGACTTTGTTTATTTCATTTTTGCTGTATGGATTGAGAGGTTGGTTTGTTCCCCATCAGCACGGCATCAGCACATTGTCACAAACTCACTGGGAGTGGGAGTGACCCTGTACTGAGGACACCCACTGGCTGTCCCCAGGAGGGTTGATCACATGTACATGCCCCGTCTAATCTGAAAGTTATTTTGATTATCGCTATTCTAGTATTTACAAGAGACTCTAGGGTGTGTCTTAATGGCCTCTAATACCCTGGCTGGGCATGGAGTCACCAGCCTTTGATCTGTGCCTCACATTCCCCTGGGGTCTGGATTAATGGCTAGTTACTGCCTCCTCTCCAGGGACATCCTGTGTGATTTAGTAAAGGAAATGTCATGTTCTGTGCTGCATATAATCCTGGGGTGGCTCATTAATACTTTGAGCCCTGTTCAAATTTTGCTCCATCTTAACAATAAAATCAACGGGGAAGGAATTGCCCAGCGCAAGGACCCATGGCCTAAGGTTAACATTTAAAACAGCTCTCGCCTCTCTCTGTAACAAGTCTTTTTTCTTTCCTTAGTTGCTGCCAGATGGTGGGGAACAAAAAGAATAGACTATGCCCTTTACTGTCCCGATGCCCTGACTGCCTTTCCAACGGTAGCCTTACCACACCTCTTCCATGCAAGCTACTGGGAGTCGACAGATGTAGTCTCCTTCCTGCTGAGACAGGTACCATAAATATTTCATGCTTCACTCTCTTCTCCCTTATACCTAACTTTTTTTGGAAAATATTTTGGAGTCTGTTTTCACATTGCTGCACCCTCCATAATAACTTCTCTTGACACTAACGAGGGCTCACTGTATAAATGGAGGCAAAAAATGTATGCCTCACACCTGTAGATCCATCTTCTTTCCCTTCCCATGTTGTGTCAAATGCAGCTGCATTGCAAATAATACTTACTGCTAGGCACAGTCTTTTCATGGAAACCACTAAATCACACATGACTTGCTTGGTGCTGGTTTTAGTTACTGGAGCAGGTTCTTGGAGAGAGGTTCACTAAAGATCTGAATCATTTGGAGTCAGTCTGGGCCCATTTCTTATCATAGTCTTGCAGCATTGCATGATTTTGAGGCAAAAACCAGGTGATGCTTGTCTGTTTGGATTCAACTTTGCTTTCAGTTCTTACATCCTTTCAAACCTGAAGCTCAAAGAGAAGCTCTCGGTGCAAACCCTACATAGAATGAAACAGTAGGAAACGTTTATACAAGTTTCAGACTTGGGTTGCTAAATTAAAGTGTTCAGTCCTTTATTTGGGCCCTCAAATTAACACTTAAACACCCTGAGGTCTACAGATTTTTGCTTCAAGATTCAGAACGTGGTACCACAGTTCAAATTATTTCTCACAAGGTTAGGTAAATAACAAGTAATGGTTTCTGGACCATCACATTTTGGATTCTGTCTGTTCACACATTTAAATTTTGCAAAATTACATTATTTTTTTTTCTAAAATCAGTGGGGATATTTCCTTTTAAAACAAAAAACAGACATGGAAAATAGTCGTTTTTCCAGAAGTGCACAAAACTCAAAAATAGCAGCACTAAGATCCTGGAGGTGAAAACAACCATGAACAAAAGGAGGACATATTCTTCTTGCTTGCCCTTGTCCATAAGTGGAGAAATGCAGCATAAACAAGGAGCATAAGGAAATAAAGAAGAAAGAAACTTGCTCGCTTGTGACATGTGGGCCAATGTATTCAAATCAGGGGCCTAAAGTTGAGCTCCTAGATTAATACTTAGCCCTGGTCTACACTATTTAGGTTGACTTACCGCAGCGTCTTCACGTTTCTGAGTCAACTGCTGCCTCTTCCCCGTCAAGTCCGCCTGCGCCTCTTGGAGCAGTGGAGTACCAGTGTTGACGGGAGAGCGCTCGGGGATCAATTCATCGCATCAATCTCCGATAGATCAATCACTACCTGCCAATCCAGCGAGTAGTATAGACCTGGCCTTTAGCAGCTAAATCAATATAGCCTGATTTTTTAGAGACCCTGACTACCACAAGTCCCACTGAAGTCAGTAGGAGCTGCAAGTGCTTAACCCCAGTGAATTTTGGTTGTCTCACTATAGATTTAGAAGCCCAACTTTAGCCCCACCAGGGTTTGAAAATTCTTGCCAAGATTATTAAGTTGACAATGTACCTTTAAAGCACAGTGCATTGTCAGAACATAACTATCCCCCACTGCAACACAAACATTGGGGTCTGCAGAGAAAAAACACACTAGCCCAAAGGGCTGCTCTAGTGACCATATTGCCATGGCCCAACATCATTCATTTCTGAAACTCAAGTAGAGATGCTCTGTGTCATTTTCATCCCAGCGGAGAGGGGGCTGCTTCTGTGGTTGCAACCCCCTGGCCCTGTCCTCCTTTCAGACGCACAGTGGGCTGGAGTCTCTTCTCTCCCTCCTCCCAAGTTCTTTCCCTGAAGAGACTTTGGAAACATCTTTTCACTTGGTGCATCTTCTCTCAGGAGCTAGCGAGAGGACAGGTCACCCAGTTCAAAGGGCCTCCTTCCACATCCTGCTGGGATAGTCTAGGACAGGGGAGGGCAAACAATGGCCTGCGGGCCCTCTCTGACCGGCCCCTGAGCTCCCCCCCAGTTCCTCCCCCAACTCCTCCCCTCCCCCCCAGAGCCTTAGCGTGCCACACGGGCAACACTCTGGAGGGGCAGGGCTATGAGCTCCTGTGGGGCAGCGTGTCTGGCTCCACGTGGAGCCAGACACACTGGTCTGAGCAGCATGGTTCGGGGGGCGCAGGGGTTGGATACAGAGCAGGGAGTCCCGGAGGGCCATCAGGGGGCAGTTGGAGGGGGCAGAGGTTCTGGGGGCAGGGCGGTCAGGGGACGGGGAATGGGGGAGTTGGATAGGGTGTGGGAGTCCTGGGGGTGTGGATGGGGTCGGGGCAGTCAGAGGACAGGAGCAGGAGGAGTTGGGTAGGGGGTGGGGTCCCCCGGAAATGGTTAGGGGGCGGGGGGTTTCTGGAGGGGGCAGTCTGGAACAAAGGAGCGGGGGGGTTGAATGGGTTGGAGATTCTGAGGGGGGCAGTCAGGGGGTGAGAAGTCGGAGGGGGTTGGATGGGGGCAGGGCTAGGCCGTTTAGGGAGGCAGAGTCTTCCCTCCCTGGCCCTTCATACAATTTTGTGATCCTTTTGTGGCCTTTGGGCCAAAATGTTAGCCAATCCCTGGTCTAGGATCATCACTCCACAGACTGTAGCTGAACTGGAGCCAGTCGTATCTATTTTGACTCTGCCCCCCATTTATTCTGAATTGCCAGTGGCTTTGAGAGGGGATCTGGCCACTTTGGTGTTGGCTGCATTAGTCCCTTCTGCCAGAAAAAATTCCAGGAGGCCCTTTTCTGAAGGATGGAGAATAATTATTGAATCCCAGTACCCTGAGTCTATGCTCAGATTCCTTTTAGTCTAAACCTTTGAACTGGCTTAAGTGAAGTACTAGCACCCTCCCTTCTGCAGTACTCGGCACCTGGTAGGATCCAGCTCCTCATATTGGCCTGGGTTTACTGTGTATTAGCTCAGCTGTTTAAGCGTATCTGAGTGCAGCTCTCCGTTATTTATAGCCTCTATTGGCAAACTCGTTTTAGTTGCTGTCATGCAAGTTTGTCTGTAGGTTCCATAACAACGGGGATATTAGCACTGATGGCTGCAGTACCCTAGTATTAATCTATCTCCACCCTTTATTCCCTGACCTGTGTCTAATTTCCAACCCAGTGGGCCAATGTTGCACTCACATGCTGTGTCTCCTCGTTTTGAACAGTAGGCTCCAATGTGGAATTTTGCCTAAATGGCTACAGGAAGGAAACTGTGTGTATGTGTTGGAGCCTTAAAGAGTCTAACGCACAAAATATTCCTGTTCTAGAAATAGCCCAGCCAGTTACTCAGAATGCAACAAAACCATGTTTGTGTGAGGCAGCGTGTGACTTTACATCTTGTGGCATGAAAAATATCCTTAGCATCCATTCAGAGCCCTTGGAGCTCAGCAGTGGCTGCCTCTGCAGTGCTGTTTCTTTAGCCTTGTCACTCTCCTTGCCTCACCTCTGCTTCTAGAGGATTATCGTTCTCAATCCCCACCTCCTCCCTATTCTTCCAAGGCCCCATGCCTTCTTCCCTCTTATTCAACAGCCTAGAATGCCAGCTAATTGGAAAGCTAATAATAGGGACATGATTTTAATCCTCATTGAAAGGCATTCTGGACAAAGTTAAAAGGAAGCTATCAAGTAGATTTAGACCCATCTCTGAGGCATTATTAAAACAAATAAACCCAAATATGATCAAAAACATTTTCATGATTTAAAATTTTCATCAGTGAAGGCCATTATTTTATTCATCCCCTGAGCTTTTCATTCCCAACGGCATTGGGTGAGGTGGAGGTGGGGCAAGAGAATTAGGAAGTGAAACTGAGCAGTCTTGTTTTGCTGTGAGTGAAATGAGAAAACGGAACAAAACCTACATTCTGCAAAGTAAACTGGCCTATCAGATTGCTTCAGTTTTAATCTACATGGCGCTACTGGTAACACATAAGGAAATTTGTGAGGTTTTAAAAATACGTTTATTCACTTGACAGATCTCTTTCAATCTTTGCAGGGCCTGGGGAAAAATTGGAAAAAAGCAACCCCATCTGATCATAGTACAATTCAAAATGATCCGTGCAATATCTCTGCCCAGTCCTTTTCATTTTCTGTGTGAGATTCCCCTCTTCTGGAACTGTCCTAAGAACAGTCTAGCTGTGACGTGAACTCAGGACATAACCTCATTCCCATTCCCAGATGTCCTCGAAGGTTCACTAGTGACCTTACCATAGGAATTGATTGTACACTTTGCAAATCTCATTGTATCATTCCACTCCTCCCCATTCCAGTGCAGGAACATCACACTTGTATGATGTGCCTGAACTTCTCCATGGACCCAGTGAGCCAGAACCCCAGAAATCTCCTGAATTCTGGTCTCCTACATCACAGAACACTGCTGGCCCAGTGCTGAACCTGGCTCAATAGCTAATGTCTTCATCAAAATTAGAGGAGCACAAGGAGCAAGACAGGAGAACACCATCTGCGGTGTATTTAAATAGAAACTCTAAATGACAGGCAACTGGGATTGACTCCAGCCCAATCAGGAAGCCTGCTGGGATCTTAGACATTGTAGGGTCTGGCTTGCACAGTGTAGTTAAGGGCAGACTCAGTAGGACTGGAGGGGATGATGAGAATACTTCTGAAAAACAAGTCTGAGGAAATGACACATGCAGACAAGCGAGCACAATCGGAACAGGTAGCGATGGATCTGAATGACTGAAATGGCAAGGCAATCATGACTGGAAATGTGTATGTGACTTCAGGACCTGGCAAGAAGGCAGGAAAGACTGGAGCATAGTGAGGCAAGATGGTGGCTGCAAACTGTAGGATTCCCTACAGAAGAGGCAGTATTCTATAAGTACCTGAGTGCCAAAGTTCTTCCCCTGCAGTGTTTGCTGAATGAGCATTTTCCAAGGGCTTCTTTCTGGACATGGTCTCAAGGAAGTAGCAGGATCTGGGGTGCTACTACTACAAACCTCAGTTTGTGTTAATTGAACATCTGGGACAAAGTCAATCCAGTGAAGCCAAGAGAATTACACTAGCAGCCTAGTTATGTATCTGTGATCAGCATCTGTGCTTCCATGCTTTTGCTCCATTTTGTACTCCTAGCTTGTTAAACTCCCCTAGAGTTCTTTCTTTTCCTTACCTCTTCCCAGCCTCATTCCACCTGCGTCTTCAGCTTCTTCTAGCTTCCCCTGGCTTCTTTTTCATCTCTCTCTCATTCTAGTTCTAACCATGCTTCACCAATAAACCCTTTCATGCTTGCCCTCCTGTGTGCTTACTTATGATCTCAGTTTAAGGCTCCCTTCTATATTGTCATCCCGCTTGATATTACCTCAGCTTTGGCAACAACCTTTCCTGGCTCTAAAGATCACTAACATTGTACAGTTAAGGGAGGGACAGAAAAATCTTGTAGGCTAACAAAGCAAATTTCCTGCAGGCAAAATTCAGTAAAGCCACCTGCCTAGCAAACGCTGCAATTCCATCACATGCTTTGCAAACACAGCAGAGAGTAATAAATACAAAAACTGCAGGGGGGTGTTCACTATGAAACTCCTGCCGCTCTTGGGTGTTAGGCCAGCTGCATCATGAGTTGCTGATGGGGGCTGCTCTTTCCTTAGGTGATGAGACACGAAAACTCCAGCATTCTGGAACTGGATGGAAAGGAGGTCTCTGTATTCACTCCTTCAAAGCCCAGGGAGAAGTGGCTGCGCAAGAGGACACATGTTAAGCTAAGGGTAATAGTGTTGATATTACACGTCTACCCAAGGGAAACAACGGTTAAATATGTTTTGGCTGGATTTGGGCCTGTGATAAGAACAATATTAAAGTTAACCAGTATGGGTGCACTCTGTCATTGCCCATGGACTGCACAATTACCTGGGGGTGGAGAGATTGCATTGCTGTAATCATGTATGTCAGTGAGATATCCCAGTTACAGATTTCTGGAAGAGACAGACACTCTCTGCAGCAAGTTCTCCTCCATATAAAATATTTAAGTGTTGGCTGTAGGTCAAGAAAAGAGACAGAATTGTTTCAAAGCCTGGTGTCCTAAATTGTCTGTACAGTAACTGTCATTCCCTGGAGTTCCTGAATTCAGAGGATAAGAAGCTTTTCTGATTTCCATGAGTGGGAAGTTTGTTTAGCCAGTAACAATGTCAGCAGACTCCTGCTGGCAGTCATTTTGTCTCCAAATATGAAGGTGCAATATATAGAATTTTGCACCACAAAGAATCAGATTTTCAAGGTGTTCTGTGTCACTGACTACAGTATTTGTGACCAAAGGGTCTGGAGTAGTATTACTAGAGAGTGACAGTATCATTGTGTGATATCATAGGATATGCATGCATAAAGGCCCAGAATTTCAAAGGACAACTGTCGTTTTTGCAGATCCAAATTTTACGTGTAAGGAGTGGCAGCAGGGAAACCAAGTAGAGGCCTCTTCTCAAAAAATGCCCAGGATCAATTAACTGTAGGTTCAAATTTTACCATTTAGATGACTAGGTAATTAACTGCACCCAGACATCAGCTGCTTGGCCAAATTCATTAGGAACCACACCCACAGTAAATTGTACGTGCAAATCACGTGGCCATAAATCACTGTAGCTAAAATGGAGTGCAGAAGGCCCTTTAAAAGTATGCTCCTAAATGTACAATACTTTTTTTCCCTTAAAAATGTATGCTATTTAATATAGATGTATAATAGTGGGGGCGGGGCAGGGGGAGGATGTCATAAGAAGAAAATTACTCCTCCAGAAACTCCTGGTTGCCCATGTGTTTGGCATTACTATCACAACTTTTCCTGTAAACTCTGCATTAGCCATGAGGTCCTGCTGGAATCTAACTAGGTTTGTTCTGTTTTTCCCTTGATGTCTGCAGAATGTCACATCCAACCACAGAATAAATGATGCCATCGCTAATGAAGACGGACCCCAGACCTTAACCGGAAGGTTTATGTACGGGCCGTTAGACATGGTCACACTCACTGGGGAAAAGGTACATTTGTCTTAGGTGTCCATTGCCCATAAACAGCAAAAGATGTAGGCAGTAGTAGTTGCTGGCCAATGCTCCTTTTGTATCTATAAACATTAAAAGAGAGAACTGTCCAATTACGTGTACAATCAAGCGCTTTTGCCTGTGTCCACTGAGAGCTCTGTCTATTGCATTACGCTAGAGAGAGATTTGAGGACCCCATGTTCAGAGCCAGGTTAGGATCCTGTCTAGTATCAAAGTTATTTAATACTTCCTTAGTCCTGAACCTCCTTTGCCTCCCAGGTGGACATTCACATCATGACCCAGCCGCCATCTGGAGAGTGGATTTACTTTGACACCGAAATCAGCAACAGCAGTGGCCGGATTTCCTACGTTATCCCTGAGAACAAGCGTCTGGGGATTGGCGTCTATCCCGTCAAGATGGTGGTCAGGTGCTGTGCTTCAGGCTCATTTGGCTTAGCCTCCAGTTTGACAGGAACCTCTGAAATATAACTGTAGACACTTAGTTATTCTGATTGCATGATAGAAAATCCATACAAATGTTAATTGATGCAGTGAAATTCTACCTGAAAAGTGACTTAAAAAGTGGCATTTTCTTATTAGCCATTCTTCTTCCTATCGTGTCGTCAGAGTCTGATCTCCTGACTTGATGGACAAAACAATTTTACTCTTGTTACCCTGCAGCACCAGTGATGGGACAAAGAGCTGTATTCTGTTCTGCCTCCTGCATCATCAACAGCATTGTTAACAAAGTTCCAATAGCTAGGCCAGACTTTTCCTCCTTTTCCTTTTCCTCTCAGTGAGGGTTAGCTGCCTTTGAAACTCCCACTAGGCAGCTATGTGCAAATGTAGGTGCCTAAATACCTTTAAAAATCTGTCCCTTTGTCCTTGCAATAACGCTCCCAGGTAGGAAATCATTAGCATCATCCATTTGACACATGGGTAATGGAGGCACAGAAAATGACTTGCCAAGTCGGGAGTAGAAGCCATATCTCCGTAGTCTTATTCCAGTGCTTTACCCACAAGACCTTCCTTCCTCTCCAAGTACATACCTATCCGATCAATGGATAGTCTTCTCTGCCACTAGTGCTGAGATACTGGCACAACAGGCCAGATCTGCAGCTGGTATAAATCAGAGTAACTCTGAAATCAGTGGATCCGTGTTGATTTACATCAGCTGAGACGATCTCATCCTTAAGACACAGCAGGAAGTGTAGGGCCTTAGCAGAATTGTGTGTGTGAAGTGATGGCAGGATCTGGCCCTTAATTCTGCATTCCCTGGTCATTAATGACAGAGTCCTGCGGCACCTTAAAGACTAACTAAAGTTTTAGAGCATAAGCTTTCGTGGGCTAGTACCCACTTCGTCAGATGCATGCAGTGGAAGTATCCAGGGGAGAGAACTCTTCTCTCACTGTTCACACCTCCAGTTCAGCTGCTAGAGGAACAC
>ML677361.1:15983344-16068866 GCA_007922305.1 Dermatemys mawii
GTGTTCCTCTAGCAGCTGAACTGGAGGTGTGAACAGTGAGAGAAGAGTTCTCTCCCCTGGATACTTCCACTGCATGCATCTGACGAAGTGGGTACTAGCCCACGAAAGCTTATGCTCTAAAACTTTAGTTAGTCTTTAAGGTGCCGCAGGACTCTTTGTCACTTCTGCAATTCCAGACTAACACGGCTACCCCTCTGATTCCTGGTCATTAATGTATGCTTGTTGAATTGGTATTGCAAATGGGTCTTGTAGCTTTAATCTCTCAGCCAGTTTTGTCCACTATCCTTAACCCCCTATTCCTTTCCTTTTAGGGGTGACCACACATATGCAGATAGCTATATCACCGTTCTACCTAAGGGGACGGAATTTGTGGTCTTCAGCATTGATGGTTCCTTTGCAGCCAGCGTGTCTATAATGGGTAGTGACCCCAAAGTCAGAGCTGGCGCAGTTGATGTTGTAAGGTCAGTGGCAGGGGCTAGGGCTGGGGGAAATGCTTTCATATTAAATGAATATTTTAACCCTACTGCAAATATAGGTCCATAATACACTGTTGTTTTTTTCCCCCACCAGGCACTGGCAAGACCTGGGCTACCTCATTATCTATGTCACAGGCCGACCTGATATGCAGAAGCAAAGGGTGGTGGCATGGTTAGCACAGCACAATTTCCCCCATGGGATAGTCTCATTCTGTGATGGACTTGTCCATGACCCACTGCGGCACAAGGCCAACTTCCTGAAAACCCTCATTACAGACGTAAGCATGGGCTGTGCTGAGATGTGAGCAAAGCGAGGGTTCATCCACTTGACCTGACTTAGTCAAGTCCTGACCTGCAGTGGGAGATTAACCTGCATTCATTTTACTTTTAGCCACCGTCCTCCCTTTATTTTCTTACTCCACAAAGGTGTCCGTAGTTAGAATGTGTTTGCTCCATTCTGCACTGTCTTTCTGAAATCCTTGCTGCTTCCATTACTAAATGCCTATTGACAGAGGGAATTATAATTATTGTACTTTTCCCCCACCTGCTTAGTGCATTTCTGGATGCCTGTCATATCTGCAGATAAAGGGATTCCTTACGGATAAAGGGCTGTCAAAGATATTGTGACCTGCAGCCAACCAAAGCCCAGAATTCAAACCTGTCTCCATATTGGGCCGAATCCAAATACCCCAATATCTGGGAAAGTTTGGACTGGAACCCTCATGTTTGTGAATGCTAAGATCTGGGGTTTGGGTGAGGTCCATTATATAGATGCAAAGTTCAGATCCAAAGTTCCAGTTCAGGGGCTTGGGGTGGACTCATTGAGTGGGGAGATCTTCTCTCAGACAGTAATGAATGAATGCCCTCTCATGTTGCTGAGGGTGCATACCACAGATGAAACAAAACCAATCCCTTTTTGCAAAAGAAGGCTTGTTCATTTTGTTGTCATGGCCAAATGCCAGTTGAGATAGTTACATTTGGTCTCCCTAAATTCCTCCTGTAGTTGAATGTCAGTGAAGTCTGTTGAGATCCTGGGATGCAGGATTCTATAGAAGTGCCATATAATTTCCTTTATCTTTTGAATACTGGCCTGCCCTAGCAGTGCTTTGTAAGGCTTAAGACGACCTCCAGGTCTCCATCTCTCACTGCTTTAGGTTGGTGAGAATGGGAGTAGTTTAGGGTGATGCATGTAGTGCTGGGAAGAAAGTGCTGGTTCAGGTGACAGAGCAGCTAGAGAAGGGCTTTGACAGATCAGTGAATGTCACAAGAGGTGGCAGGACTTCTGTCCATCCCTTGCGAAGATATTAATGTTGTCAGGCATATCAGAACATGAGAGTTTGTCTGGCAGCAGCCAACTGATGATGATATGGCACTGCTACAGGTGCCTTCCCTTGGAGGATCTCAAAGTACTTTATTGCTATCGATCAACCATCCTTCACAACACCTCTGATGTAGGTAAATATCCCCCTTTTACAGAGAGAGAATCTGAGACACACAGAGCTGAGTTGCCCATCACAGAGAACCCAGGAGTCCTAGGTTTCTGCTCTAACTGTGAGAAGATCACGGTGCCTTCTCCAGCAAAGGCTGTGCATACTCTTTGTAGAAGGTGCACAACCAAGGAAATAAATAGGAGTTAACTTCTTGTACTCCCTTATCGACGTGAAGAGTGAGGGAGCAAAATTAATGGCATGATTCTGCAAGGCCCAGAGTATCCACAACCCCCATTCAGATGTTCCCCTCCTAAGATCTGGCTCTCACTCAGCATGGAAATTAACCACCAAGCTTTAAAGAGGCTGTTGGTGCCAAGGAGGCCAGACAGTGTAATAAATGTGAAAGCAGTAGAAAGGCACCAGCTTTACTGCATGCAATTAAACCCAGTCAGTCCAAAAGGTTGTCATAGAGAGTGGAGAATGAAGTACAAAATAAAACCTACTGAACAGACTTTGTTTTTAAAGACTAGCACGGTGCACTCTTTGCGTGTGGGGACCCCGCCCCCAATGTCCTACTGCATACAAAGTGGAGAGAGTGCAGAAGAGAGCAACAAGAATGATCAGCGAGCGAGAGGAAAGATCACAAGAACCACATATCTGCAGTTTGGGCATAGGATGACTCAGAATGGGATGTGCTAAATATCTACTGCATGAGGAGGGTGTAAATTGCAAGGAGGGGAAGCAGTTATTTAGGGATGTAACTAGGAGGAATGGCTTCAAAGAATTAAGAATGCAAACATTTATGCTGAATATCCGAAAAACTTCCTGGCCATGAGATCTACTTGTGGTAGGAACAGCGTCCAGGGGGAAGTGGTGGAAGCTTTTTAGCTTATGACATTTAAAACTGGACTGGGCGGAATACTAGAAAATATGTTGAGGGGATTGATCCTCTGGGATTGGAGTAGATATCACTGTCAGGGCTTTTCGAGCTCTGATATCAATGTGTCTGTGAAGTGCATTCTTTAGACAGGTTTCCATAATGTCAGATTTTAGCCTGGTAACTGATGGGCTTTTATGTTGTCTTAGACCTACGTTGTTCGAATTTCACCTTCATTTCAGTGATAAATCAGGGCTACTTAACTTTGAGATCACCAAGGTGGCCCCATTATCTAGCCCACTGGATCAGATACGCCATTGTCTAGCACAGCAAAACAATTTCCATTGTAGGGCCACTGTGCCCTATTCTCTCTAAACCTTGACAAAGCCCATCATTAAATACTGAACACAATGACTGCTGGAATCAGCCTGAAACTTGACATCTAAGTCTCAAACTGAGTGAGCTGTCTTTGGAATCCCCTGGTTACAGAAGGTGTTATATTATTACCCCTGATCTACTTTTCCAGAGGGGACTAAGGTTCACAGATTTGCTACAGTGGGTCTTGGCCAGCTTGCAGCTCTGCAGGCAGAACCAGATGGGTCCATGCTTGGCACCAGGATAAGCATCTCCTCCTGCCGAGCCCCATCAGTTTTATTCCACCTCCCCAGCTGCAGCGTGACCTTCTCAAATGTCTGGCTACAGGGTAAATGAAATCTTCTACTGTGGGAACAGAGCAGTCACTGCTAAGGGTAGAAAAATCTAGTGCCTCATGCAAGGTGATATGCACAGTTGTGTGTCTAAACCGCCTCAAAATCCAACAAAATTAGATATGCAATCTGGCTAACCCAGCCTCCAAACCAGCGTTGCGTGCTGCAGTCTCTCAGTGGAAGGGAATTCTTCATGTTAATAGTTGCTGAATATAGTTGGAAAATGCTCCCTCACTGGTTACATGTGTATAAAAATCCTTGGAACAGAGCCGTGGAGCGTGCCACACAAAGAAAGGCCATTAGGTAAACATAGCTACATTCCTAGTGTAGTTCCTAACTTCATTCTGCCCTTGTATTCTGTAGTACAGCTAGAACAGCAGTCGGCCTATAGTACAAACTGTCAGCACTGCTATTGGTTAATTAATACATAACTCTGCAGAGCATTGTTCAGGCGGGACTTGCAGTGCACGCTTGACTGAATATTCCCACTATCGCTGTGAAAAAGCCAAGCATGCTGAGCAGTGTAATAGCATAAACTTGTTCCCTCTTCCCACAGCTCCATATGAGGATCCACGCTGCATATGGATCCACTAAGGATATTTCGGTCTACAGCTCCATTAGTTTGCCACCCACGCACATCTATATTGTTGGCCGACCAACCAAGAAATTACAGCACCAGTGTCAGGTAGGAATCCAGGTTATTTCATCAGTAGAACACAAGTGCAGAGGTGGGCAAACTTTTTGGCCCAAGAGCCACATCAGGGTTGCAAAACTGTGTGGAGGGCTGGATAGGGTAGGCTGTACCTTCCCAAACAGCCTGCCCCCCCACCATATCTGCCCTTCCCACTTCCTGCCCTCTAACTGTCCCCATCAGAACCTCCAAACTCATCCAACCCCCTGCTCTTTGTCCCTGATCGCCCCCTCCAGGATCCCGGCCCCTAACCATCTCCCAGGCCCCATGCCCTATCCAACCCCCGTTCCCCTGACTGCCCTCTTCAGAATTCCTGACCCCCATCCAACCTCCCCCCCCCACTCCTTGTCCCCTGACCACCCCCTCCCAAGACATCCTCCTGACCCTAATGATCCCCCAGAACCCCAGCCCTTCTGCTCCCTGTCCCCTGACTCCTATCAACACCCTTGCCCGCCCCCCACGCTTATCCAACACACACACACCTGTTCCCTGTCCTCTGACTGCCCCCCTCGCCTCTCTGCCCCTTATCCAACCCCCCGGCCCCATACCACACCACTCAAAGCAGCGTGTCTGGCAGCAGCCACCCACCCGGAGCCAAACACACTGCCGCGCTGATCCACAGGAGCACACCACCCGAGAGCACTGCTCGCGTGGCGCACTAAGGCTCCAGAGGAGCAGGGAATGCGGGGGAGGGTACGGGGGTAGCCTCCCCTGCCAGGAGCTCAGGGCCCAGGCAGGGACGGGGCCTGCAGGCCAGATGTGGCCCGCGCACCAGATGTGGCCCGCGCGGGCTGTAGTTTGCCCACCTCTGCTAAAGTGGCTGACGCTGCCCCTGCTGCAGTCAGTGGGCGTTTAGACACTAACTTCACCAGGAACAAGATCACATTATTTTGTAAAGAGGAAGTTCGCACACACCAGGATCCCTCCGCATCTCTCTGAGAGGTGTGAGGGTTCCTTGCTTTATGCATCACCACTGTGGAAATAATGGAAAGAAAACACCAGTTGCTGTTCTACCGCATTGTGTTTTGTAGTGTTATAGAATTAGATTTTTCTTAAATGACGTCCCCCTTTTGTCTGAACTTGTTCCTGCTGTTACGTAGGCTGAGTAAAGCTGGAGATCAGAAGTGGGGAGTTCTCTGTAGAGCCAGTTTTTCTTTCTGCATGTGATAGCACCATGTATCACTATCTGTTGTCTCCACAGTATAGAGTCAGTCTGTTCCCTCTGTCGTTTTTGTGGGATTTCCACAAAGCAGTAGGGGAAAGAAACATTTAAGAAAGTGATTGTCAAACCACAACTGGCAGAGGAACGTGAAGGCAGAGGTGGGATCTCAACTGACTGGGACTCCATTTTTTTTTTAAAGTTGCTTGATTTCAAGTTGACTGTGTCCTGTCAAACCCCTGATCTATTGTTTCACAGTTCATCACTGAGGGATACGCAGCCCACCTCGCCCAGCTGGAATATAACCATCGCTCCCGGCCTGCCAAGAACACCACCCGGATGGCACTGAGAAAAGGCAGCTTTGGTCTCCCCAGCCAGCCAGATTTCCTGCGCAAGAGGAATCATTTGCTACGTACCATCTCCTCCCAGCCTGTGGGGGCGAGCGGGAATGCCAGCCACAGACCTGAACGAACGCAGAGCCAGTCGGAAAGCGATAGGGAGAGAGAGCGGGAGCGCAGCCAAAGAAGCATGAGCATTGCCACTGGGTGCTGGGGCCGGAGCACAGCCTCAAGACTGGAGTCCGGCACTTTAGGTCAGAAGTAGAGCCAGCCAGGAGCCAGCGACAGTCGGCCACAGCCGCCGCAGGAGGAATAAAGGACAAGGCCAGCGATGTGAGCTGGAAGGGTAAATATGGTGCTACTCTCTAACAACAACATGGTATGCTAGGAGGAAAGGCTGGGGTATTTTCCACATGGAATGTGCAGGCCTTAAAATGGCATGTTGGGTCTGCAGAGCACTAGCCCGAAAAATCATTTGAAATTAGGAAACCAAGGGGGAAAACAAAGTTTCCAGCTCAAGACCAGGCTCTCTTCTGCCTCCTTTTCTTATCCAGGTTTAGTGACTGTAAATATGTGCCTCCCTCACCTTCTTAGCCATCAATCAGATACACGTGACTGAGGATGATCCTCAGAGCCATGGAGTTGAAGGGGAAGAAGTCTGGTTAGACCTTTCACTTGGGTTGTTCCATTAGCCAGACTGAGAGACTGCTGGATACCAGCACTTTCGTGTGTGTTTTTAAACTAAGCATGTCATTTCCAGTGTGCAGAGAGGCTGAAACAAGATGCCTCTGCTGCACTGGGTGAAGCAATCAAGTGTTTTACATGTACAGAGAGCTTAGAATGTATCCACTTTGTACCCAGGAGGCTGTACATCAGCAAGGGAGTATCAACTGCTGTTGATAGGAGCCATCTGTCAGCAGCTTGATACTCTAGAAAGTGGGGTCATTAGTTTTTTTGTATTAAACATTTTGAACAGTGATGGAATTTAATGCATTAAGCTATTAAGGAAAACAAGGAGTTTTCTTTTAGCTGTTCAAAACATCAGCCACTTACTTTACTGTATATTTCTCCAAGTAGTATTGCTGTATATTATTTCAGAAACTAACCACCATATGTTTGCAAGTGTCTGAAAGTACTCAACAGCTAGATTACACTGCATTTCCTGTCATCAAAATGCAGGGTCCAAATATTTCACCACTGTCCCCAACTCAGACACATTTCTTCTTCCCAGGTTCTCTCCAATATCAGTAACAGCTTTCACAGGAATTAGACTTGCTTCTTTTAACTGTAGTTATTCAACTGTAAAACCTCATTGTTTTTGCACTGATAATTTTTAGAATGGAGACCTGTTACCATCTCTTGTAGCTACACCTGTTTGTAGTGCATGACAACTAAATATTACTAAGCCAGGGGGTGTTTGTGTGTGTGTGTGTGTATATATATATATACACACACACACATACATATAAAGATTTGTGCAAAAGTTTTTCAACAGTAAGGCGATTGTAAGGAAGTGTGCCAACTAAGTTGTGCAAGCTTAAGAAAAGGCCATATCTTAATTTTCCTAGGCTCTCTTTCAGTGGATGTGTCTGAGCTGATGGTTTGGTGTGCTGCCATGACATGAATCTCTCTTGTACTGAGCATGCAAGGGTCTGGGAGCATTGCAGAGGTGACGTTTCCAGTCTGCAGGACAAAGTGCTGTGCTGCTTGCTAGCACCCCCTAGTGACCACTGCAGAAGAGGAGATTGTCAACCACAAGGTATTCAAAGGTGAAGGATATAATTTAATGAGGAGCAGAGGAGAATAGTGCCTAGAACAGAGGGGTTGCCTGAAAGCCCCCTAGCCCTATCCCCTCCCAGATCAAACTAGCCAGGATTCTGAATTGCCAGCCTCAGTGAAGGGCGCAGTTTCCTTCTTGCACACACCAACTGGGGTATGGGAAATATCCACACTGGGTGGATATTTGGGGCTCCCACCTGCCTATTTTATATTCATAGCACATTCATTGGCTAAGTATTATCCTGCTCTCCACCACCACAATATACTATGTTTATATCACTTTCTACTTACAAGGATCTTGTTTATAACTGATTTTTTAGACTGTCTGCTTCATTTTATTAACTGTTTCAGTACTAAGTGCAGCACTTCTGCACCAAGACGCCTAGCACTGTGAACACTGCTCTGCTAACTGGCACAGAGATGCAGTAGGCAAACGTAACTCATCCAGACATCAACAAAATCTATTTCATGACTACTGCTTAGATCTCAAGTTTCAAAACTAATTCTGAACGTGTGCTCTATCCCTACAGTGATATAAACAGGACAGTGTTTAACTACTGAGAACATCCATGTTGATGGAGCTTTAACAGATCCGCCCTCAAACACAGTGCATCTCACTTAGTCTTAGATAGTCTCATCGCAAACTACTCCGTCATTCATCTTTGATAATTATCATATTACAGAACATACCTACATATTTTTATTACTGGAAAAACTACTTCCCTTTCTGCTGACTCAGCCTAGTTACCTTGAATGTATATCCAAAGCTACTGGGTAAAATGTGAATTGTGTCATAGCTTTTTGCTAGTTGAATATTGTTCCAAACTGTTGCCATCTGACTTGGAAACAAGCCGCAGTCCATTCTGTAAAGTAACCAAACCATAATCACAAAGTGTATTTGCAAATTTGGAAATGGCCTTTGCAAAGTTCAATCTTACTCTGAAAGAAGAGTCCACAAACCAAGGCATGACATGTACATTTTTTTTCAAAATGCAGATGAGATGTTAACATTTTCTTGTGTGTAGATAGTGTAAAACTGAGGATAATGTAAATGTTAAAAAAACAAAAGTGGGTATATACAAAGTGAAAGTTATTTATTTTATGTAGAGAAAACGTGTCTGGAGGGAACGGAACCTTCAGAGATTACTAATATTAAAATGTAGCTTTTTTGTTTCAGGCATTATGTACAAAATAATTATTTTATGGACCAAGTTTAATGTAACTGTCAATGACCGCAGAAGTGCAATATTATAATCACCTCTCCATCACTCCATATTTTAAACCAATAATAATCAGTGAGATTGACAATCATAGCACCTGCGTTCTGACCCTTTGTTAAGCTTCTTGAATTTTCCAACTTCTCCCCATCTGTTTCCATTGTAAGAATTCATACAGAGAAACAACCGTAGTGCAGAATCTTTGTTCATCGCTGCAATAATATCAGATGATGTGGCCATGTATTAACATGAAATATGCGGATAGGTTTTTTTCACCCATACAAGTACACTGTAGTTCCCCATGAATCTATCGTCTCTACATCCCGTCTTATTGTCGTCTATCTGAAGCGAAGATCAGTATATGACTCTGTCATTCTAAAACCAATAGCAATAGTTTAACTTTGTGTTTATAAACACTCTGAAATGTTCTAGGGAGTGATGCATGTGAAACAAAATGTCTTTCCAAATGCACAAAAGAGGCTCCATTGGGATACAGTTAAGGAAAGCGGACTGTATTTTCCATTCTTATTAAAGGGGCATTGTCAGGTTTAAGACCTTATTTACCTTTGTTACAGATAACAGTTCTGTGTTGTTTAAAACAGAAGGAATATTAAAAGCTTATTTTACTTTTCACTGTTACTCTTGTTAGTTCCTTTTTGCATTCATCAGCTTGGCCAAGGAAAACAGACTGGTTGGTTCTGGTAACTATCACTTCCTGGTTCTCATGCACTCAGCCGCAATGTTAATACTGCAAACACTGGACAGAGATATTTATTTATTGGGTTTTAAAAAACACCTGTTTCCACGGGAATTAAACATTCGTGGAAGCATTTCTGTGGATCTGTTTTTTTTCTTCTAAAAAGCAGCTTTTCTATAATCTGAACGTTGGGACAGAAACCTGACACTGTCCCTTTCCTTCTTCTTTTTTAAATCCAAACTGTCACTTTAATTCCTTATTTGCTTCTTTTGATAAATCATTAAAAAGACAAAATTTTAATACCAAAAAAATGTGTATAGTGTTAGACGATACTTTAAATGAAAACCAATAGTTAATCAAAGGGTTACTAACAAACTGCTCTTCCCACAAGCAACCTGCACTTCTTGTAGTAGCCCCTGCTCTTCAGGTATCTTCACCTTTGCTGCATTTTCCTATTAGTTCTAGAAGCCTTACATTTTTCTCCTCTCCTTGTATGAAAACCCTGGATATCGATATCCTTGACTGTCAATTTTATATTCAATGTTATGTTTTATGTATAAAAAAATCTTTTGGGGATACAGATGGGGGGAAAATTACATCATGGCTTAATTTGACAGACACGCCTGCACCCCATCAGGGAATGAGAGTTAGACCCGAGTCTGCCGCTTCCTGGTTTTCATTTTGTGTATTATGTTGTGTGTGTAAAATACTGTTCAGATCTATTTGCCTGTATGTAACAAATCATAACTACTGTACAACTTCCTTCTCCTCCTTGCTGTTAGTGCATTGTTCTAATGCCTAGGTGTGCTTTATGTACACTATCTTTGTACATTACACAGATTAAAGAAACGGGAAGGCTACTTTCTGTGTCTGCTTCTTTTGGTGACTTACAAACTGACAGTTAATGCATCACAAAAGCTAGGAATTGGGAACTGAAATTGGGATCCGGTTTAATGAAAGTGTCCAATGGGATTAGATGTCAAAGAAAAAGATGGCAAAGATGTAAACTGCTGAGCAAAAAAATACAGGGGCTGCAAACATTGAAAGGAGGCAAATGGAAAAGCGAGAGACAATTACAAGCACTCTGTGCTCTGAATTGCAGAAGATGTTCTATGGCCAGCAAGTGAGTGATGGGACGCAGTAAGTGAATCAACAACAGCAAAGCGTGAGAGTGGAGAACAGGGAGCCACCCTGCAGCATGTGGGTGCTTCACTTTGAACTGGCTGCCAGTAAACGTAGCAGGGGAAATGCACTATCCATAAAGCCTAAGGCTGGCTAGCTCAGGGGCCGTCTCTGGTTCCCATGCCTCGCCTGTTGTCAGCACTGCTGCTTTACACTAATCCTTCCAAAAGTGGGAGGCTCAAGAGAGCTGAACCCTCTCAAGCAGGCCCTTTCCTCTGCTGGTCAGTGACTCGCCTGGCTCAGTCTCCTCCGACACCTACCTGTTTGTCCAGGGCTTGTCCTCCTCTCACCCTGGCTGCTGTCAGTGCCCTTCTTGTTAAACGTATGTTCCCAGGGAGCTTTGTGCCATAACTAGCTCCTGTATAAAAGGAAAGTGTGTTGTCTCCATCTGACCCATGTGCCTAACACCTGGCTACTAGAGGAGGAGGCCTGCATTAAAGGGAAAAGGAAGATGCATTGATAGGAGACCTAGATAGTAGACTAGGTGAATCCTTATATCTGTGACCAGCCTCCCACAGTCAACACTTTCGGGCCTTCTATAAGGCTAAAAAAGTGGCACAGAAAAACTAGTTCAAACCAGGCAGAAGGACAAATGTTATTAAAGAGGCAGGGCTTTTACAGTTCAGAACAAGACTTTCCACCAACAGGCATCAGACCCAAGTGATAGAAGAAGTCTGTGGTGGGATCTGCTCAATAGCATGGAGTGAAGGGACCAAGGAAACTACTGAGTCACCAAGGTAAGCAGGTAAAGCGGGTGTCTTAGTGGGAGTCGGTGTGGTACTGAGAGCACTTTGGGCTTTCTAAGTCTTGCACTTTTCTAGCTGTAGCTCCGGTAGCATAAGGTCAAAAATCTGACATACTGTGCTTTCCTTAGCAGGCCACTGGGTGCAGAAGACGGGGCAATTATTCATTTCAGAGCTTCTGGTGTTAGCCTAAACAAGTGAGCACGCCCCACACAAACACATGCACACACAAATCTTGCCTGTTCCCTTGCGACAGACTGCTTTGTATAATTACCATCTGTTGTCCGTTCACACTGGCACATAAAAGAATAACTTGGGCTGCTGGACTGATTTAACCAGTTAATTTTTTTACAAGTTTTCAGATTCCCCAAGTTAAAGAGCGGGGGAGATCAGAAGACTGAGCTGCTGAAAAGGCCAATTTCACTAACAAACCAAAACTGCCCCTTGCACCTTCGTAGGGTGGCAAGAAACAAAGAGCAAGGAAGGGGCATCGCTTTGGTGCAGGGACATGAGCAAGGCTGAGTAAACCTCTGACAAAATATACCCCTGCCCATTACACTTAACCCACTGGCAGATACGGCAGCTGAACTCCCCATCAAGGGAGCCAATGCTAATCAAAAGGTTGAGCCAGTACCATGCCAAATACCTTCACCTCCCTTTGGCTCAGTGAAAGAAGGCACCTTGCAGGATGTAGGCAAATATTGCAGCCTGCACAAAGCTGGGGCAACGTAAGAATGTGTGTCTGTACAGCCGAGGCTGTACACGAGTAAACACAGGGCAAATATTAATTCAAAGAGCAGGCACGTAGCAACCATTTGTGAGAAATGTTTCAAGATGGCCTCATTTCAGGGGATCACTGTAGCAGTCATCCCAGTGTCAGCGGAGTTACGGCCGCTTGGTACCTGGGCATTTGCCTTAGAGTTTGGAATCTGAATCACCAACAACGAAGTGTATTAAAGATAACATGGTGTTAACTGGGTCAGTTTGTCTCCTCAGGGGACTCAGCACTGTTGTGCTGGTGGCACCCATGAGCTCCTTGGTGGGCTGACAGCTACTTGCTGCCTGAGACCCAGTTGCTCAATCATTGAGCAGCAGTTGTATGAGCCACAGAAAGCAACCAAGTTGAGAGCATAAGGACTTTGCATGGAGTGGCAGGAGAGAAGCCATGGCTAAAGGGAAGGTGCCATCGGAGTCACTCCCTCCTCCAGGCAGTAGATGGACTCAGAAGAACAGGACCTGTCCAAAGGGTAAAGATCCTGCTGTGTCCCACACAGATCTCGTCAGTGCAGGGAGAATGGGGAGCTGCGAACAGAACAAGAAAACCACCTTTCCTGAAGGACTTGACATCTGGACTGTCACTGAAGCATCCCGGTCCTCATCTGGAAGGCCAGGCCGTCTCCTCGGGTGGCTTGCTGTGAAGGAACAGACCATTTGGCACTTAAAGGCCAGTCTTCCCAAAGAATCAGGCTTCATGCATCCATACCACCTACCTGCAAGAGGCGGAAAGGCCCCTACCAATGTGCGTGATCAAACCCACTTCCACCCTGGCTAGGTAGGATTTATTGTCCCAGTTTTGCAGATGGGAAAAGCCAAGAAAGAGGCTGCAATTTCCCCAAGGCCATGCAGTGAGTCAGAACTCAGCTCTCCTCCCCACTTCCCCCCAGGCCTGTGTTCTAGCCACCAGCCCAAGCTTTCTGCTTTACAAACCCAGCTTAGGGCCTTCCTAGCTCCAGACTGTGTCTTCAATACAAAGGCCACCTACCTTGTTAATCTCTTTGTGTCTTTCTTTGGTGACAATTTCTTCTAGTACTTCTCCATCTCCCTTAATAAGCCTGTAACAGAAGCACATCAGCACAACCAGTAAAGTCTATCAGCCTTTCAGTTACCAACTGTAAGCAACACATTTCTTTGCTTCCCCAGCAGCAGAAGACATCATGCAATGAGGATTCTGTCCCCGCTGGAGGAGTGACGAGATCTTCTCTCTCACACAGCCACATGGCTAATGTTTCATGCTGAGGGAGACAGTATTTTGCACGGGAAGACGTCCCACAAGCTGGACTTGTTGAGGGTAACACCAGCAGCACCTTCTGTGTGAGCACCTACTCTAGAACAGAGTCAAGGGCCTCTCCCAGCAGCACGGTGTCCCACAATCTCTGGGAGGGTGGCACCTTTGCAGTGCCAAAGAGAGTGGGCACACGCTGGGGATTGGGCCAGCCGCTGCTCTGACAATCTGTGTAAACCTGGAGCAACTCCACTGCCTGGTGTCTGTTTTAAAGATGAGGGCAGCTCCACCGTAGAACACCGTGAGTTGGGCTTTAGTCTTTGCACCCTTTCCATTATGCTGCCTGCAGGATTAAAACCAACAAGGTTCCGCTTCAACACATCTCTTTGAAAGATGCTGTGTACTGAATGTCTTGGGAACCTTCCTCTCCCAGGATGTAGGATCTGACATGCTTTAGACCATCCCCAGTCCCACACTGAGCACTCCCTAGAGTCAGGCATGTTGCAAATCAAGCTGATCAGGCTGGTGTGCTGCAGGGAAGACAAGCTATGGGGAAAGGATCTCCAATTATCTTGTAACTCTGCATGTGGATTTTCTCGGCAATGGGCAACGGGGTTGGTTATTCCCACTCCCAAATGTAACATGTGCAGACAGCTTCCTTTATGATTGAGGAGGGGCAATGCAGAGGTTTAAGTCCAGTCCCCTGTTGCACGTAAGTTGCTGGATGATCTAGTAATTGGACAAGCATTTGACGTTTGGTAACAGAACTGGGAAGGACCCAGTGGAGCTAGGGAAGGGGAATGGTATCAAACCTGCAAGTCCAGTAGCAGAATCACAGGCAGTGCTCAGCCTCTAAGAGGAATTGTCTTCATTATGTGCCTCATGGGTAACTGACATTCACACAAACCTCTTTCCTCAGCATTGCTGGCTGCCTTCTATTTAAAGAACTGCCTTGCCACATACAATTTTCCTCAGCGTGATATTTTCGATTCACTGTAAAGATGCAGCCTAGTGAAAACAGTCTCATTTCTACCCCTCAGTTTTGAACACTAATTTGGTTACAGGCCTGCAGGCCCCTAGAACAGAGGGGCACTCACTGCAAATCAACCCCTCTGGCCAGAGGATCTGTCTATAATAGGGACTGGACCCTTCAGACATGACAGGCAAGCATCCAAAACAGCAGCTGCCACCGAAGGAGCAACTTCTAACAGGTCAGAAAACAGCAAAGCTCAGAACTGTCAGCCAGATCCGCTGGCTCCGATTTTATTCCCACACCATAGCTTAGAATTGCATTTACTTTGGGGAGACTGATCTCCCCCTCCGCCCTGAGTCACAAGGATTCAGTCTGATCTTGCAATAGCTGCTGCTCTTGGTTGCATTCTACACCTCATATCGAGCACAGGCCATCAAGGATTCCGCTCGGGGAGGCTGTCTGTGCTCTGTAATCCCATTGATTTCAGTAGCAACAGAGAGCATTCAGCACTACACAGGAGGTGCCTAGCACCTCGGCAGGATCAGACCCTTACTTGGCATCATCTAACGGCCTGTCTCTCTAACCAAAGCAAGCCTTTTTCTCCCTCCTTCCTTCAATCCTGGTACTTTGAGCTGAGCATCTCTGCTAGTCAAGCGGAGACCGGCGTGATTTATACCTTTATGGTCTGGGCCTGGAAAGCTTTCAATCTGGCCTGACAGGGCAGCGTTCAGCTTTCACACTAAGAGGCTGGCTAGTAACAGCCAGGTAACAATGAAGACTTGAGAGCTTGCTGCTGAGAGCAACCACCCCTGGAGGGTAGGTAAAAAGGGATTTAAAGAGAACCCGGCTTTTACAAACAGCCAGGATCTGTTGCTAAACCTGCAAATGCTTCTGCCTCTCTTTGCAAAAGCCTGAAAAGATTCTGCTGCCCCAGCTCTCTCCACCCTTCAGCCAGCCTTATGCACTGCTAGGAAACCACATTGTTTCACTGGCTTAAATATAAGATGTGAATTCTTGTCTGCTATTCAGAAGCTTTGTGGATTGTGAGCTCTTTGGGGAAGGGCCCGTGTCTTCCTATGTGAGTGTACAACACCTAACGCATCCTGGACACTATTGCAATACAAGTGATTCCTCCTAACATACACCCCTTAGTGGATATGCTGAACTGTGATTATCTATGACACGGGCACCTCAGCTGGTATAAGTCCACTAGCTCTGTAGACTTTAACAGAACTACGTTTATGTGCATCAGCTGAGGATCTGGTCTCTAGGATTCTTGCCTCTCCAAATGCTCCCAAACAGCTCTGTTCCTCGGCCATCGTTTCAAGATCCTCTTTAACCCACGGGACTGTACCTTGTTCTTCCTGTTCCGGGGTCCACAACTTTTCGGATGACGCTTTGCCTTGCGTCCCATTCTTCTTTTGTCATTGGTTTCATAGCCTGGATGCGGGACTTTTGTTCATCTGTCAAAACTAGAACGCAAACCTCAATGAGCTCATTGAATAGGAATGTGCACATCCAGGGCTGTCTTCTGTCAGAGGATCACGAAGCCGAGGGCCTTCCAGTTATTATGGAGCACCACTCTGTGCCGTGCACCGCTGAAAACACCTGTTCCAAAAAGCCACCTGCCCAAAGAGCCTGAACTATTGAAGCCTCCCGCTGCTCTGAGGAGGAGGGTATTGCTAGCTCTGTTCTCACGGGTAAACTGAGGGCCTCAGAACAGCCCAGGTGCCACGCTGGGTGAGATTCTCCAAAGCACTCAGCATTAACCTGAAATGCCTCCTGTTGAAATCCGGGATAAAATTCCCATTGATTTCAATGGGAGCAGAGTTAGGCCAATGCTGAGCCCTCTTTCAAACCTCATTACTGGTACAAATGCAGAGATGGGACTGGAACCCAAGCATCCTGGGTCCCGCTCCTTTGCTACACTACAGGCCTGTCTTTGAAAACCCCCTTACTAGCACTTCTGCATGGAACAATTTCCTTTCAAATACTATTCTACCCTGCTTATCTGTCCTCTTCATCCTCTCTTTCCCTTTAGGATTTAGGATACTTTGTAAATATCTTTAAGACCGAAGAGTGGAAATCCCTGGGGAAGGCTGGACAAAATGCATTTATTCAAAGCAGGTGATTTTGGATTCCTCCCTTATCATCAAATCTTCATAAGTTAGCCCCTTCACCACCAATGGCTCTATTACAATTCCTCTGTGTAGATTCATTTGCCACTTGGCCTGCTTCTGGGACTGACTATCTGGCCTGCCTGATGTATATAATTACACATGTATTAAGACTGAATTACTACCTATTGTTAAAACCAGTCCTCTCTCAGCACTAGCATACACCACATACTATAACCCCTACTGCTTTGATAACAGACTTACAAGAGTTCCCACCAGGACTAGACAACACATGAAGAATGGATAAATAATAGTTTGACATGAACAAGATCTTTCCAAATAAATCATAGATTCTGAGAAGAACTGAAACTGGGATTTGTGTATGTCTCCAACTGAGGGATCAAAGCCTCAGCTGCTTTTCTTACTGTCACAAATGCAAGGACCATATACACCTTAGATTTCAAACTTGAGGCCTGAGGTAAAATTTTCCAACACACCCAAGTGACAGATATTTGAAGTCACGCTGACTTTCAATGAGACTTGGACGCTTTTTGAAAATTTGGCCCCTGGTTTTGTACTTCTTGCACTCTCAGCTCACCCGTGAGATACACTGGAAGATCTGAGGGCACCTTAAATCAGTGGTGGATACTATATAAAGGACCAAGTCTCAACAGATTTGTGTTCATTCCTTATCTTCGTCATGGCTTTACATATCGCCTTTGTGAGCAAAGGAATGTGCAGAGAACCATCAACTTCACATCCTGATTGCCAATACCAAGTGCTTCATGAATTCGTTGCCTGAGGGTCATCCTTTCATTTTCAACTTTTGTTCCCAGATCACAGGCAAGTATAACAAGCTTACAAACAAAACCATCAGTTTGGGTCCTCATAAATATTCATGGTTTCTCCCGCTAGGCCACAAATTAGGAGGGAAAAGGCATCCAGCTGTCAGCCATCAGTGTTCCTTATCATACAATTTCTAATGATCCTTGGAAGAGACATTAAAAGAATCTGCTTCCTTAATGAGTAGAAGAGCCACATGGATTTTCTCACATGGTGCATCACTCCTCTATTCTTTAAGTGGGCAAGTGTGAATTTTTTAAACCTGGAAACAAGAACATTACCTGGGCCAGGTTCCACCAAAGATTCTTTCTGCCACTGCTCCAGCGAAGGGCCCGGCACATCTTCCACTGTGGCTCTTTCCTCTTTAGGCCGGTCCTTCGATTTCTTTTTTGGTTTCTTTTTTATTTTTTTCTTCTTTTTCTTTTTGTCTTTCTGTTTTGTTCGTTTCTTCTTGCTGTGTCTCCTCTTTTTCAAGTTGGATTCACTGTCACTCAAATCATCTGAAGAGGAGCTGGAGGAGGAGGAAGTCCCAGAAGACAAAGTTGTCTCTGAGGAGGAGGTACTTCTCTTTCTCTTCTTCTTGTCTTTGGCCTTCTTTTTCTCTGCAATACATTAAGAAGGGGGTAGTTTGGAGAGAACATTTGCTCCATGGAAGCCAAAGAGTCTGTCTTATTCTGCATTTCAAGCTACAACAGTCAGCTCTTCTGGTTCTGTTCTTTGTTCGGTTGCTCAGAAGACTGAACAAATCAAAACACTAACACCACAGCAAAATCCCACTGGGCTAGTACTTCTCTATTATCGCTGTGGGAGGGGGCTAACTGGGCACTGTACATGATCCAGTCAGCACCCCTCCTGTATGCACAGATATCCGAAGACTGGGGAAGGGGCTGGACTCCATTCAGGCCCTCGAGGCTCATCCTACCCAGAGGTTTGGATTTCTCTCACAGGGATGGTCAGCAAGGAGTGCCTGAATGGGTCTGTGTCAGGTACAATGCTAAAAGATCTGCATGCTGGAAATTAAGGCTCTAGAGATGTCAGAACACAAAAGTGATGGCTGTAAAGTGTGTGTTGAGGTGATTGTATAAGGTTAAGTGCTAAAAGCAAGCATTGTGTATTCCCCCAATGGCACTCACTGTGCACATGCTCTCTGATGGCTCCCAGAACCACATGAGAAGTCAGCCTCCAGCAGTAGCTGTCATCCCCACCTGCCCTTACCTTCTTTAGTAGAAGCTGAGCTCGACCTGCGTCTGTGAGGCCTGGCTGCCTTCTTCCTTGGGGGAGACAAGCTGCTCCTCTTTGAGTCTTTACTGCTTTTTCTTCTTTTCTTTTCATCCTTTTTGTCCTGCCTGCTTTGAGAGTCGCTTTCACTCCTGCTTCGAGAGCGTTTCCTGGATTGGCCGTGAACCATGGTGCTTTGATTCCTATTCTAAACAATTAATTTTCCTTTCATTAGTGGCATTAATAAAAGGACAGTGAAACTGAATTCCATCTAAGGAGACTGTCCCACACTATCGCTAAACACAGCAATTCTAATTCTGCTCCAGCTATAACTAGGGGGCTGGCCTTTGATAAGCACCCAGTTTATTCCATTAAGTAGTTGCTGAAGACAAGGTTAACCTATTACACTGTACATTAGACTCAACTTACAGCCAACTTTTCTCCTGAAACTATTTGTGAAAATCTCTGATAACAGCACAGAGGGTTTCTCTGTTACATAGCAGTGGCCAGGTTGGGTTCACGGAGCCCTTCCCAGTAGTCCACAAAATAAAACACAAAGGAGCGAGGGACAGCGCGCTGAGGGTTATGTGGGGGGGGGGGGACTGACTCCATGAGAAGATCTTTCAAATGCTGCTTTTCTTTGCACTACAAAATCTTTATGCAACTCCTTGGTACCTCCCATATAGCCCTCTTTGATTAGATTTGGTATGAGGCTTCCACCACTCTGTCTTCCCCCTTTCTTTTGAATGTCAGCAGTAACGACTGTGACACACACTTTCACAGCTGTGATGACAATTCAGCAGAGGACAGAGATAAACACGCTTTATTACTGTATATTCTCTGATCATTTTTCATCCTCCTCAGGATTTAAGAGCTAGGCATTTTTCATTCTTCTCTGTTTTAGGGGTTCTACTTTCTAATCCGTGCCTATGTATTGCCCCATAACTGTGAGCAGGAGCATCACATGCTCTTTATGGCCCCATGGACCCAGACATGGCATGATGAATACTGCCACAGCTGTCAGCAGTATTAAAAATTCCACTCAGAACTCACAGAAGAATCAATTACCGGGTTATTTAAAATACTGACAGCAGCCGCTGGCTAAGGAAAAATAATGAATTGTTAATATTTCAATTTACTTTTGTAAAACAAATTACATGCTGAACTGGCACCTTTTTCAATCAGTCCAACACACGGGCAGTGGAATATAAGGGCAAACCAATCTATGGTTAGATACAAGCTCACATTCATTTTAAAAAAAAACTGGTGTCTGCATAATTGTAGCTGGGAAAAGCTCTCTCATATCAGATATTTCCTGGCTAATATAATAGTCATGTCACCACCGTACAGAAGTTGAAAACAAGATAATCCAAGATACATACAAGTGAATCGAAGTTTAAATTCATTTACAAATCAGAGCCTCAATAAAAAGCAATCAAAGATTTGCTTTAAGGACACATGGTTGTAAAGCTGCAAGGAATCAGACCCATTCATACACACCCCAAATATATGCATACATACGTAGACAGAAATCTCTTTCACTGGGTCCTTTAAGATCCGGATAGCCCTAGAAGCACTATTCTGATCTCAGATACACAACCTTCTACAGTTAGCTAGTGTGGACAAAAGTGCAGTAGCTGATTCTACAAGAACTCCAGTGATAAAGTCCACAGATTCCTGGCTCAGACTAGACTCTATAGGGTTACTTCTTTCAACTGCATTTTTCTGTGTATTGCCTGTGTGAATGGAAACGATTGCTGACACTAAACACTCTCTTTCCTTTCTAGAAAGGCATTTGATTTTGCCCATAGATAAATGGGGGAAATAATGAGCCAAGTTTTTCCAGGCCTGCTAGAGAAGCTGGATGTGTGTTTGTTTTGGAGTCTGAATCAGGCTAGTGACATTTACAGTGAGGACTGACAATGTTTTCCCAGCTGCAGAGAGGTTGCAACAGGCTCAAAAGCCAGAGTACAATCTTTTAGACACATCATGCTAGAAAACAAGTCACTAGATCCTAGACCACTGATACTTAGACCTCAGTGCTTCAGGAGCCAAATTACTGATCAACATTAGCCAAGAGAAACACAGTAGTATGAATTCCTTGTTTCATTTACACACACACACACACACACACACACAAAATTCTCACAGCAAAATGACTGACCAAGTAGTGTTAACCAATTGTAGGTGATAAAACAACACAGTAAAAGCATCCTGATTGGTTAATAATTAAATCACAGTTTTTTAATATTCTGTACTGGAAAGAGCTGCAGGAGACAGATGAAAGAGCCACTTTGACTCACGAGCCTCTGTCTGAGTATCACGGTCCTAGACACTAACCCAAAAGAGCAAGTTGCAATGGTGCATGTGCAGACACAACTCTACAATGGTGAAAATGTTTCCTGTCCTCTTCCAATGTTTGTTCAACACACTATTCCCTCCCCCCCCCACACCCAGCCCCCCATCTCAGCCTAAAACAATGGAATCAGATTTATTTCAAAATGATTTAGGTTGAAGAAGTAGATTAGTCCAAACTATTCAGTATCCTAAAACAGCTGCATATACACATCAGCTTTTCTCTCTCTCCTGTTTTATACCTCCACCAACTTTCCCACTCCTTTCACCAATCAGCTGAGGTCATCTCTCTTCTCCCGTGCATACATTTCCTAATGTCTCTCTCCTTCAGCTCTTACATTTCATGTGGCAAAGCTGGCAAGGCAGCTTGTGTGTAAGACAGAGTGAAAAACAGAAGCTCGATCCTGTAACCAACAGTGGGGAGAAATCTTCACTCCCAGAGTAGTTCCACTGTTGTCAATGCGACTATCTCTGCAAGGGCTGCAGGATCACACAGCTGAGCAGTGCTACATTCACACACACCGTGCTTTTCATCAGAAGTTCTCAATGCTTCACAAGGGGCGCCTAAACCCTGCCCCACACATCCACCCAGACAGTGGGTGCTGGCCCTTTAAGACACACAGCACGAAGTTGGCCCTTTAAGACTCTCCCCCTTCTCCTGTCCTCCTGCTAGATAAGGTCCGTCCCCAGAGGGCACCGCGCATGCGCACCGATATCAGCCCATGAAGGCTTTGCGGACCCAATCTCGCCCCTTATTCCTCCTGCCAGTGCTCGTCCCCTCCCGCACAGAGACAGGCCGCCGCAGGTAAGGGACTCACCCTCGGGGGCGGGAGGCGCGAACAAGGGACCGGCCCCGCGCGCGCTGGAGGGGGCAGCCCAGCCCCGGCGTCTGGCGCTCAGCGACCCCGCGGGAACGGGTCACTTACTTGGTTTCAGTTCGTTGCCTCGCCCACTTCCGGTGTTGTGTGTTTTTTCTCTGGGTCCGGTGGGGAAGCACAGACCCCGCGCATATGGTTCCTCCCCCAGCTCTGTCTAGGCCGGGGGAGCAGGGCTCAGCCCGAAGGAGGCGCTGCAGGAGCCTGCCGGCAGCTGTGTCCCACTGAGCCCGGCTGGGGGCAACCCTCAGTGCGGGGAGGAGCTCTGCCCATGGCAGAGTGTAGAGTGGGGTGATGGGGGAGCCAGGATGGCTCTGCCCTGCGGACCAGGGAGCTGGGGGCTCTTGCTCTCTGTGCTTTGTGGTGATGAGACCAGGTGGGGGAGGTAATATCTTTTACTGGACCTACATCTGTTGGTAAGAGAGACAACTTTCCAGCTACACACAGCTCTTCTTTGCATCATGCTGCTCAGATCAGGGGCTTCTCTTTCCCGGCTTTGGCTACGCATTTCAGGCAAAGACAAAACAACAAATCTGAAAATAGGGGCACAGACACAGCTAGAAGCCACACTGCTACCTCGATATAAGGTGGTCCTCAAGAGCCAAAAAATTGTACCGTGGTGTAGGTGAAACCGCGTTATATCGAAGCCTGACGTGCTGAGCCACTGGAGCATGCGGCCACGTCCCCCCGGAGCACTCCTTTACCACGTTATATCAGAATTCACCTTATGTCAGACCGCGTTATATTGAGGGAGCAGTGTATCATAAAGGTGGTTGTGACACGTAGACCATAAAAAAGATCAGAAACATGCTAAGTCAGCACTCAATTGGGTACCTGAGGTAGGAAAGAGAGAGTAAGGAAGATCAATGAAGAACTGGCAGAAGACTGACAGAGGATACTGAATACTCTGGCATCAAGGGGAGAATAGTACAGTAGAACCTCAGAGTTAGGAACACCTTGGGAATGGAGGTTGTTTGTAGCTGATCAAAAAGCTGTGGCTGTTCTTTCCAAAGTTTACAGCTGAACATTGACTTAACACACCTTTGAAGCTATGCAGAAGAAAAATTCTGCTTTATTTTTTTTTCTAAGTAGTTTACATTTAAAAACAGTACTTGTTTGGTCTCTGCTGCTGCTTGATTGTATACTTCCAGTTCCAAATGAGGTGTGTGGTTGACTGGTCAGTTCATAGCTCTGGTGTTCATAACTCTAAGGTTCCACTGTACCACAACTAGCGAGTGACCATAATCAATGGAGGAGCTAGACTGCCTGATGTGTCAGTGGCACAAGAGGAACTAAGATAAGGTAGTGCCTAAGGACAGAGGGTGGAGCCCTGTTGTGCTAGGCACCGTTCAGAGTAGTAGACAGACCCTGACCCTTTGAAGAGTTTACACTTTGAATAATGAGACCTTTACAGTCTCCCTCATGGTTTTTGGTGAGTTATTTTTTTTTCCCTCCTTATGTCCCCCAAATTCTGTGTCCAATCCAGACATAGACTGAACTTGTAAGAAACCGATGCAATAATACTAAAAATTCTCAACATGCAGCTGTGTGTTGATACCATATTTTTCCTAGTACTCCAAACTATTTCCAAGTCATCATCTTCCTGGTGAATAATTGCAGCCTCAGCCTCGTGCAACTTCTTTGGCAGCTCGACTGTTTTTGTTTTGGGCACAAAACCCTTCTGGGCTTTTCCAAAGACTGGAAGTTACACTGGTTATGGATAGCTGCAATTTGTGTTAGAACACTCTGCAGAAGCAGAAATTAATGACACTGCCAGTTTCCCGCCTCCACATTCTGTAGGTGAATAGCAGTTTATGATGCCCATTTGCTTAATGGCTCTGATTTGTTAGAATTAGGGTGTATTTGTCATATGGACAATGCATATATTTGCCCTGGTCTGCATGCCTTTCCTCCTTAACTTTGAGGAGCAGAATTTACTATGGCAGGGGTTCTATCTGATAACCAAGGCATTCCTATCCCCTGGGTTAGGCAAGTTCGCCTTGTTAGCCTGTTGCAGGCAAAAGTCTCATTGAAGAGTGCTGGAGCAAAAGCCAAAGAAAATCTTCCTTATCCTTTATCGCTGTCTTGCAGGGGTTGGTTTTCCCTGTGCAATTCAGAATGATCTCTGGAATTTAAGTGAAGTTCAGGTGGGTTGTTGGTCACGGTCAGTAAGAGGATCTGTTACGGCTGTCCTTCACATACACAACCTACTGCTTTTTCTCTTAGAGGGTCCTCCTGTATGCTACTTTCTGCTGTTCTGCCTCAAAGACATGCCCAGCTAAAAGCTCATCAGATATTTATTTTCCTCCTCCAGAGAACATGCAAGTGCCTCACAAGCATTAATTTAGCTTTGAATATGTTAGATAAAAACATTATCATCCTAATTTTCCACATGGAGAAACTGAGGCACAGAGTTGCAGTACCCACGGTGACTCAATGAGTGAGTGTCAGAGACTCCCATGCTCCTGCTTTAATGACTAGCCTATGGAGGAGATTATTCTTGTATATCCCAGAGCCATTTCTTTATAGTCAGTCATTTACAATCTGAATTCACTGTAATAGAATTCAGACAGCAGCAACCATACTGACAGGCACATTCTTCTTTCACTAACTTAATTTTCTTGGTATAATTGAAATGCAAATATGAAAAAACATTTCCTACTGACGAAATTAAGATTCCCTGATTGGTTTTGTTGTTATGGAAAACAGCAGAAGCAAAATCCTTTAGTGCTGAGTCTGGGGTTTTGTGTACAAGTGTAATGGCCATTTCGCTTTCAAAATGCAATTTGAAGGCGTTTTTCAAATGCAAACTAATCAGCAGCATATGCTAATAAGATGTCAAGTCCAAAACACTCCAGGATCTACTGGGAATGCTTAAAATTAACACTCTTCATAAATTACAGTGGTGATATTCAGATTATGCCTTTCATCATATTGTTAATTATGCAAATGAGAAAGTTCATACCAAGTAATTAGTAGAGCTAAAATGAATGACCTAAAGAAGCCTCCAGTAAAATCAGTGGTATGGATCGCTAATACCCATCTAGTTTTCTGGGGAGTCACATGAGGCAACAAAATCAAAAGGATATTTTGGCTTCTTGAAGATCTGTTTTCTCGATTTTTGGAGTCTGTGACTTGAAGCTTTGAATTAATGTCATGAACTAACAGGCACTGAGACAGACAATGTGTGTGACTCTCTCTCTCTCTCTCTAATGCACTCGTCATAGTGGGATATTCGTGCCAAATTAAAGAATTCAAAAGTCTGCATTGATCATGTAAGGACTAGAATGTTCCCATTCTTCTCTTGAAGATAGTTTATTCTGTATGCCCACCTTGGAAGGATATTCTCATATCCAGTAGAAAGTGATTACAAATGTTTACGCTACTTCTGCATGCTCTTTCCTAACACCAGAGAGACCTGTTGTCATAAATTGCAAACAGCTCCTCAAATCTTTGGCTCTACAGCTGATTTCTGCTTGTTCAGATGGAATTCACAATATCTTTAAAAGGTTATTTTTAGCACTCTCAGTCTGGGGTTATAATGTAAGGCAATGAGTGACTCACTACAGTCACTTGTAGAGTAACACAGTTTCTGTTTATCCTGTAAGATGCAGCCATTGGAAGCAACTTGATAAACAAAGTTGCTTGTTTTAGCCACTAGAGAACAACACTGGCACATTCTGAGCAGGTCTTGCCTTCCATCCACTAGGGAGCAGCAGGCTCTTATCCTAGTGAAGTTTGATATTCCACCCAGAAGAGGGTAATGGTAATTGTGAATGAACGTTGACTGACCTAAAGGAATTATACAATAATATGCTATCTTTACACATCAACCTGTATCAGTGGCTGTCAGAGCAGCGGTCTTTGTACAGCACCTAAGCCAGCTTTCTGCCTGTTTTCTATACGTGTGACTGTATTCAGATGACCTCTGCAGTTCAGTGTATATAGATCAATACCGTAAGCCTTTTTACATTTTCAAAATATGCTTATAAAAAATTCCCACAGTGCAGGCATTGTCTACCCCAGACACCAACTCCTCCAGTAGACCCCAGATGACGGCGGCTGCTGCTCAAAAAGCTGTTTTCCCTCCCGCAAGAGAACCATTTTTGAGTTGCCTTCTAAGAAGCTATTTGTTGACCTCCCATGTTTCTGTCGTCTTGGGGCTTGGGGCTCAGTCTTAGCCAGCTCAGCCTGGAGAATTCACTCCTTACCATCTCCTATATTAAAGAGCATAAATCCACAGTCTTGGGCGTGTCACTTTCAGGACTTCTAGTGAACCCATCCCCAAACCCCTCAGCATCCACTAATTCAGGTTTCTTGTTGCACATGGGGCAAAGCTGGTTGCGGACAGCAGATGATCTCATCCATATAATGAGGTTCCAGCGCTCCCCAGAGGCGATAGGCAGTGCCCCATGAATCTGCCCTCCTCGGTGTAGCACGCCTTGAGAGACCACATGTTCAATCTCCACGTACTTTGGCACTGGCGTTGAAGCCTTGAAAATGGATAATAAAGCAGACACTAGGTTACATGAACTGTCTCTTGCTGCTGACTTTCTAAAGAGTTGTTATAACTTGTTTTTAGTGCCTTTCACCCCAAACAAATGATATCCAGGGATCACTTCTCATACAATTGAAATTAGCCACCTCTGGCACGAGACGTTACAGCTGTTAAACTGTTCAGACAGGTAAGGACAGGTAGTAAACAGTTCCCAGCTCAAACTACATAGAGGCACACAGAGAGGCAGACTGTAATAGTCCAATAGCAATTTGGCCAGAAGGTATTAACCCCCTCTTGCGAAAAGTACATTGGAAATTCTAATAATTGCAAATAACCAGGGCTTTAGTTTTCTCAAGTGAGAGACTAAAACAGCTTGAGTCTTTAAAGCATTTTCTCCACTCCTCCAAAATGAACGCTTCTGATTATTATTTTAATTGTGGAAGGAGGCAGAACATTTTACTCCCTCCTCTAAGAGTTATGGACTCCAGTTAACTGAAATATTTATGATTAATTCACAGCAGTAAAGATTTCACTATAACCTCCTCTGACACAGAAAACTGATTCAGTCAGAAGCAGACAATTAATTTTAGTCAATCAACTTTTTATATGATCTTTTTCGAAGTACAGCTCCCTACAAGCATCAATCCTCCTCCATTTATTCTAGTTAAATTCATAACATCAGATAAACCACGCAATGAAAATGGCCAGGTTTCATCTGTGAGAGTGAACCCTATATTTTAAGCATAAGGATATTTGATGGTGTCATCTTTAACTCAGTTCCTCAAAAAGTTCCTGAAACAAAGTTAATGGCCTAATCCTGCACCTCCAGAGTCAATGGGAATTTTGTGGGGAGCAGGCCTAAGTTAGAGAGAGATTCTCATTACCTGTCTGAGGTCTCCAAAATACAAGTTGCCCTCAGTAAATTCTTTTCCTAAGGACACATTTAACGTGACTTCTGCATTGTCATAGTGAGAGCTCAAATCCACATCTTCATGTAGCGAATACTTGACAACAAATGCTTTGTGGCTGTCCAGGGAGCCGCCCCCACAGTCAGGGTAAAGCAGGGACGTTATGGGTTGCAGGTATTTTTCACGCAGAGGTGTAATAAAAGCTTCATACAATCCAAGCTCATTTAGCAGAACCTGCACCAAAGAGAGCGTACATGGAACACATGGTCAGCAAATAGCAACATGGTCACTTCTGCTATTTCATCACATAGGTTACTGAGTTTCCTGGTAGTTGTCTTCCAACTTTCCCTTCCAACCTTACTGCTTAGGTGGATGAAGAACTAGTGAGCAAAGACACAGGCTATAATAGGGGCAATGAGTTCAGAATGAAAAGAGCCACAAACTCTGCCCCAATTGAGTAGCAATCATTGCCATTCACTCTCACTAGAGTAAATAGATCCCTGGAATATGGCCCACTAAAGCAGCCATCTCAGTTAACTAGTGTACATTGTGCTATTTTTCTGAGTGTTTACTTAAAAGTGGGGTGCTAACATTTTACCATCAAACTTTTTCAGTCATTGTTTTATTTTTATATACAATATAAAATTTTAAATACAAGATTCCACTAACGCAGATTCCCCCTCACATTTCCTTCCTGGCAGCCCTCTCCCCCTCCCACATGTACTAAGTTAGAAGTGTAAGTACAATTAACTTCCTCGCCCCTGTGCCTTTTAATTTATGAGTGTCTCTGCATTTGGGGTCACACGTCAATGTGTGTAATGGATTCCCCCAGATCTTGGAGGGGAATGGACCTTGAAGCATGCAAATAGGTTGGCCTGATACGTGTCACTCACCCTAAAGGCTGTAATAGCACCTGAGAGGTTAACTATACAAAGTTGGGTCCTACCCCATAGTTATTCATAGTGTTTGGCCGTCCTTTGGGCATCTCAGATTGCTCAAAGTTCTCCAGCTCTTCAATGAAGACTCGGCAGAATTCCTCTCTGAACACTGGAAGTCGATATATCCTCTTATCTGACCAAGGAAAAGGAGATGTCTCTTATTAGAGAAAATAATAACTTTATTTGCCAGAAAACAGTACCTGACAGCAGTGCAGTAGAGAACACAGTCTCTATATGCCTCATTGCATGTTTTGTTTGTTAAACAGTCACTGCTACAAAGCGGATGGATTCTAGGACATGTTAGTTATTGGTCACACTGGAAACCGAAAGCGCCCAGACTTCCCAGGCCAATAGCTAAAAGCATTTGAATGATGAGGTGACCAGGCGTTGAGGGAGAATTGCTTGAGGCATGACATCATCCCTCTAACAACTCTCCGTGCCAATCGATTAGCCTTTTCTGTTAGGAATACAATCCAATTACATTACACTTCCAACACGGGGCCTTAAAGATCTGCATAAAAAGTGGATGAGTATTACAAATGAGGAAACTGGGACACCAACAGCTTGAAAAAGTCACTTGTACCTGAGACTTATTCCTCTTATGTAACATCCACAATGGGTGTCAGTGCAAAAAAAAACCTTCTCTATTCCATTTTACTTTTTACACTTTCATTGCTTCTCCTATATATTCTGCCAACTTCTCCGGTACTGAAAACGCCCCACAAACATCAACAAGCAAGCAGAAAAACCCTGAACTTTAAAAAAAATATTCAAGACCTAATGTAAAGGGGGATCTACTAAATGGTAACTTTGGCAAATAGCCCATTTAAAATAATCCAAATGTACCATGTCCCTTGAAAAGACTTGCCAAAGGTCAAACATTGAGTCAGTGGCACAGCCAAAATAGATCCCAGGGCTGAAATCCTAGCCAATGGGAGTTGTGCCATTGACTTTAAAGCGGCCGAGATTTTCCCCATTTCTAACAACTAGACTATGCTGCCTCTCTCAAGCACTTTGATCATGCAGGAGAAAACATCCTAACAGTCTTCAGTCATTTTTCAAAATTACAATATTAAAAAACTGGTTTAGAAAAAACAATTCACCACTGAAACGACTTGTGTGTATCAGAGTGTGGCTCTATCTACATTGCTGATAGGTCCTTCCACTTTACCTGACATAGAATCAATGCGGCACACGAGGCCTTGGAGATCAGCATCTTGTGATGTGCAGTACTTAACTATCTCTAAAAACTCCAGAGCCAGAAATGAATCCTTGTATTAGATGGGGAGAAAGACAAAGGAAAAAAGTAAAATTAACACACAATGATTCATCTCTGATCTTCAAACAGCCACACGACTGGCAGCAGTTGAAATGTAAGTGGAGTCTATGGACCACAGCTGCCTTGCATCTAAACATATATAAAATATTTAAATCATGAAAAAATGCGCAAAGCTGTAATCTGCACTTGTATTTTTCTTGGTAGATTTATGTCAATTTCTTATTGCTGGAGTTCAGTTGTAATTATAAGCTGTAGCTGGTCAGATTGATCTTTGCACTGGTCACACTATGGGCACACGTGACCTAGCTAACAGCGGTTCTCAAACTGAGGGTTGGGACCCTGTTTTAATGGAGTCATGAGGGCAGGCTTAGACTTGCTGGGGCCCAGAGCCAAAGCCCGAGCTCCACTGTGGTGCAATGAAGTTTGAGAAGCCCTGACAGATCAGTGTGCAAACTGTCATGCCCAGTAGATTTTTTACCACCTTGCTTTGAGCCAGGATCTCAACACCATACAGTAATGGGCTGTGCTATGAATATTGCACAATGAAGAGCGTGATGCAGAGTATAGCACTTGTTATTAATCTTTCTATTGGCTGCTCCTTAAACTCTGTACTGCCCAACAGCCTTTGTGATAACAGTTTACACCTAATATTACCAGCAGCAGTCTGAGCTGGCTCTGAGTCTATTCTCATCTATGGGAATGTAACTATTGACTTTAGTTAAGTTACCCCAGAATAAATCGAGAGTAAGAAGAGAATCACAACCAGAGGGTGTCCTGTCTACTTCAATAGATTTATGAAGATGTCCAAGTTGTGCAAGTCAGTCCACTTTTAAATTAATACAGTCCTAAGACTATACAGGATTCTGAAGGGAGCAAAAGAGGTTTTCCTATTTCAAACTAAATTTCCATGTGGTTACTACAGTACTATTACAGACTCCAAACAGCATGTATTTTACCTGCAGAACGTATACTTCTGGATGCTTTGGTTTGTAACATTGTGAAATTATGGCTTTTCTTGCCATGGACTGATGATCTAATTGTTGTCGTCTTTGCACTTCTTTCTGAATCTAGGAAAAGTGACATGATCTTGTTAAGAGATCAAATGCTGGCAGTAATAAAAAGAAGTTTCGTTCACTGATTCAAAACGGTAATTTTTGCTCCATGCATCTGTTGTCAGTAGCTACCGGTGTGGTGCTCTGCTCTTGTTCAGTGATGATATCAGTTGGCTGCGTGCGTGTTCCCTCTGTGTGCTGTCCCAGCTCTGCGCAGATAGCTGACACAGCAGACCCCGAGAGAACCCCCAAAGACCACAGACTCTAGTAGCGTACGAAGGAACCCGGCCAGGTTTATTGTCAAATGAAACACAGTCTCTAGCTCGCCAGATTAGATATCGATGGGTCTGCTAGTACATATGTGCCCCCCACAGACAATGGACACAGCTCAGTCAGTGGCGGGACTTTTCCACTGCCCCTGTAGGCTGGATGAAGATGTGTACTCTGGGACCTATTTTTATGCAGTGCAGGACAGATTACTCATCCCTACTGACGTATTAAGGTACAGCCCCTTTACTCATAAGGGTGCTATCTCTCCCCTTTGAACATGTTAGTTCAAACAAACAGATCTATCCATCATGCTGTCCTTTTGACCTGTCTTTGGGAAGCACCTGGCTGTTCCTTGTTATCTCTGTGAAGTGTCCTTGTATCGGGATCTCCAGGTGTCATCTTGGCCCAAGTTCCTCTTACTACTACTTATGTTATTAATACATGCTTTCTAACAGCCCTTTTCTTGCCAACTTCTGCAATTAGGGCCTGCCTCTGGCTCACAGCCCAGCTTTGTTTAGCAATGCCTGGAAGTACTTTGGTTCATTCTAGTCCTCTGATACAAGAGTTTATGTTTCAGGGCCTCATCTTACTACAGCATCATCTGCTCATGTGCACCTTTGGGAGTTCTGAATGTATTTCTGTGCCTTCTATGGCTCATTAAAAGGGCAAGGAGAAGTCTGAGTCAGACTCTCATTAAGAGAGAAGGATGGGTTTAAAAAACAAAACAACATGTAAAGGAATTCCACTGAAGTTAACTGAGGCTTCAAACTTTCAGCACTTTGGAAAAGCAGGCTCCTTATTAGGTTCCTACATATGGTTTTAGTTGCCTAACTTTAGGTAGGCCAGAATTTTCACACTTGAGTAAGTTCTGGCAAAATGAGGGATGTCGATTGCAATGAGATGGGGTTCATTAGTGAAGGTTCATTACCAAGTGCTGTTGAGATGGACTACTTTGTCACTTAAGGAAGAAGCTACCCGTAGTAGTAGTAAACTCGGGCAGCTCTTCCAATTTCATAAACCTCCCGGGAGACTAATTTTGAACTACTCTTGTGAAAGCAGGAAGCAGAATAATTATCTGGAGGGTGCGGACACCATGTCTGTTCTCCATTCTCCTGGGCCTAAAAAGCCAGGCACTTACCAAAGAGAGGGGTAACTTCTTTTCAAAGATATTCCTTTATTTGGGACTATTTGGCAACCAGAGATGGAAACCTCCCTTGAAAGCACCGTTTAGAGAGCTCCTGCTTTTAACAATATCTTCTAGTGTCAGAAACTGCAGACCCCATGTATTTCAGAGTAATTTCAATGTAAATGCATTTTTAATCCTCTTTTTTTTTCTTGACACTAATTTTCTTTTCAGTCTTGAACTGGACATTGATGCTGAGGGACCCTTGGCCAAAGAAGGCTGTGGGGGTTATACTGATTTTAAGTTGTTTAGGAATCCTTTCAGATGAAATGGTGCAATAAATATTAATCTATTTTGCTGATTACCCCATCCATAGTCCCATTTCAGTGGCACGTGAATGATCCCTGTACACAGTGTGTACAGTGCTGCAGATATTTTGGTATGATCTAAATGTACTACACTAACTTGTGAAACATGTATTTTACAAAAAGGAGAATGGGGGGAAATTAGAAAAGAGATGGGGCAGACTGATTAAATCAACAGGAAGGAGAGCAAGGGGCCCACTGTTATAGAGTAAATGTCAGTGTTAACTTCAGGACTTTGTCAGCAAATTAGGTCATCAGAATATCAAACCTGGCACTCAGATGCCAGTAGAGAGTTTTTAACTTCTGTGTCAATCCAGCACATCATGTATGTCTGAGCGCGTTGGGAGACAGGAGGGAAACCAGGACCAAGTGTTTCAATCCTTCTGTAATATTGCTTCCCTCTGGCTTTCAGCAAATCGCTTGACTTCTCTTCTTCACTGTTCATACAAACTATATCCCCATATGCTGTAGTGTTAACCCTATATATGAAAGTTCCTGTAAATATAGATGATTCGTTCTGAAGAAAGCCTTCTAGATTAGACTTCTACTCCCACTTAACTAAGCAGACTCCACAGCTTGTGGTTGGAAAATTGTAATTAAGTGAGATAAGCAATACATATGAAAACAGTGGTCCATATGGAGCTTGCAAATAACTTATTAGTGAAATTGTGTATACCTCTTTCAGAACGGCATTAAAGTCTTCATCACTCCGGCAGCCATGATCACCTAACACCTGTAATATAGACAGATTAATTGTTGATAAGTATCATGGAGTTATATGGTGCTCATCAACCTGGCCTGGGCAGTGTTGTCAACTCTCGCAATTTTACTGAGTCTCCTGATATTTGGTGTCTTTCTTCAATTCCCAGCTCCTGCAAATGTGTGAAAATCTTGGCTTTAGTTTAAAAAAAAAAAAAATGTCTCTAGCTCTAATCTAATTATATAATGTAAATCTATTTAGATTTAACAGTAGGCAGAGCAATTGACACAGCAGTCTAGCTCCCTAAGAAACAGTCGGAGGCTCTGAAACTGTAACCCAAAGTTTGCTTTAGGAGTAGAATTAAAACATAAATCAGACTATGAGCAAGGAGTTTGGGTCTTCTCCCCAGATCCTTTATTCTGGGCTGCTTTTTCCTTGATCCCTATATACCCATTCCACAACCAGCCCTTTGGGGTGCAAGGCATACTCACTAACTCCTTTAACCCCAGTTCTTTTGCATAGTACCACTACCTGCTGCCAGAGGAATCAGGAGGTCTCCTAGATCCTCAGGCCAGAAGAAAAACTAGCTTTCTCTTCACCCAATCCATGCCTCCCTATCTACATAGCTAATTTTAGCAGTATAGAGTCTGCTGGAGTCCTTCCCCCACAGCAAGGAAAGGCTCCGGCACATTCTCCACAGTGTTCTGCTAGGCAGTTATCAATTACCTGCCAGCTTTTTGACATAGTCAGATGAACTACAATTTGAGTCTCATCTCATCTGTACTGAGACTTGCCAATTTGGGGGGAAATCCCAGACACTAGCAAGATTGGTCTTTTAACATGTTCCTAGAAGAAAGCTCATTAGAGGACATCTTTTACTATGTTTGTGTTATAGTTTGAATGATGCAATTCTGCTTTTAACAGTTGAGACTATAGGGATGGGTAAACCTGAAAATTGACCATTACCCCAAAGGTCAGTATCCCAGTTGAAGGTCTTGCTTTAGTGACTCTTTGGTCATCTTTTTCCTTCTAATATGAGCCTAGCGGTATAGGAAGCCTGTATCTCGAATATGGAGTTCATAGATCGTCTATAATATGTTATGGCAACACTTTGTTTAGGGCATAAGAGATGGCTGCCTCCCTAGGCAAAAGTACAATATTTCTATAGTAAAGGCCCTGAACCTACAGCCTGCTCTAGCGCATAACCAAAATGCAGGTTTGTGTTTTCCAGTGACAGCATTTGCAACACAACTTTAATGGAAAGACTCCAGAAGGTGACTAGACTTGAGGGTGTATTTTCTTTTAGCGTGTAACTCTTCCGAACATACATTTTAAGGAGAAGCACTGCTGTCTAGGGAACTATGAGTTAGGAGATCTGGTTTCTACTGCCAGCTCTGCCACAAATTAGTGGCCTTCGTTAAACTCCTTAATATGGACCTCAGTTTCCCTAGCTATAAAATAAGGATAAGACTTTTCCCAATTTTGCAGACTGTCTTAAAATCCTCTATGGCAGTGCAATAGGAATGGATGTTGCACTTTCACTATGTGATGGAGACTGTTGTGTTAAATAGCTACCACCTCCTCCCCAGAGGTAGGTGCACGTCAGAGGCAGGCACGAGGCCCATGCAATTTGTGAAGCATTTTGGAATCCTGTGGGAGGAAACGGTGCAATAAGTGTTTATTCAAAACCTAGTTTGCCTGCAGCTGTAGGGCAGGTGCGGCCCCAAATGTAGCTGAATACGGGGGGGAGGGGGGGAGGGGGAGAGGGGTGACCACCTAATACAGCACCCGGGATCCAACAGCACAATGTAAACACCGGGTGTTGATACTTGCAGCGGGTCCCCATCTGCTTTCCCCAGCCAGGGACACCGCCCCTGTGGGCGCCTGAGGGGGGAGGGGCAACTCCCCCCATCTCCCCCCTCCCCTGTGGGCGCGTGAGGGGGGAGGGGCAACTCCCCCCATCTCCCCCCTCCCCTGGGGGTGCCGCGGGGGCGGTTACCAGCCCATAGTCCCTGCGGAGCTGCGGCTCGTCCCGGCAGCTGACGTGCAGGCCGTACCGCCGCAGGAACAGGTTATCCGTGTGGAAGCAGGCGCAGGCCGAGAAGCCCCGAGCCGAGGCCGAGGCCCCGGCCGCCGTGGACATGTTTCCACCCGGACTGTAAAGGAAAAGCAGCGGCGCCTCAGCCTGAGCTAGGCGCCAGGGAATGGCTGTAAGGGCAGCGGGTCCGGCAACGAAATGGCTCCGCCGGGAACCAAGAGGCCATGCTTCCAGTGGCCGCTGCGCACACAAGGGAGCGTCAACAAATTACTCAGGGAGAAGGAAACGAAGAGAACTGAGCCGGGGGGAGGGGAATGCCCGTTTCTCAATCTTCTGTCTCCACATCCCTATTTGCTGTCTCTTCTCCCCGCCCCTCCCCTTTTTCCTCCTGTTTCTTCTCTCCTGTCCTATTTTCCTCGTCCACCTGCATTGGGCTCGCTCCTGAATCAGCCCAACGGTATAATAAGAGCCCTAGTGGAACAGCAGAATGGCAAGGAGCATTTTAGATCTGGGTGGGTGACCCCTGTGCAGCGATTAGAGAGCGTCTGGGGTCTTTCTTTGAGGGTGGCATGGCTTGATCAGCCTGGGCTGATGCTCTGTTGATGATGATTGTAATGACCAACTTTTGAACTAATTTGGAAGAAACTGAATAAACGTCAGTATTTCACCTGTTAGCAGCACAGATGTTCACCTTTGTGTATGTTTTACAATGTATTTAAATATGTGCCCATCCACGTCACTCATCACAGAATAATGGGAGGTAGGTGCCCCAGGCCTGTTTCCCATCTATAAAATGGAGAGAATGGTCCTGATCTCCTTTGTAAAGCACTTTGTGACCTGCTGAAGAAAAGTCAATTTAGTTTACACGGATTACGTTAATTCACTTTGTATGATTGAATTTTAACAGAATCAGTATAAAAAGCGTTGCTCTTAGTCTATAATTTCTGGAATCACGCCAGATATAATGATATTGGCAGGGGGTGAGTGAAGAACTGTCCACCCAGAGTTCTAGGCACATGCATAGAATATACCTAACAAAAGAAATGGAATTAGTATTTAGGGTCCAAACAACCTGCTCAATGAGCAGCAGATGCTAGACGAGACAACATGGTCACACTTGCTTATGCACTTGAGTAGTGCTGATGTTCTATCCAGTGAAGGACAATGGTGATAGATACGTAGTGTAGGAGGCATCAGTGTGTTATATATGCTGTAAACCCCAAACCGAGACACTACTGGAGAGCCTGGAAGCTGTAATTAATCCAGTCGGTGTTTTCTTAGGAATGGCAGGTCTGACTGAGGTGGAATGCAGCACCCAGACCGAAGTCCGAGCTGTGGAAGGGATCCAGGCTGAGACCAGGGCCGAATCCTTAGAGAGGTACAAGCAGGTGTACAAATACCTGGCCAAAGGCAGATATCCCAGGCACCTCACTGCGCTGCAGAAGAGGAGCCTCCGCAGATACGCCACCAAGTTTGAAGTGGAAGGTAAGTTTGAGGCGGTTCCCTAACTGTAGGGCCTGATCCATGGCCAATTTACGTCAGTGGGAGTCTTTCCACTGGTTTAAAGGGGAACTGGAGCAGGCCCATGGAGCTGGGTAACTTTTATTTCAACACCTGGTTTAATTTTGTTTGGGAAAATCCCTCCTCACTCTTTGACACTCACGCATCGAGTGTGGCTGATAGAAAATCCATGGATGTAATTGGAGGAAATGTACCATCTGTCACATTGCTACCCAAGCCTACTTCTGTTCTCTGACAGACTTTCTCAAGGCAGTTACGGCTGACAACACCTTGCCCTTGAAACAACCACATTACAGGTTTAAAAGCCTTCCGTGAACTCCACAGTGCTGTAATTCTCAGCCAAATCTCCAAGCGCCTCAGTCCCAAGGGAGCAGGTTTTCTGTGCTGCCTACTGCCATTCTCCAAGGCCAGGCTCTGCAGCGGGGGCCAGGCAGGGAGCTGGCCTAGACTCTCAGGCCTGGTCCCCTCCAGCCCTATGATAAGTTACAGGCTCCCATCCTCTGCAGGCTGCGGAAACCATTTGCATAGTGAGGGTCTGAGAGCCATTGAACCGCACAATAAACCCGTCTATGCTAGAAACCACTTCAAGCAGAGGGTGCAGCAGCACCCCCAGTCCCGGATCCCCGGAACAGACGCAGAGCTGTGGCGAGAGCCTCTCTGCGGCGTTCACTGCCAAGCGACACTGATCCACGGCCCCTTAGCTGGCCCCAGCCGAGGCGCCGCTGGTGTCCCCGTGAAAAGAGCCCGGCCCGGCGCGGCCCGAGCTCCGGGAGTGGCGGGACAAGCGCGACGCCTTGGCAGCGGCGGAGCCTCCCGCCCCGCGGGGCCCCGCAGCCTGCCCCATGCTGAGCATGGACTCCGCCCTGCAAGTGGCCGAGGAGGAGGTGGTGGAGTCCTGCGGCCCCAGCAGCAAGTTCGAGGACATCTACCGCCTGCTGGCCGAGGGCTGCTTCCCGCCCGGCTTCTGCTCCATCAAGAGGAAGAACCTCAAGCGCTACGCTCAGAAATTCATCGTCGAAGGTAACGCGAGGGAGGCGGGAGGGGCCCGGAGACCTGACCGCTCCCCCTGCCCCCCCCCCCGCTCAGAAATCAGGAGAGTGGCTTTAAAATCACGTGACACTGGTCGATTTGGGGTTCTTTTGGTTTGTCCTCTGAGGTTTGAGCTCGGGTGCAAACTGGGGTCACCTCTGGAAGCTTCCTCCACAGCCACGGGGCCTGGACCTTACTTTTTCCTCCAAGGACGAAGGCTGAAATCATCCCAGATCCACCTGACTCCAGGAGCTGGGGCTTTAAGGAGAACAATAATCATCTCGAGAGTGGGCCACACCGAAATGCCCCTGCAGATCGCTGCCTCCCTGCCCCAAACATGCCTGGTACACGCATGCTATGTGCCCTCCTTGGTACCACGTCCATGGCTCTGCACCCCACCCCCAGTGTATGCTCCTGTGTACACAGACAGGGCTGACCAGTGCATGGAGATTATTAGACCACACTTCTCTGCAGCGCATCTGAGCACCTCTGTGTGGTGGGCTTACCCATCGCTGTACCACTACTAGGTGTAAGAACCTATATTGCACAGAGTAGAGGAGGGGACATTTGGTCACTTACATTCTAAGGAGAAGGTGAGTTTCAATCTTTTTCTGTTACCCTGGCGAAACTGGCTTCTGGTGACTCTGGAGGGAGGAAATCTCTGAGAGCAGTAAAATAAAATAAAGGCATTTTGATGCACTCCGAGGGGTAAATTATAATTCTAGTTATAGCAAATGCGTGCTTAGAGTGAAGTTATCCCCGGACAAATGACTTTCCTGGTGGGTTTGACTGTGGTCTGTATTCAGAAAATAGGTTCGTGTGTTTATTTTCTGTTGGTTCTAGTTTAATTCTGTCTCAGTGGGCACCTTGCACTGTCTTTTTGGTTGGGCATCTCATGGTTAATTCTGTGTTCTGTTTCTTCTTGGTTTTCTCAGCCTGGAAGAATGGCCTCTCATCTGGGACCCAGTACCTGGAAGTTTTGGGAATGTGCATTTTAAAAAAAAGGTCTCTGGGCTAGCCAGTGTGCACTGAAGTGCTGGTTTTTAGCTGTCTGTTGCTTATTCTCTTTCATGGTTCCCTGCAGGTGGCTGCCTCTACTATGTGGGACCAAAGAAGGAGGAAAAGCGTGAAGTCGTGGTGGATCCTGAAAGGAGGCGGCAGGTCTTCCTGGAAAGCCACTTCACAGAAATCGGGAACCATCTGGGACAGAAGAAGACGGTGCACAGGATTCAGAGCCGGTACTACTGGCTGGGAATTGTGAAGGATGTAGTAGACTGGGTAAGTACTAGAGCGGCTGTCAGAGTCACGCATGCCCACAGAGGCTGTTCAGGCAGTGCTTCCAAAAGAGCCTCCTTCCCCCGGAACCCCGATTAGGGCGATGTGATCTCTCGTGCACAGTGCACCAGTACAACATGGCATCTAGCTCCCTGCAGCTGAAGCTCTGTGGGGACAGCCTAAGTCACCTGGGGAATCACAGACCAGGCCCACCACTACTCCAGGTTCTAGCCCAGGGGCTTGGTGTCCAGCAGCTATAGTCTAAGTAATCCCAGACCCTTCAATGTTTCCTTAGACTCTTTCTACTCTCCTGTCTCTGTCTTCTAGCCCATCCCAGGTTACCACTGGAGCCTCCTCTGCTCCCTGTAGCTATTCACCCTTCTTGGATTCTTGCCAGAGTCTGTATCTTCAGGCAAGATCCCAGAGTTCTCCTCCTTCCCCAGGACTCCTCCATGTCTCTGCCTTCTCCCTTCCTCCTTAGGGTATGGTGCACTGTTGCTTCTGCATCCCCTTTTCCTTCTGCCATTTTGCAGCCTAGCCGACTCACTGTCTGAATCTATGATCACCGTATTTCTATCTTTTACAGCCCGTTCTTGTGCTCCACTCCTGGTTTTATACGAGCTCAGCCAGCCCCTGCCCAGCTGGGCTTCATTGCCCATCTATCATTTTCAGCCCTGACTCTCTTCTAAGTGCAGTCTGTCACAGGGCTAATTGTCCCTTCCTACTCAGGTGGCTGCCAAAGGCATGACCTTCACATAGACTCTGGCCTGCACATCAACCCACCTTGAGTCCCTGCAGAGCCGCACATCTTGACAACCCGTGTGTGCTCCCTTCATTCTGGTCCCCAATATGCAGTGAAATCCCAGTTTGTTTTGGTATTTCTCAAGCCTCCTGCAGGGAATGCGGGGGAAATCTATCCCTTACTGTAAAGCCAGAAGAGGGAGATTATTGAAGGGCCGGGGGGTCGTTGTGTGCCACACCAGTTCAAGCTGTGCTTGTTCATTTATTTACTGTAGTTTCTCAATTCCGGGGAACATCTTGTGTTGAGAGAGAGACTCGGAATCCTGGGGCCATTCCATACATGACTAATGGCTTCACAGTCTGGGCCTCGCAGGGTTTGACGGCCTCTCTGGAAAGTCATTGGGCGGGCTGTTTGCTTTTCAGATCAAAATGTGCGAAACTTGCCAGAACGCAGAACACAATAAGAACGTGTCGCGGAAAGCGAGGCCTGTCAAAGTGGAGTCTCCCTGGGAAGTGCTAGGACTAGACATTCATGGTGAGTGTTTGGGATGAGACCCCCAACCCTCTGCCTTTCACCAATAAACAGGCTTTTCCTCTGTTGTTTGTAGGGAACCTGTGCAGACTGTCAGTGAATAAGGAGAATCTGTCCCTGTGTGTGGAGCAAAATCTACCAGACTCTGCACTGAGGGGGATCTAAGGGTGAATTTATCTGCCTTCTAAAATACAACCTGATCCATGCAGTTTTCTGAGCATCTTCTGTACACTTGGTAGGAGCTCTGGGCGCTCGCTGCCAGCCAGGATTGGGACCGCAATGAAGATTTTTTTGTGCTGACAGAAGTCACTGAAATTTGACAGCTCAGTGCCATTGCACTGCAGACGGAGCCATTTGGCCGTGATGCTCTTTGCACTCATCATTTCGCTGTGGTGTTCCTTATCGTTCTCGTTCCTGTAAGATAATGGCCTGGTGTTGATTTAGAATGACACTTGTTTTTGTAGGACCTTTTCCAGAGACAAGCCGGGACAATACGCACATACTCACTGTAACGGACTATTTCACCAAATGGATCGAAGCCGTCCCTCTGCAGAAGAAAGATGCCTTATCAGTGGCCAAGGCACTGGCTACAATTTTTTACAGGTGGGCTATTTTGGCGCTGGCTACTGACACTTCTGATGTGTTTTGTGGACACAGTATATTTTTACAATACATGCTAGTAATATTTCCCACTCCGAGATCCTGGTATGGATGGTTAGGGAGTGCTTTTTCAACTGGTAATGATTCTTCCTCACAAGGCACCTGTGACGTACCGATTAGTATGTCTGTTTTCCAGATGAGGAAACTGAGGCATAGAGCAGTTACTTGAGTTCCCAAAAGTATATGACAGCTGGTGTACTCTGATTCCCAGCCCTGTGCATTAGCCAGAAGACCATTCTTCTTTCTTTAGAATAGATATAGGCCCTGATCTTGAGAAGTCAGAGACATTTGCGTCTCTCGCCCCTGATCTCTCCCCCTTCAGCCAAACCCATCTGCGTTCAGATGATTCTTTTGTTACTGAAAAGATGGACCCAGCAAACGTTCCCTGCCCCAAGGGAAGGTTAGTTTGTTCCTGTCCATTTAATAATGAAAATGTCGAACACCTGCTGACCTTGGCTGAGAGGCCTATTATGGGTGATCACTGCAGAGCTCTCCCCAGGTCGAAATCAGTGCCTTTGTCAGCCTTCCTTGTCCCATAGGCCATGTGAGAGCAGCTTGTGGAGAACTGAAGGCTTGATTTTGAGGAAATAAGGTTGGGTTCTATCATTTTCTTTCCTCCTTTGTGTCCAGGTTTGGCGCATCCAAGAACATCTATTCCAGTCAGAGCTGGGATTTCTGCAACGAGGTGGGCCCAACACTGGGGTGAGGCATGTAACAGTGAAAGTGCCTCTGGGGGGCGGGGGGAAAGCTGCTCTGTGCAGCATCCTATCCCAGATCCATGTGCAAAGTACAGTATGTGGGTTTTGCACAGGGGGACTTAAGGGGGCAGGGGCAACAGAATCCTCTCCCTGCTCCAACCCGGGGCAGAGAGCAGGACACCCGTGCACACTATAGTAGCAGCTGGTGCTCTGCGCGTCCTCTTATGGGAGATCTTGACCAATGGCATTAAGAAGTTCTAGAGCCATTGCCCATCCCCCCAGCTGACCATGCATGCCGTCTTCCTCCTCCTCTCCACAGTGTGCAGAGAGTGAGGAGTCCCAGTCGGTGACCTGTCCATAAACTCTTCTACACACACACACACACAATGGAGTCTAGATGGCCTCAAACACAGGGACTATTTATTTATTGCAAAAGCTATATGCGGCATCCTTCATTCCTGTGGTGCTTTGCACACCCTGCCAAAGCCCCCCTCCCTGCCCTCAAGTCCTTTCAGTCTACAGGGAGGATTTTTCCTTAAAATGCTTTTCCCTAAAATGGATCCTCTGAGACCCTACCTGCAACCACATTGCTTGACAACAGTGGGGTTTTCTCAGGCTCATCTAATTTACCATCCTGCAAATTTACCATTTTCCTTCAGACTCCCTCACTTCAACTCTGATCTGATTTTGGCAGCTGCTGTCTCACAAACTGCTGGAATTCAATGTCTTAAGCCATCTGAAAGTGCACGTGAGCTAGTGGGTATTAAATCTGTCCCTCCAAACCACTGCCCTTTTGGGACACCGGCACTTTTTCCAGTGCTGGTTCACTGCTGAATATAGCAAATCTTGGAGCTCAGACCAGCGTGATCGTTAGCCTCTGAAGACTGTGAAATGCTTTCTGTTTGACTGATGCGAGCCTCTGCTCTTTGCAGGTGAGCCGGCATTTATGTGAGCGCTGGAATATCTCCCAGACGCTGACCCCTGCCGATCCTGCAGATTGCCCCGGCCTGGACAACGGCACCAATGAGCTGCTCAAATCCTCCATCCGAAATGTGGTGAATGAGAAGCCGAGCGAGTGGGATGACTATCTCGACCCAATTCTCTTTGACTTCCGCACATCTGTCAGCTCCGTCACTAAGTACACCCCGTTCTTTCTGATGTTTAACAGATACGTCTGTCTGTCATCGGAGGTAACTTTTAGAGAAAGAAAAGCCAATGCAGATGTTCTCTCTTAACACAAATAAAAACCGAGGGGTCTTGTCTGTGCCTTTCAGGTTGAGTTTGCGAAGGACTCTAAAGAGCAGGGTGCTGCTCCCGGCAGAGTGGACGGCCTCCCACCATTCACTGCGGCTGTTCAGGAGCAGCAGAATGCAGTGAAAGAGATTGTAAGTCCCACTGCGATGTGGAATCCTCTGAGCGGGGTGGAGCAAGCTGAGAACTGCTGGCCTAGTGGATCGAGTGCTAGACTGGGACTCGGAAGGCTAGGTTTGGTTCCTAGCTCTGCTGCTGACCAGCTGGGTGACCTTCGGCTAGTCACTTCACCTCTCTGTGCCTCAGTTTCTCTCTCTAAAACGGGCACCATGCTATTGCTCTCTTCTGTAACGCACTGTGAGATTTTATGGATGTCAAGTGCAATGTAGGAGCTAGGTGGGATTATTTGACTTGGTAAAACTGTCTTTTCTTATTCCAGTAGGATTTTGATTCCCTTTATTCTCCAGTAATTGTAGTAAAATCTAGCTTGGCAAGACGTGGGCCAGGAGCCTGGCTCTCTGGGCTCTACACCTGACTTTGCCAGGTAGTATGGCCTTGGGGAAGTTATTGAACTGCTCTGTGACCCAGCTCCCCCCACTGTAAAATAAGGAAAAGAATTTGTTTATGTGCTGTGAAGCAAGGCAGGTCCTCAAAGCCAGACTCAGGGGATGAGTACAGTTCACACTGGTAAGTGACGCCATCTGAGTCTAAACTCACCTTCCGAGGGGCTGGAAGAGAGGGGTAGAGCACGGAAAGCAACTAACAGGAAGGCGTAAGGAAGAGTCAGTTACAATACCCACTGCTCCCCTGGCATGCAAACTATACCAATGTAGACCCCCTTATACCTAGTTACAGACCTGGAATTCACACCCCAGCAGCATCCTCACAGACTATGGCCCTGCAATTCACTGGCCTTTTGCTGGAATGCCTTGTTCTAGGTCAGTGTAGATGAGAGAATTGGCATATGCTGACATAAGAACTGAAAGCAAACTTCTTGCACATGCGAGAGGAGAGGTTTTAATTAACCGGCACCACAGAAACCCCCCCACTAACTGACGCGCTCCCCTTTGCAGGTGATAGCCAACATGGCCGCAGCTTACAAGCGGGAGCAGAAGAGTGTTAAAAGGAAAACGAGGAGCCTGCCATCCCTCGCCTTTAAAGTGGAAGATGGCGTGTTCGGCAGCAACGCTAACTCGTCCCTGAAGAAGCTGAAGAAGAGCCAGTTTATGGCCTTTCAGATTGAGACCGTGCTGACGCCTGAGCAGAGTCTATCCGGAGTGAAGAAAACCAGCTAAACTCCGGGGTCGAACTCCGTGTCATCCTGCTGTTATCTTGGTAATTCAGCATGAAGCGTTCTCTTACGATACCTGTGTGGAAGATGAAGGCTCAGTCCTAGGTAGCTCTGTGGGAAAGGATGGTTAAAGTTCAGGTCTGGTGTGTCTGAGTATCTATATGGCCCCACTGCTGTAGTGCCAGAGCCGAGTAGTCATGGATTTTTCCATCCCACATCCCTGAGAGGTTGTGAGGCGTCATTATTCCCACTTTACACACAGGGCACAGAAGCAGAAAGCATGTACGTGACTGGCCAAAAGCTCCACAGTGAGCATGATGAGGATTGTGCTCACGTTGGTGTAAGTCAGGAATAACTCCGTTCAATTTTATGGGTGTAAATGAGAGTAGAATCAAACCCACTAGTCTGTGGCAGAACTGGAAATTTGACCCAGATCTCCTGAATCGCAGGCTGTTGCCTTAGCCTGAAAATTGTCCTTCCTACCATCAGCCTCGATTGTTGTTGCGCCAGGTGTGTGTGTCCCTTTGGATGTGTAAATAGCCTGAAATCTACACGTTCATCTTGAAGGGGTAAAACCCAGAGAAGGAGAAGTTTTTTTTCTCTGATTGTCCAGGCAGAGGGAGACTGGGCCTTGTGCTGTTAGTTTTCACATCCTGCTCTTCCCTAAAATGGAATGAATTCTAAGACCCAGGCACTCAGTTCTCATATCGTCTGGGGTTAGACATGCAAAGCCAGGAAGTGCTGGAGAAAGTTGACTGCTGCACTTGTGATGATAAACAGCAGCGGTGTTTACATTGTTTTGTATATAAAGTAGCTGTGTCCTATCCCTGTAATAAAGAATATTCCGGAGAAGAGGTTACAACAGTCTCATAGTTCTGAAATAGATGGGCTGTTCCAGTTTTGAAAGGAGATATTTATATGTCAGTTCTTGAAACTAAACCCCTCACAACTCTCACCTAGGGTTGTGGGTTTAACTGAAAATCCTCTTGAGCTGAAAGACTTTAAATCTAACTCATATTTTGTATTTTCCTGTTGCTGGAGGCTAACGAAGCACTGTAAAGAATAAACCATTTGGACATCTTTTGTAGATAATTTTCTTTAATGTGTGTAATGTCCGGGGTGCCTGTGTGGTGCTCTGGGGTAAATTAAATCAGACTTTTGTTGCTGGAGAGGAAGAAGGGTGCCTGCAGCTGGCTAGTAAACTTCTCTCTTCTCTATAATACTGCCAGAAACTCCTGGTAATAATCCCCAAGTCGCCCTGGAAAAGGCGAGATGTGCAGGGGAGAACAGGGCTCATTACAGTCTTGACTCAGTGTATAACTCTCCCAGGGCCCTGTGCATGTCTGTTACTCCTGTTTTCTCAACAGTCCTAGTTTGTCATTTCGCCTCTTTACAAGATCCTCCCTGGATCCTGCCAGGGCAGGGCAAGCCGATTGAGTTCATGGTGGACAAAACAATCTGAACTTCCCCTTTGGGCCAGCTGTAGAAACGTTTTCACTCCATGAAATGGACATAAAAAAAACAGTGTGTGGAGGAAGCTTTCACTGGAGGATAAACACCCAAGTGAGGCCCTTTTTGGCTGGGGAGCCACAAGTCCGAAGACCCCAGTGCACGAGGAGTTCAGCCAGGCGTTATTCCTTCTCTCCACCACAGGGGGAGCTGGTGCTGTTTCTGCACCCTCGGGCCTTGCTCCTGGAAGGAAGATAGGGGAAGGCTGTGAATTGCCAGGTCAGCACGGGAGCACAAGTTGGTCCTGGTTAGGGAGGTTGGTAGGAAGGCCCCGAACATGGCACAGGTGCTTGCGTTGATTATGTCCAAGAACTGCTGCTCTGCTTCACTTTGCACTTGAATCAGAGGGGTAGCTGTGTTAGTCTGGAATTGCAGAAGTGACAAAGAGTCCTGTGGCACCTTAAAGACTAACTAAAGTATTAGAGCATAAGCTTTCGTGGGCTAATACCCACTTTAGTTAGTCTTTAAGGTGCCACAGGACTCTGTCACTTTTGCACTTGAAATCAACATCACGGTTTGGTTTGTTCAGTCTAAAAGGAACAGAGTCTGGGTAACACTAGGGCCCTGGCAGCAGAAACTGGGCCCCTCCTTATGCAGGAAGCTGGGGGGTCCTGGCTAGGGCAGGGTTAAAATTCAGGGGAGGTGGCAGGAGCGTCTCACCCTGCAGCGATCCCCAGCAGGGGACCGGGAGCCCACGGGGGCAGCGCTAGTCGGATCCATTTGCACAAGCCCCAGCTGGCAGCCCCGGCTCCTGCTGGCGCAGGGGTGCGGGGCAGAGTCCCTCCCCTCAGGCCCCGGCCAGGCACGTGCCTGCAACCCAGGTGCGTCTCCTCCCTTCCAGATCCCCCCTCCCCCGCCCACCGGCTGCAGATGTGGGCGTGGCCTGATGATGTCATCCGGCGAGGCTCCTCCCACTTCCGACCTTGTCCTGCAGGAGCTGGCTCCGCAAGGATCCGAGCCGGGTAAGAGCCGCCGGCGCTCGGGGGCAGCGCGCGGCGCTGCAGCCCCCGGGTCTGGGTCTGCAGGGGCAGCTCGCTGAGTTTGGGGCTCCCCCTCCCCCGGCTGCCAGAGGCTCGGAGTCTCGCCGCTCGATGAGGCGGGACCCGCGGGAGGACGGTGTGGTCGGGAAGGTCAGACCGGGCTGGCATCCGCGGGGCGGCTGGAGCAGGCGCTTAATTCCCTGGTCTCCGGGGCACCGGGGACTTGGATTCGCCCGCGTCTGTCGGCGGAGAGCGGAGCTCAGACACCGCTTTCAGAAGTCGGGGGGGTCGCCCTGGGTCTGATCCTGCTCGCCTTTAATGATACAAATTGAACGATTATGCAAATCGGGTGTAACTCAAGTCCGGGTCAGGAGCTAGATCAGAATCGGGCCCCTTGTGCTTTCCCTTTTGCAGTAAGTGCTGTGCGTTGTGTAGCTTGCCAATTGTATTTATTTGGTCAGGTTTTGTCCCACTTCAGACATCCCCCGCCACATTCAGGTCTTGAGCTGTCCAGGCAAACAACGCACGTTACAACAAAGCTTAAACTTGTTTTTTGTAATAATTTTTAAAACAACAGTTACTGCCTGTTTAATTTTAAAAACAGAAAAAGAAATATCCACCTCCCTCTCCATTTCTTATAAGGAGTCTTGAAGTTGAAATCTCCTCAGTGTGATAGAGATGCTTGCTTTGATCTGCTTAGCTCTTGAAAGTCCAGGGACTACGGGGTGCTGGTCCCGTGCTGCCTGGGTCCCGAAGGACAGCTCTATCCGCCATTAGGGATTTTTTCCCCGAGAGCCCCTTGTAACATTTTGCGAACCCCAATTTGGGAACTACTGCTGCAGGGAGACCAGATGTCCAGATTTTATAGGGGCAGTCCAGATTTTGGGGTCTTTTTCCTTATATAGGCTCCTCTTACTCCCCAACCTCTGTCCTGATTTTTCACACTTGCTGTCTGGTCTCCCTAGCTCCCTTTGAATTCCAGATCCTCCTCACTGCGGGTGGGGTGAGGTTTTGGGTGGGTTCCAGCCTGAGACGCTGATGATGCCAAGCGTGTGCCAAAGGCCTTTGGCCTGGGGAGCTGAGTGTTTAGCTCTGGACATAGGCTGGTGCAGAGTCTGCATTAGGATGAGGTAGGCACAAATTGGAGCTAGTTCCCTTGAGCCGAAGACGCCAGTGGTGGCTGAGCTAGAAAGCCATTACAGTGCTTTTCCCGCAAATCCAGTAGAGGGAGCCAGATGGTTAATGAGAAATGGTGAGCATGGGCCAGTATTTCAAAAGTGCCGTGCTCCTATTTAAGCCCCTAATCAATGTTCTCTTTGAAATTCTGGCTACTGATTTAAGTGCCTACCTGGGAGCTGTTGGATGCTGAGCTCTCTTGAAAAGCGGACTCTGAATGTTTATTTTTATGCAACAGCATGAGCTAATACGTGTCTTTGGATCCATCGGCTGCACTGGCACTAACAAGACCCAGGGAAAGTGCAGGGACGCAAATTTGTGCGGTGAGATTTTAAAAATGGACCCCGAGTTCTTTGGAGTCCTGTCAACTGAGTAATACACCCTTGAAGTGGCTGGTGCTGATGCTGCTCAGAGCTAGCCCTGTGTTGTCTGTTACATAAGAACATAAGAATTGCCATACTGGTTCAGATCAAAGGTCCATCCAGCCCCATGTCCTGTCTACCAACAGTGGCCAATGTCATGGATACTACATGCAGTGACTTTTGTATTAAATGAAACATGGCACGCTGTGCTGGATAAATACACATTTTAAGACAGAGCGTATCCCCAACATCTACTTGTTAATATCGCTCTGTCTTTGAGTTTGACCTTTGGGTTTCTCATTGCCCAGTCTTGGGGGAGAAGCCTCGGTCTTTGACCTTATGTCCCATTTTGTACTGCACAGTAGGGGAAAGTAATTTGATCTTCTTTCTTGTGTTTTTTAGACTGTGGAGTGTGTCCTTTCTAGACAGTGGTGATTGAAACTGTCTGCTCTCTTGAGTGTTTGAAATCCTGTATTTCAGGCGCTTGATTGCCTATTGTGTTCCTTTGTAAAAAGGGCGGGAGAAGGCTGGTTTGCCACTGTAGGATCAGTATTTTTAATAGAAAAGCTGTGACCAAATCTTTAAGGGTTTTGAAATTTGTTGCATAAAAACTAATTTTGTCTTAGCCTGGAAGGAATTGGGATTTAGCAACATCTTAGGCCACTTTTTAGATTTTAGACTGAAAAGTAAAAAAAGGATTTGTGGCTCTTGAGACGTTTGGTATTTTTGTTCTGTTGCTCCAGACTCCAAAGATTTTATGAACAGGGAACCTTAACAGTAGATGGTGCTTAATAGCCGAAACTTTCCTTCATCTACAAGCTTGCACCAGAAAGGTACTGAGTTAATTCAGACCTAAACTAAGCCTGGCCTTCAGTGGCCAGCTCCAATGCATGTCGGAACGGATGCTGGAGCGCTGAGAATGAAGCTGTCCTATTGGTCCTGGTTTCCAACTGCTAGGGAAGGACCAGTTCTGTCCCAGTATTCCATCTCCATAGTAACAGACAGAGGTGTTGAAGTAACGAGGTTATTTGATTTGCCCTTTGAATTTTGTGAAGTATTGGTATGGGTTATATTATAATGAAAATAATAAGGACCTCTGGGGTTAGAAACGTGCTGGCATTTAACAAGGGGCTGTGTTCGTTTGGACAGAGAACGAATGGGCCGAAGGTGTTACTATAACCGAGTCACTGTTAGTATTAAACAGCGTTAAACCAAGTTTGGGGTTTGGTATAGAGAGATCTCAGCCTCATTAGCACCATGGCAAACGAGCCATTACATTTTTTAACCTTTTATTAAAGATATGGAAAAGAAGGAAAACAAGGGTTAAAGCATTTGAAATGTGACGCGTTCAGTAAGGCTTTAATTTTAACAACATTGTTTTGTCCCTTTAGCTGGAGAGAGATTTTAGAAGGAAAAGCCCCTTGCTTGAGTCTCTTAGTTGGTATTAAAGATGGTAAGAACTGACCTTTGGGGGGAAAGAGAAGTGAGTTGAGATGGGCTGAAGCTGTTGCTCTTAAAGTCCGATCCTATTTCATTCTAGGTGGTATCTGGGTTTCAGCTGGAGCTGGCAGAGAGGGAGTCTTTGGGCCCCTCCTCCTGGCCCATTCCGGTCAGGACATCTCTCAGGATCAAGGCCAACAAGGACTGGGGTTCCAGGACTTGGTAATGATGAAGCTCATTCCAGTAGACGGCATCTGTTCTTCTCTGTTCTCCCTTCCCCCCAATTCTCTTTCTTTAAAGACCCACAGAGGGAGTGGTAGGTGCAGTAGCCCAGCCCTTCATTATTTTGTCCACCAATTAAGCCTAATATTGGGCACACCAGTCTTGGCTCATTAATTTTTGGTTCCACATCTTCTGTCTTTGCCAAGCATGATTTCAGCAGAGTCACTGAATTATATTAACATGGCCTTTTTGTTTAAAATAATTCAATCTTTTTGTCTCCCTTTCATACCTCTTTCTATTAGCATTTGTTATTATAAGTTACTGTGACATTTGATGACCTTTCACGTACTTTTTGTAGCTGAGCTCACAATTAGGGTAAATTTGTAGACCTGATGATCAGAACAGAGCTCATGGCTTTCAGCATCACCAGCTGTTCCTTGAAGGAGCTAATGTAGATTCAGGCTTTAGATTTTCTTTCTCTTAAAAGATAGTTCAAATGCAATCCTTTAATGAGTTCATTTGCTCTCTGTGAAAACTTAGTTTTGTCGGGATCTGGTGGGGTCGTGCAGGACACTCAGAGGATGAAACTGATAAGGGAAACGGAGGGACACCAGAACTGATTTATTTTCATTTAGAAGTGCCAAGAGTAAACACAGCATCAGTAGTGAAACATAAAATAGGCTTCTCAGATGCAGCCTAATTTGAATCAAATGTACTATTAGTAACCAAGGGAAAGAATTATTTTTGGCCTGAGTGTCCAACTATTAATCGGGATAATGTTTCATACCCTCCTTTGGAAAGCAGGTTTGAGATAAAAAGCGCCAAATAAGAGCTAGGTATTATTTTGTCTTCTACCCGCCAGGAAGTTCCCTCCTTCTTGCTTCAAAAGTCCACTGGGCTGCTGACCCCTCAAGCAGTTTTTCTACCTTTGCTTTTGTTGGCTGCTGCGTTCCCACTTGGACACACCTTACGCTTTCATGCTCCCCTGGACGCTAACCAGCCCTGATGGCACGAACTGTCTTTTCAGCGTCTAGAAACTGGGGTCCGTCCATCTGTCTGATCTCTAACCTCTGCCCTCTGCTTCTGTCTCTTGCGGCAAATCCCTTTTGAGTCATATTAAAGAGCTCTTTTCGTGTGGGCACAAAGCACCGGCCCCCTCTCTCTTGCTGGCTCGCAGTGGAGAGCTCACAGCAAAGGCATGGGAGAACATACCCTGTCACGCACCCACCATGTGTTCAGAGAGATGATTGTCACCTGGGTCTTAGACCGCAGCTGCTCTGACTTCAGGGACCTGATCCGTTCAAGAAGCATGAATAAATCTAGGTTCTGGGTGTAGGGATGGTGCATGTCGACTTGGAGCCTGTCTGCCTTGATGGTTTCCCTTTACCTCACAGTGCTCCTGTGGAGGCAATGGGGAGGCACTGCAGAAACATTTCAAAACAATTTGCTTGATGACATGTTCTGGGGACCCCCTGGAGCCTATTTTTACCACCTTGGTGTTGAGAATTGGGCTGGTCTGGCACTGAAGAGAGTAGCTGAAGACACGCCATGACGCTGCCTGTAGCCTAGAAATAATTCCCAGCCCTAAAGGTTGGAACCATGGGGTCAGCCTGAAAAGCAGGATAATAGTCAGGTCTGCAAGAAGGCATGTTGTACAGCTGTGGGCACCCCTTCTGCCAGCGCCCCGGGGTATCCTGATCTGGGAGGGGATGGCAGGGAATTGGCCTCTGGGAAAACCAGACTTCTCACATGAAACTAAACCACAGTGCTCGGTCCCCCTCTGCCGTTTCATAAAGGTCACTAACAGTCATGTGTTGTTCCTTTCCCCATCCCAGGAAGGACTAACATGGAAGCTTTTACCTTGAACTAGGGGTTTCTCTGCCTCGCGCTGCAATCTACCTCGGCCCAGGCTCAGATGAAGATGAGAGTCTGGAAGGCTGTGGCTGGCACTCTAGCATTCACTGGCGTGGACGTGCTGGTGACCACGCTGCTGTACGTGCATAGCCTTAGCGGCAAGGACGTTGTCCAGGATCTGAAGCACTTCAATGTCTTTAATTCCATGTTGGATGTGTGGGCGGCGTGTCTGTACAGGAGCTGCTTGCTGCTTGGCGCTGCCATTGGGGTGGCCAAGAACTCAACCTCTGGCCCCAAGCGCCTGAAAGCATCCCAGACCTTCATCTCCGTGTTCTGCCTGCTGGTGGGCATTTATGCCCTGGTCAAACTGTTGCTCTACTCGGAGGTCAGGAAGACCATTAGGGACCCCTGGTTTTGGAGTTTGTTTGCATGGACGTATGTGTCGCTGGCTGCAACTTTCTGCCTGTGGCAGCTCCTGTCTTCCGTGACGTCCTCTAGAGAGGCCTTGGGGGTCAGTTCAGAGCCCAGGGCGGAAGCAGAGGAGATACGTGACCCCAGCCCTGTTCCTGCACAGGAAAAGAGGGAAGAGACATCAGGAGCCACTATCCATAAGCTGCTGTCATATACCAAACCAGATGCTCTCTTCCTCGGAATAGCCACCTTCTTCCTCCTGGTTGCTGCTTTGGGTGAGGTGAACAGAGTTTAAAGGGACTTTGCCAAGATCAAAATTCCACATTTTTCTATTAATATCAGTTCTATAGAACTCACACCTGTCCACCCTGAGGAAATCTAAATATTGGCCTTACACAGCCTTTTATTCTTCGTCTCACGCCTAGATTATCAAACCCAGAAACCTCTTCAAAGGTCTTGCTGTTCCCAGAAATCAATTAAACTCCACTGCTAACATTTGCTTTACCCAATAGCTCTGTGTTTCAAACCCTGCCTCTTGTTCTAACCCGTCTTCTCTTACGCTTCTCCCACACAGGAGAAGCATTCCTTCCTTATTACACTGGCTTGGCGATTGATGGAATAGTCATCCAAAAAAGCATGGATCAGTTTTCCACTGCAGTGGTGATTATGTCGCTTCTTGCTATAGGAAGGTAACTGCAATAGATAGATAGATTATGTGTGCCTCCGTTATAAGAAGTTTATGATGGAAGAAGGGGGTGGGGCTGTTAGGCTAAATTAGTTGTCCAAGCAGCTCTCTGAGATCCTGGGATGAAAAGCACTGTCAGTACAAAGTATTATCATTGGTCCCTGTTTCGATATGTCTGTCTTGGGTGTTATGGGCTTGTATGTTGTGCTAAGGAGTGGATTTTGTGTACATTGTTCTTTAACGTCTCTTATCTGCAATTAGCTCACTTGCTGCAGGTATCCGAGGTGGCGTTTTTACGCTCATATTTGCCAGGCTCAATATTCGACTCCGCAACTGCCTCTTCAAGTCACTGGTTGTTCAGGAGACAAGTTTCTTTGATGAGAATCGCACAGGTTGGTTTCTCTCCATCCATGAGATCAGTCTCTCTTTCAGTGGTCCAGCCTAATCCTTGCATGAGGATGGTCCCTGGGAGGCAAGTGTGCTTGGGACGCCCCATTCCTTTTGTGTCTCAAGAGATGAGAATACAGTCTGAGTAAGTGATTGACCTGAAATGCTAATCCACTGGTTTCCAAGTACTTGCTAACAGTGTCTGTCAGATTCACAGCCCTAAGGGAAATCTGTATAAATCCTGCAATCTAAAATGAACAGTGGTGCTTGGTTGCTACTTCTGGAGATCAGAGTCCCCTATTTGTATCCATACAATGGGTACAAGGTGGGCTGTGCAAGGGCCTCATGGACCATTAGTAGGGAAGAACCCAGGATCAGCAGCACCAATTCACAGGCCTCCACCATTTGAGATGAAGGAGCAACCCCATTAGCTGGTATCAGTCTCTTACCCTCTGGACTAGCCAGCCAAAGGAGATACAACACAGTTAACCAAACTTCCCTCTGACCACTCTACCCTACATGTGCCTCAACCCTGCCCTGGCAGAACCATGTCTAGACTGGGAGCGGGGACTTCACAAGCTTTTCAATCTTGGTCTCTCAGCTGGGAATGCCGGCAGAGCTGCCAGCTGTGACTATGGTTATATGTCAGCTGTTGACTGGACTGAACCCATTAGCTCGCTTCGTGAAAGCCTCCAAATAGCTGTCAAAGGGTTAAAGCTTTAGATTGCTACTGACCTGAACTGGATTAGAACTGGTGTCCTAGAGATGAAAATCACAGTCCTCGTGCCAGCCCAGAGATAGCTAGACCCCTGGTTTTGCCACCTCTTCTCAGCACAGTTTGGTCAGCTGTTTGCAGGCTCTGATTATGTGCGCTGCAGTCTCTTAAAATCAATAATATATTTACTCTACTGGCTTTATAGACCATGTCTCTTGAAATCAAGCCCCGTCTACCTCTCTACGCTTCTGTTTGCTAATGGGCTTTTCTTTAAAGCACTGCTAGCCCTTCTATGGAGAACCTTTCCCTCATTTCGTTCCACCTGAATCATATCTTTAGTGTCAAGGGCACTGGTGTGTTCAGTGACGGCTGCACAGTGCCATGGTAGTGGGGATACCCCACCTCCAACTGCAGGGTGGAACGTGGGCAAATGCTGACCCAAGTATTTGTGACCCCATCTGGCCTGGCCAATGGCTTAAGTGTCTGACTGTAACAGTCAGCATGGCCGAAAGATACCATGAAAGCTTTGGCTCGCTGCCCCTCCACATCTTAGTCGTCATTAGTGGAAGACTGGGGCTCAGAGGATTCCTTAAGAACTGCTACAGGACTCGGGAGGATCTGGGGGGAGACGGACTTGTACAGATCCAGATTGCAGCAGCCTTGTTTCGAACCCATTTAGTCCCCCCAAGGAGCCAGTGCAGGATTGGGCCCTGCAGTGCATCTGTCTAGTGCAGGAGTGGGCAAACTACAGCCTGCAGGCCACATCTAACCCATGGGACCGTCCTGTCTGGCCCCTGAGCTTCTGGCCTGGGAGGCTCCCCGCAACCCCTCCCCGCCTTCCCTCCTCCCCCAGAGCTATGCTGCTGCATGAGCAGTGCTCTTCGGGGAGAGGCTGGCTCCACGCGGCTGCCAGACATGCTGCTCATAAGGGGGATGGGGCCAGGGCTGAAGGGTTGGATAAGGAGCAGGGAGTCCCAGGGGGCAGTCGGGGGACAGGGGTAAGGAGGCGGTTGGATGGGGCAGAGGTTCTGGGAGTACGGTCAGAGGATAGGGAATGAGGCGGTTGGATAGGGCGTGGGAGTCCTGGGAGTCTGTCAGGGGGCAGGGGTGTGGATAGGGGTTGGGGCAATTGGGACAGGAAGCAGAAGGGGTTGGGCAGGGGGTGAGGTCCTGAGGGGGCAATTAGGGTGTGGAGTCTCAGGCAGGGGCGATCAGGAGACAAGGAGCGGGGGGCTTAGATAGGGGGTGGAGTCTCAGGGAGTGGTTGGGGCAGGGGGTCTCTGGAGGGGGCGGTCAGGGGACAAGGAGTGGCGGGGTTGGATGGGTTGGAGATTCTGAGGAGGGCAGTCGGGGGCAGGAAATGAGAGGGGGTAGGATAGGGGGCAGTGCCAGGCTGTTTGGGGAGGCACAGCCTTCCCTACCCGGCCCTCCATACAATTTTGCAATCCCAATGTAGTCCTTGGGCCAAAACGTTTGCCCATCCCTAGTCTAGTGCTTTGCCCAGTTGGGATTTAGGACAGGCAGAGAAGTCCCAAGCAGGTCCAGAACGCTGTATTAACAGTAACCTGCTGGGCTGGTGACTATTCTGTGTGTTTTGTCTCCTCTACCCTGGGCAGGTGCCCTCCCTAAAATGCATGATCTGTGGCTATTAAATAACAAATGTCCATGTGCATTGAGTGTTGGAGTGACTGCCCTGGAGGCAGTAGGATATGCTCAGCAGCAGGCAAACATCCTACGTACACCTGTACCCAGCAATGTGGGATGTGAGGGTGGTTCAGTCTCCAGGGCCCATTCAGTACTTGGGTTCTGCTGAGGTTGCCATCAAGGATCCTGATTGTCGTAGTAGATTTTGTGGCATTCTCACCTGATTTGAGACCTGCCAAACTCATTTCACGCCACCCACTCAAGTGCCACAGGCGGGAACAGCTTCCGGTCACTACTGACCTGGGCTGGATTTGAACTGGGAGCCTAGATCTGAAAGGTTCCATGACCCATCATGAACGACTGCATCCCCAGAGCCCCTAATCTGTGCACACTTCTTTCTTGGTGGCCCATGACCCTCCAGTGTGTCTCATGGCGCATGCGGTCACTACCTGGCTGTCCTGGTACAGAAGTGTTGGCTGTGATTCACTGATGGGTCGGAGCTGTGCCCCGTTCCCCTTGCCTTGCAGGGGACATCCTCTCCCGGCTGACGTCAGACACCACGATCGTGAGCGACCTAGTTTCCCAGAACGTTAACATCTTCCTGCGCAGCGTGGTGAAGGCGACAGGCGTGATTGTCTTCATGTTCAGCCTGTCCTGGCAGCTCTCTCTGGTGACCTTCATGGGCTTCCCAATCATCATGCTGGTGTCTGACCTTTATGGGAAATATTACAAGGTAAGGCAGATTGCTTGCGTCTTTAATTTAGGCCAAGTCTCCCCCACAAAGCAGGACTCTGCCATGGGCCAAGTGACCTCTAAGAGCAAGGCTGGGATCTAGCTGTGGGTTGCTTCTAATGGGGAGTGGGGGTGAGCAGCGTGTAAACTGTCTCCCCTCCAGTCCTGCTGCCGGGGGAAGAGATCAGGCCAGGCTGTGAGATGTGGAGGCAGCACAGGACCCCAAACACTCCCTTGCTTTGCTGGTGCCCAAGACTTGCTTTGGCTCCGAGGAGTCAGGATGGCGAGGTGGGGTTCAGGGAAGGATGCCGGATACATCGGGGAGCTTGTATGTGAGCAGGGGAAGGTGAGATCTGTGGTGCTGTACTGCCCCCTACTGGCCATCCAGAGAGCAGCATTGGCCGTAGCTCTTAAGCACCCAGAGTGATGGTCTAGAAAAACATGGGTTTCAAAATATGTGGTGAGGATTTCTTTAGGATACTGTTGCACCACAAGTTTTCCCTAGGCCAGTTCCCAATCGTTGGTCCCTGTTTCTCTCTCCTTTCTGTCTGAAGTGTCCAGGAATCAGTTCTGCAGAGCCACAGAGACAGGGCATGGAACCAGCCCAGTGGTGTTTCCCTTCATTGGCTGCTGACATGGAAAGAGTGGGCTAGAACTAGCAGTTAATACAAATCCCCACAGTGAGCGTTAGCTGGTAACAGCCCCCTTGATCTTTCAGTCTAATTGTGTCTGGCTCTCACCCATCACTTTCTGGAATGAGTCACTTCCCCAAACCGGTTTGTGCTGTTCCTCCTGGCCACACCTGTTCTCCCCAGACTCTAAATCAGACCTGTGAGGCTTTTCCTGTCCCAGTGGAAGTGCTGGCTGCATGTGCGGTTGGTCTCGTTTCGTAAGATTAAACAAACAGATGTTTGCTTGCTATTCAAAAGGCCTTCTGTCTTGAGGCTGGATTTCAGTGTTAGCCAATCTAACGGAATTACAGGCTCTCTAGTGGCATGATCTTGGGGATACCAAAGGAATGTGTTCTTTACAGGTAAAGTTGTCTGTCTGTCTATCTAATTCATTCTCCACCCCCACCCCCACCCCCATATGTGCGCAATACACAGTACTACGTGACCTTTGCTTTCGCTATTCCTGTCCCTTTTTAGTCCCAATGTGAGCTCTGTTCGTCTGTGGAAATGGTGGAATCCCCATTGCTTGGGACTTTTAGAAAAAGGAGAAGACAGGAAATGTATCACAGGGAGGAATCCCGCCCTGGTCCCCAAGGGGGAGCTGGGATGATCTAATACATCTTCTCCTCCGAGCCTACAGCTCTGCCAGCTCCATTGTCGTAACCTGTAATACCGGTTGGGGTGCGGGCGCAGCTGACTACTGAGTCTCATTGGGCATGAGGAGCCTTGTATTGCACTGCTCTCCCCGACTCCAGGGCGAGAATCCTCTCCAAAGTGACATGCCCACACCTCTATTGGGTGGAGCACGTGAATCAGTACAGCCCCCGGGCTGTGTGCTGCGCTTCTAGAGCTTTATCACACTCCGCCTCCGTGCCGTGGGGCAAATCCTGCCTGTGTGCGTAGTGCCGCCCCCGTGACACGCACATGCTGTAAAAGCAGAGGCACCATGGCTGGATTCTGGCCTGGATGTGGCTCCGCCCTCTTCCCTGGATTGTTCTCGCGAGGAGTGTGTAATTGGCAAGTGGGGGAAGTTTGCATATTGCCATTGCCTGTTCAGAGTGTGCACGTGCACAGACATCAGACTGTGCCCCCCAGTCCTAGGCTCTGACCTGGAGAACCCCTTTGTGGCTTCTGTCACTGGCACCTGCTGGCTGTCCCAATGTGTTTGGAGATCCCAGCAGTACAGGGACTTGTGTTCATTTCCTGACTCTGCCTCAGACTTCCTATGCGACCTTGGACAAGTCACTTAATCTCTCAGTGCTTCAGTTCCTCATCTGTATCCTGGGGATAATAGCACATCCTGTCTCCTCCTTTTGTCTGTCTTCTCTATTTACACTGTAAGTTCTTTGGGACAGGAAATGTCTTTTACTGTGTGTGTATGTATGTATGTACAGTGCCTAGCACAATGGGCCTGGGTCTTGACTTGGGACTCTACACGCTATCATCATACACAAAGAATAATAATGATTGTCCCAGAGCCACTGAAGAAGTCTGTCAGAGCCATTGTCAGGACTCTGGTCCTCTGTCCTGTCCTCCCACAACCCCTCTGCAGGATTCACTCCTCTAGACTGGCAGAGCAGCCCAAGGACAAAGGGACAGTAAAATGAGTAATGGCCTCCAAATCCCTTTCCAATTGGGTGTGCGGTGTGTCCTCTTGGGGGTGAGGGGAAGAGCACAATAGCGCCCTTTTGTAAATACAGCCCCGCTTTCCCTTCCTGTCTTTCTCTTTGTTCACCGCAGAAGCTCTCCAAGGAGGTTCAGAATGCCTTGGCAAAGGCCAACAACACAGCAGAGGAAACCATTTCAGCCATGAAGACTGTGCGCAGCTTTGCAAGCGAGGATATGGAAGCAAATGTCTATTGGGAGAAGCTGCAGCAAGTGTACAAACTGAACAAAAGGGAAGCCTGGGCCTATACGTACTATGAGTGGTCCAGTGGGGTATGTGCCTTGTTCCTATTAGTCACCTGTCATCACTGATGATACTGAAGGCTGGGAGGGGTTATGTTCTGATATTTCTCGTTCTCTGCTATGTGAACTTTGTAATCTATTGTACATAAAAGGTTTGGGACACAAAAGACACAAACTTTAAAGTCTGCTCACAATCCCCTATGCTTTATTTTTAACTCTCCAAACAAAGATACGTTTCTGTTAAGGATTTTGAATAGTGTCATCCAACAGGCAATTTCGTGTCCGTAAGTAGCACTATACTTAAAATCAGTCAAGGGCATTTGACGCGCTGCTCTAACAAACTCTTTCTCAGGGAAGTGCAGAGTCCTGAACTCAGGTCTTGGCAGATGAATAAAAGAGGAATTTGTTTTTATTATGTTTGGCTTGTAGAATGGATTTATTCATCAACTGCTTTCACTATCTAACTTTGACCTCTTAGCCAGTGGAAAAGTAGACGAATCAGGATTCCTATGTTCCATATTCCACACTCTGCTACCGACTCATGTGACGATGGGCAAATCATGGATTCATTGCACCTTGCCCTCCTGAGTACCCAAATGAAGCGCACTAGACAAATGCAAAGCGCTTGGATTTTTCAGTTCTCTGTCAAGGGTGTGATCCAACTCCCACTGAAGTATGGGAAAACTGCCTTTGACATCAAATGAGAGTTGGATCAGACTTTGAGGCGGCCTCAGGTGGCACGTGACCAGGATACATCACTGAAATACTCTTAAGTAATTCCATTGTGATGTATAACTTAGTCTAGCATATTAGCCCCCAGGCCAGAACTCCATGTACATTCCAGTGCCAATGTTTGCTCTGAACTTTACATGTACTTTCTGGATTTCAGGGTTGACCTTAAGTGCCCTTGGAACAACCAGCTGCAGGGTGCTGCGGGGTGGAACCCCGGGCACGTGTGGGTACGAGTGTGTTGCTCGTTAATTTCCATATACTTCATCCTCTCATCTGCTCCCTTAATGTAAACCACTGCTGACCCTGCCTGTGCTCCTAAGTGTTTTTATTTATTCTTTAACCACACTCAGGCAGCTTTCGTAGGGCTTCCTCTGCTTGGATGCCAGCAATGTTAATAACAGCTTTGCCTACCAGGGGCATAGAGAAAATGGATTTCTCCTGGCATCTTCCGTTTGACGTGAAAAGCTAGCATTTTTGGCTAGATGAAAACTCTGCTAAAAGACTGAGTCATAGGGAGATTGAGGGGAGTTGCCCATGGTCCCAAATCCCAAACCCTTCACATTTCAAGAGGTGAGCAGAGCATTTGGCTTTGAATTCCCAGATCTGAATCCCACTTCTGAGTTGGATCCTAAATCAGAAAGGGCCCATTTTCTGCTTTGAATGCTGACAGTATCTATTACAATATCTTGAGATTTTGGGGACTGTCCCGTCCACATCCTGGCACTGATTAAACCCCCGGTCTGAACTCTAGCATAATCCAGAAACAACCTGCACAAGAACATAAAAGCAGCCCTACTGTGTCAGACCAAAGGTCCGTCTAGCCCAGTACCCTGTCTTCTGACAATGGCAATGCCAGGTGCCCTACAGAGAATGAACAGAACAGGGAATCCTCAAGTGATCCAGCCCATCACCCATTCCCAGCTGCTGGCAAACAGAGGCTAGGGAAACCATTCCTGCCCATCCTGGCTAATAGCCATTGATGGACCTATCCTCCATGAGTTTATCTAGTTCTGTTTTGAATCCCGTTATAGTCTTGGCCTTCACAACATCCTCTGGCAAAAAGTTCCACAGACTGGCCATGTGTTGTGTGAAGAAATATTTCCTTTTGTTTATTTTAAACCTGTTGCCTATTAATGTTGTTTGGTGACCCCTAGTTCTCAACCCTCCTCTAGTCCAGATGTCTTTTTAAATCTGACTTAATTCCCACTGCTCTGACCATCCCCTGAGCATCAGATGCTTTAAGGTTGAGTCTTTCAGAGTAGGATGAGATACCTCTTCCATTAATCTTAATGAAAGAGATGAGTCAGGAATCCCATAGATCAACCTGTGCTCCTGAACTACTTCATTCCTCCTACATCAGTCACCCTGTGTTGAGTTTGTAGTCTATTGCACAACGTCAGGTATGACGTTGGGCCACTCCAGTAATAAAGATTACACCGGTGAATTCTCAATAGCTGTTGAAATGACTAAGCAGGAGCCCGAGAACCAACCAACGCTGTCTGTTTCTGTGTCTGTGCTTGATTTCAGCTGACTTTTCTTGTGGTGCAAGTCAGTATCCTTTACTATGGTGGCCATCTGGTGATCTCTGGGCAAATGACCAGCGGCAACCTGATATCTTTTATTATTTATGAATTTGTCTTGGGCGATTGCATGGAGGTGAGTGTGATTTAGCCATGGACCAGATTTTTTTCACATCCCGGGCTGGAAAGCTGTGGGAGGGGTAGTAGAAGGGTTTTGTTTCTCTCTAGGTCACCATCATCAGAGTATTTTATTACCTCCCAAGTATTTAAAAATGGAAACAATGACAGTCTCTCTTTATTTTCTCTTCCCCGCCGCTGATAGGCATAATAGCTGGGTCAGGGTATAGGGTTTTGCTGTGTGTGTAGGGGGGGATGTAATAGGAAAGTTTATGTAGGCTATATCTACACTATAAACAGGATCAATGCTCTGAGACTGATCCACCAGCGGTCGATTTAGTGGGTCTACTGAAGACCTGAGAAATGGACAGCAGATTGCTCTCCAGTTGACCCCGGTACTCTACCCTCAACGAGAAAAGTAAGTAAGTTGACAGAAGAGTTTCTCCTGTTGACTCCCCATGGTGTAGACCCTGCGGTAACTCGACCTACTATATGTTGACTCCACCTACGTTATTCACGCAGCTGGAGTTGCATAGTGTAGGTCGACATACTGTGGTAGCGTAGACACAGCCGTAAATAGAAATTAGTTTTGCGTTTAGTTCCGAGACCGGGTAGATTCGTGGTCACGCTTGTCTCCTTACAAAGCTCTTTTGATTCGGAAGGGCCAGATTTGCGTCTGACTCCCACCGAATAATAACACAAGAGAATCAGACCCTAGATGACCCTGAGGGCCGGGTTCTTAGCTGGCGTGAATCCGCTCCAAAGACTCCAGTGGAGCTGTGCTGTTTCACACTAGCTGAGAATCTGCCTCTGGTTGCTTTTGTTATTCCCTGGCCTCTCCTGCCACTGTACCAGCTGACGCTAGCTCCTGTAGGACGTCCTTCAGATTAGACCTGGGACGTTGCCTGCGGATCTGATTGCCCTCAGTGTGACAATGTGCTGAGAAGGCAGCGAACAGCATGGCGGGGAGAGGAGAGAACCCCATTGTTCTCTCAAAATAATAGAAGTAGCTCATCTGCTGATGGGACAGCAGCTGCAGGAGGTGGAGCAGAAAGCTGTCAATTGCTTGAAGGACAGAGTCTTGGATGTCTTCCGGGCAAACTTTCCTGCAGGAAGGATGAAAGGATTTGGAGACTGCTTGTTACAGGGTCCATTAAGAGCTTAGTTGGATTCTTTTCTTTTAATTGGTTATAAATGGCTAAATTGGCAGTGAATTAATGAGATGGGATTCAGACTGGGAGAGCCCTGGAACTGCAGAGCCTGCACAAGTCTGCTGTGGTCTTGCCTCATTAGCTCAGCTAAACCGGGCAGAAATGATCAGCTCCAAACTTCCTCCCAGCCGGGTGCAGTCACCTAGGTGCTCCAGCCTCCCCTGGAAAGAAGAACACACACTTGGCACTAGCCGTCTGTTCACAGGACTACAGGATCCAGTGCTGCTTCCAGTCTGCTTCCTCCTCACGGGATGCCTGTTCCTTGCACAGTCTGTTCTGAAACTTTGAGCTTGGTGCTGGGGGATGAAGAGTATCAAAGTTTCAAGGAATGTTTTACCCTAATCAGCCCACTGTCTGCTGCATAATAGACCTGGGTTTGGGAGTGGGCTGTGGGTCCCCAACAGGGCTTCAACAAAATGCATTTCAGAGGAGGGAGAGGGTCGTCCCATATTCACAGGATTGCTGCAGAATCCTGGGTGTACTGGGAACTGCTTGTCTTGGTCATACGGACAACAACAGGAGGGTTTTAATCCGTATTTGGGTGATTTTGTTTTCGGGGACACCCCTCCCTGCATTCCCTTTTCCTTTCATTGTCACACGTGCACACCTTTTACAACCTCCATAACCGTCACGCCACCATCTGTGTAATGAATGTTGAACCAAATCCTGAAATCGCAGATGCATACATGTATCAAAGGGGTAGCCGTGTTAGTCTGGATCTGCGAAAGCGACAGAGTCTTGTAGCACCTTATAGACTAACAGATCTTAGGGATCATGAGCTTTCATGGGCTAAGACCCACTTCATCAGATGAATGTTGTGGAAATCGCCACAAGAGATGTATACAGTGATTCTTAGACCAGCAGTCAGTGCTATTGCAAGCATGAGCCAGAGAAGGATCGCCCGAAAGCTACATGAGGTATTGGTGAGGGGGGAGAGCGATTCTTTCCCACCTGGCCCCGCCCTTTCGTGGCTCAGCATACAGTACTGGGTTCATGGCGTTCCCATGGAGTTTGGGCTTAGCTGCCACCCTATCATCTGAGAAGTTACTTTCTATTGCAACGTATGAGTATGCAGTGCATGTTTATTTCATTTACAAGAGAGTGATATATTTTAATGATCATTATTTCTCTCTTTATTAATGGATCCTATCTCCAGTCCTGACACATGGAGATGTGTAACCTTGGCCTCTTTTGTGTTTCTATTTAGTCTGTTGGTTCCGTCTACAGTGGATTAATGCAGGGAGTAGGTGCTGCTGAGAAAGTGTTTGAGTTTATAGACCGTAAGCCGACGACGGTGAACGATGGAACCTTGGCCCCAGACCATGTGGAGGGTAAAGTGGAGTTCAGAAATGTTACTTTTTCCTATGCTACCCGGTCTGCAACACAGGTCCTACAGGTGAGGGTCTTGGCTTGCATTCAGCATTCCCATCCTGAATACACAGCACCATAGATCACATTGCCTCCTGGAATAGGTTAAGTGCAATATTTCTCCAGCAGGTCAATTACTAACTAGTCGCCGACTGTGGCATAAGCATTGAATCATAGAAATGGAGGACTGGAGGGGACCTCAAGGAGTCATTTAGTCCAGCCCTCCAAACTGAGGCAGGACCTACACCATCCCGACTAACTCATTTGTCTAACTCCTTAAAAACCTCCAAGGGAAATGTTGGAAGCCCTGCCCTTGGAAATGGTTCAAACCAGACTGGACAAAACACTGGGAAATAGATTGTGGGGAACCATGCCACATGGCGCTGTGGTGAAAAGAGGGCATCTAGGGCCTAACAAGGGATACTTATGTTAAGAAAACCCTTGTTTACTCTTACAATATTAAAGAGTTAAGTGTGGTCCAAGGTCTTGAATCATGTTATCGCTGGTGACTCCAGTGTAACTACCACCACTACACTTTTGTTAACCTTTTGTTAAAGACACGGAAAAAGAAAGAAAGAGAGAAAAAGAAAATATCAGTTAAAGCCTTTGAAATACAAAGTGTTAAGTAAGGCTTTCGTTGTAATAATTCCCCTTATTTCCTTTCCCTTGCACTGTATTAAGATTTTTGTATAGGAGAAGCCCCTGTCTAACAGAAGATCTTGACAATGTTATTAACTGTCATTGATGGGGAAGAGAGAAGAGGTTAGTTTTAGGTGGCTAGGAGCTGTTGCTGCTACTGCTGTTGGGGTCCAGTTCTGTTTCCCTGAAGAATAAATAAGACACTCCACAGACAGAGAAAGGGACAGAAAAGAACAGCAAAGATAGAAAATGCAGCTTCTGACTTTCACTGGCTGCTGGAGGGACACAGGCCCAGCACATCCACTCCTCAGCCGCTCAATATCTGGCAAACTTTTCTCAGTCTCAGGCTCTTTGAGACATTGCTTCTAGCTGCCTTTCTGGTCACAGGCTCATCATGGTAGTGCAAAAGGTGGAGTTGTCTTGGCCGGTTCGGCCAGACTCTGATTAGATAAGAGGCAAAGGAGAGGATAGGTGAGAGGAAAGATAACGTGGGAAGGGAGGAAGGACACATGAGGAGTGGATAAGAACAGTCTCCGTGTTTCCCACCACATGTATTATTCAGGATTCAGCTGAAGCTGGTGGCAGTGTCTGTGTCCTTGGTTCCCTCTCTGGCCTGGCTTTGAGGATCAGTACAGTGCAGGCCCGACAATCCCAGGAGACAGGTGGCATCCACGATGGTGAAACTCGGTCCCTCTAGCCCACCCTTTCCCCTGCTCCCATTGAGTGACCCCCAGAAAAACAACATCCATTTTGGGGATTTCGACTGTCAGCGTTCCCTCCCCTTTCTAGACTCTCTCTCAGCTTGTTCTCATGCCAACCTGTGACTTTACCAGGAGCCTTCACCCTTTCTCCCAGTTCTCTGACCCTAAACCATCCAGTTTGTACCAGTCTCTGCATATTCAACTTTGGCTGACTTTCATAAACCATTTTATGTAACAGGCTGAGTTGGACTTGTGTTACTTTGTACTTTATGTACAGGCCTCTTTGTAACCGGCTACCAGAGGACTTACTAGTTGACTCCTCACTCCCTCCCCCACCCCCCACAAGTTGTTCCTATTTTTCACGCCTATGATTTTGCATAGCTTGGAAAGTCCCTTTGTGTGCTCACTTACTAGAAAGCCTTTCGTAGCTGTTCAACACTGAGACAGAAGGAATGTTTCTAGGTCACTCTGGCAGCTTGGCAGACGGCGAACCAGTTACTGATCTCAGAAGAGTGGGATAGATGGGTAACGGTTGGGTCTCAGTGAATCAGCTGGATTCCAAGTGTTTATGTATGTAACCCTGGAGGGAAACTGCGAGCAGGATATGTTGAGCTGCCCATTTGCGGTGGTGGTGATTTGTGCAGCTGCAGGTGTGTTCTGTTTTGTGTCCTGCTAGTGAAAGCTGTTGGCCTGTTCCACCTCCAGTAGGTGGAGGGAGGGCCCTGAAAAAAAATCCGCCCATTAAATCAAAGAGAGCAGGGATGAGATCAGAGGATGGGTACCAGGGTATTGCTGGACTGACAGTCTTTGAGCCTGAGCCACAGAACAGGTATAGCACAGGGACAGCAGAGAAAGCATCCCCATGTTTCCCAGTGCCAGTGTGCCTCAATCCTGACCCCATCAACCCAGCCCATTCAGCCCTTAGTTTCTCTATTGAGATGACCTACAAAGTTGCCTGTTATGGTTGTAGGGTGACCAGACAGCACATGTGAAAAATCGGGACGGGGGCAAGGGGGTAACAGGAGCCTATATAAGAAAAAGACCCCAAAATCAGGACTGTCCTTATAAAATCAGGACATCTGGTCACCCTATGTGGTTGTGCCTTTTATGATGTGGCCACCAGACCATTGCGGGCTGGAGAGAGGCCTCTGATCATTTCCAAGGTAAGTTGGGTCAGAGTAGCAGAGGAAAGGGGTGTGGTCTGCTGACTCTCGCCTGGCTTTTGGACCTGCCTGTTCTATGAACAGGTGAGATTGAAGAAAAGATGTTGGGCCCACCGGCTTGTTGTCGGGGAGGGGAGGAGTGAGGCGAATGATGATGATACAGCACTGGGCGATTATCTAGTGGGAGCTCATAGAAGCTCATCTCCTGGCGTTGAAGCTGGAGGCAGCCAATCTAATAGTGGCAGAACAGCAGCACTAAAGAAAACCCTGATCACTGTTTTCACTCTGTTTCAGCTGCCTTTTCTAGTGTACTCTCTGCAGATCAGACACATGGATGCTATAAAAGGCTGGGTACACAGGCTATCACTCACCTCTTATGTTACAGAATGTGTCCTTCACCCTTTATCCTGGCAAAGTGACTGCGCTCGTGGGTCCTTCGGGCAGTGGGAAGAGCTCATGTGTCAATATTCTGGAGAATTTCTACCCTCTTCAAGCTGGGCAGGTTCTGCTGGACGGGCAGCCTATTAACATGTATGATCACAAGTACCTGCACTCAGTGGTATGAGCTACTGATAAACCTATTCTAGCTCTGATCTGCCATGGATCAAAGGTTTTAGATCATTCCCGGGATATTGTCTGGTCAAATTTGGACCAACATTTAATTTAGGTCTTTCTAAGATGTTTCCTCAATGCCTGAGACTAGAGCTGGTTAAAAAAAAAATCTAATTTTTTGATGGAGGGGTGGGGAGGAAGAAGAGGATGAAATGCCCATTTTTTCCTCCCAAAAAATTTCACCCCACAGTTGTCCTTTTTTTGACTAGTTCTACGTAAGACCAATAAAACCATGTCTGTGATTGGTTGGGTGTTTAAAAATTCTGGTATAAACCAGGGTTTTTTAAATACTTTGCACTTCTACAGCATCTTCTATCCAAGGATCTCCATGCACTTGACAAATATTAATTAGTTAAATCTTCCAACACCTCTGTGATGTAGATGATCCCCATCAGCGAAGCCAAGAGACAGAAAGGTTAAGTAACTTGCCCAAGATGATTCTGGAAGTCTGTAGACTTCATTTCTTGCACAAATAAACATTCCTCTACAGTGGTTACAACCCAGAATACACAACATTAAGCTTCTGCATGAGAACCAGAAAACATAAGGGATTAGAAACTGACTCTAAACCAAAAATTAAATTGACTAGTCTTTGTCCAGGACAAGAGAAATTTAAAAAACAATGGCATAAATGGTGAAAAGTAAATTAGTAGATTTTAAAAATCCTTTCCATTTAAATAGCCTGATGTGGTGTCAGTAACACAAATGAGGCTGTTAATTTTTGTGTTATATGCTTTTAATATCTGCTGTTGCTCTACTTGTTAATTTCTGAGAGAGAATTTGGAAAATTTGATTTTTAGAATCTGAGAGTTCACAAAAGGGGGTTCCATTCTGCAGGTTGGAGTGGTTGCTTTCAGGCTGGGAAGGAAAAGGCATTGTTTAGGAAGTCAAAAATGGCAGCCCTGTAACTTTCTAATTTGGGGATTGGAAAATACACAGAGCCAATATGGCTGTGTGGCTGAACGGTTTAACTCTCAGACACCCCACCAGTGCATTGTGCTCTATAGACCCAGAGCACTTTATACAGACTTCATGCTTCTATTGACTTGCATCGTTTTGGACATGAGTTTATTGTTTGGTTGCTAGGCTGTTGCTGCAGCCAGCACTGATGACGATCTCCAGGCTGTGTTCAAGATGCTTAACCATGGTGACTGCATAGACTAAGCGGGAGGCTCTCTCAGGTCTGACTGACTGGGACTGGTTTCGGCAGCCCTGAGCTTGCAGTGTTACAACCAAAATGCAACAATATCACTAGTGAAAGTTGCAGGGGTTTGTCCCATTGCAGCAGTACTTAGTAGTGTAATACCCTGAGATAAACAGGCCAGATTCACCTTTGTTCTCCTAGAGCTGCACTTTCAAACAGAGCGGAAACCACAAAGCACTAGAAGGTGTTGTCAGTTTCGTTTCTTGGTTCAATATGAAGGTGGTGTATAATCACTTCCCCACACTAAAATACCAGATGCATCTGACCAAATGTGTTTCTAGTGGTGACGAATGCCCTGTGGCTTCCATGAGTCAGCTCAGAGCTCCTTCTGAGAGCACAGCTGCATTGTTCACACAGGCAGCCTACAACAGAGTGTAATTAGTGCCCTCGCTGAAATCCTCTCTGGTTTAGGCACTTTGGGGCTAGGGTTAACAGTGGAACTCTGCCAGCTACACTTTCAAACCAACTGGAACCAATTATTATAATCTGCGAGAGGACTGTAGTCATTACATGGTGACTTCTGTTTTGGTTCTGACTGCCTCTTCTCTTCCTTTCTGCAGATCTCTTTGGTGAGCCAAGAGCCAGTGTTGTTTGCTCGATCTATTGCGGAAAATATTTCGTATGGTTTAACTTCAGTCTCGTTCGAGTCAGTTGTCCAAGCTGCTCAGAAGGCCAATGCTAATGCATTTATCACAGAGTTGCAAGATGGCTACAATACAGGTAGTACGGACCATTTCATTTGCTCTGATCGCAGCAGAAGCATGGCACTTAAATATCCAAAACACTTGTTGGAGATTGGTGGTAACATACAGAGCCGGTCCTCTCAGGTTAAGGGATTAAATTCAGCCCAGGTTAGTGGTGACCGAAACTCACTGGCAATTGATGGTTGTGGCCAAGATGGCCTCTGACTGTCAGATATTGGGACTGGCTGACAGGATGGATGACTCAATAGTTGCCCTGTTCTGTTCATTCCCACTGAAGTATCTGGCATAGCCCATTGTTGACAGGTTACTGGGCTAGGTCTGGACCATTGGTCTGACCCAGTGTGGCCATTCTTATGTTCCATGACTTATTGTGTGTGAACTTAGTTTGGTCTCAGGCCTGGTTTCCTATTGGGTAAGTGTCCACATCACAGAAACCTTCACAACAGTTAACACTAATTGCCCCCCACCTCTTCCCTTACTGACAGATTCCTCAGAGAGGCCAAGGATTGAATGAGCTACGGAGACTGAACTATCTTCTCCCCACAGAGGTGGCCTCTCCAAGTCAGGGCTGTGGCACCTGGTTGGGCTTTATGTGGAACTCTGTGCTATGTTGCCCCCGGTATATCTGTTATGTGGCTAACGGGAGGCTTGAAGGGGAAGCAGGATTGGGCTTTGGATCCCTAACTCACAGTCCATCCAGCTCCCAGTCCTGGTTGGAACACACCCTCTATGTCTTTCAGTTTTTCAGTGTGCTTATTCTCTTAGCAACCCAATAGCAATAAACTGAGTAGTGAGGCATAAACCAACCTGCTCCTACTTACCAAAAAAATAAAATGGCAAAAAATCAGCAGGAACAAGAGCTGAAGTGCTGTGACAGAAGCACTTTGCACTGGGAGAAATGCAGGTAGTGGCTTATACGATGCAACTGAGATGTTTCAGTTTGCCCTCCCTTCTCTCTTCACTGGAAGATCTGCAGAATGAATCTCCAGGGGCGAGAGCATATGTAAATGTGCAGAAGTAGCACTGCAATAACTGGCACTACCTTTCAGTGCTGAGGTTTCCTTCGAAGAACTGCTCAGTGAAGATGTGGGATAGTTAATCTTCCAGTCTCGTGTAGCATTTCTCATCCTAAGAGCAAGGACTCCTGGAATTGCTGTAGCATTTGTCAATCCTCTAAAATGCCGGGTTGTCAGTGGTGATCCACTGCTGGAGAGAGAGGCTATAGCATTCGTTTAAAGGTATGACTACTGTAGGGGCACAGGGTTATTTTGGTAACTTAGGGCCTGAAAGACTCCCACTGAGTTCAGTGGGTTTGGATCAGGTCCTTATTGAGGAGTATTGACCTTCATCCCAGACCAGAATTTCAGAGGAGAGCACAGTTAGAATAGTTGCTTTGAGACTAGAACCTTCCTCTCTTCTTGTACCAAAATGCTTTTGTTTCCTGTTTTCAGGGTAGGGGAAAAAATACAAAATATCGAACAGGGAAAGTTGATCTATATCCAAAGCATATTAATAAATATTCTGGAAGTGAGGGAGGGAAAACCGCCAAAGAACCTTGGGCCCTTCATTCTCCATCCAGTAGTTGCGTGGTTTATGTGAATGGTGGATCTCAGTTCAGTTTCCAGGGCTCTATAATCTATATAACCCCCTCCCCCCAAACAATTGACACTAAGGGTACTGCTACATAGCCCACGGCAGTGAGCCTCCAAGCCAGGCCAACAGACTGGAGCTCACGGGACTCGTGCTACTGCTCCAAAAAGAGCTGGGACATGGTTGCACCTCAGGCTGGAGCCTGGGCCCTGTAGCAGAGAGAGGGAGATGTACTTCAGAGCTGCCACTCACTATGTAGACGTGTCCTTAGTGTCCCTGTTTGCAGTCTGGGAAGAGGTGCCAAGGACTGAACAGGATCAGGTCATAGAGATTGAATGACTCCCCCATTCTCTTGATGCAGTCCTTTCAGCTTAGAGAGGAGGTGCATTAGGGCACTAGCCTAGGACTTGAGAGACTGCAGTTCAATTCTCTGCTCTGCCACAGACTTCCTATATCACCTTGGGCAAGTCACTTAGCCTTAGAGTAATTACCCATTGGAACAGCTTATCAAGGGTCATGGCGGATTCTGCATCACTGACGATTTTTAAGCAAGACTGGATGCTTTTACTAAAAGATCTGCTCTAGGAGTTACTTTGGGGAAGTTCTCCTGGCCGGGTTATACAGAAGGTTAGACTAGGTGATTCCAGTAGTTCCTTCTGGTCTTGAAATCTATGAATATCTCTGCAGTTTAGTTCTCCATAGGGACAATCGCACTGCCTTACCTCACATGGATGTACTGAAAGAATTCTGAATCCAGCGGTACATCTTGAATTTTTTGTCTCATTTCCCAACCTCCCTTTCCATCCAACAGAAGCTGGTGAAAAAGGAGCCCAGCTGTCTGGTGGCCAGAAGCAGAGGGTGGCTATTGCAAGGGCTTTGATCCGAGCCCCCCGAGTCCTAATCCTGGATGAAGCCACAAGTGCCCTCGACGCAGAGAGTGAATACACGGTTAGTAGGGCTCATTCCATTTATTCCAGGAAATAAATAGGAGTGAAGTCTGGACTTGGGGTATAGATGGGCAGAGACCTCAGCTGCAATTTTTTCGATGGTGGGTCTGCAGAGTCAGGACTTAATGTGTTGCCTTCTTAACATCTGGCAATTGTTGTATGAGCAGGTGAGAATTAGAAACTAATTTCCACTTTATCTTCTTTCAAACATAACATTGTAACCATGACATAGGGAATCAACCAGCATCTATAACATACCAAGACTAATTCAGGTTAGATACGAATCGCTTTGCCCAGGGTAGAAGTTAAACAGTTCACATCAACATTACACGGCAGTTTAGGACAGGGGATGGAGAAAACTGTCTCCTGCAGTACAGAGAAACTGCAGTAAGGCAGAATGCAATTGCCTGAGCTGGAATGTAGCTAGGACACCAGAATGAGGCTCTCCACTCTTGTCAAAAGTACCCAGGGAGCCTTCAGTGACAGTGAGGAGTCAGTGCCTTTGTCTAGTCCTGTATGACACCTTGGTATCGCAGCGCCCCTGACAGCATGTTGGGATATTGCTTTGGTACCATCTTGAAGGAAAGTTGGTGAATTGCCAGCACCACTTTCTGCGGAACCTACATTTTCCATAGAGCTCTCCCATCTGAGTACAGTAACTCCTCGCTTAACATTGTAGTTATGTTCCTGAAAAATACTACTTTAAGCAAGACAATATTAAGCAAATCCAATTTCCCCATAAGAATTAATGTAAATGTGGGGGTTAAGTTCCAGCGGAAAAATATTTGCCAGACAAAAGACTATACATACACACACACACAGTATAAGGTTTAAACAAACCATTTAATACTATAGATGGCAATGAAGATTGTGATACTTAGGGTACGTCTATACTACCTGCCAGATCGGCGGGTAGTGTTCGATGTATCGGGGATCGATTTATCATGTCTCATCTAGACGCAATAAATCGATCCCCGAATGCGCTCCCTGTCGACTCCGGAACTCCAACTCCACAAGAGGAGTAAGCGAAGTTGACAGAGGAGCTGCCATGGTTGACTCACCGCCATGCGGACGGCCAGGTAAGTCGAACTAAGATACTCAGCTATGTGGATAGTGTAGCTGAAGCTGCGTATCTTATTTTGAATTTCACCCACACCTCTCCCACGTGTAGCCCAGGCCTTGTTTGAGGTGGTGGAGTCTGAGGGTGGGATATTTCCTGGGGACTACCTTGCTGCTAAATGATTTAACTAGCACTTGGCTGAGCCCTCAAGGGTTAACACATTATTGTTAATGTAGCCTCCTACTCTACAAGGCAGCGTGAATGGAGGGAGGAGAAACAATAGGCGCATGGCAGTGGCTGCAAACATTCCCTGCAGAAACTGAACGTATTGATGAATCCATGCTGTGTCACTGGAGTGCACCGCTCCCTCCGCTTTCCAAAATGCCAGGGGATGGGGTGTGTGTGTGTGTGTGTGTGTGTGAGAGAGAGAGAGAGAGAGAGACGCACATTGCCCCTTTAAGTACACTAACCCCTTTTAAAGTAGATCAGCAAGTTGAGACAGCAGCTGATGCCAGCAAGCTTCCTCCCTCCCGAGTCCTGTTGTGTCCTCAACTGCTCTGTGGAGAGGGGATACAGGAGGGCAGAGGGCACCCTGATATCAGCACCCCTCTGCCCCCCCCACAACCTGCAGAACAAGCAGGAGGCTCCGGGGAGCAGCTGCAAGGTAGAGGGCAGGAGCAGCACACAGCAAGTGGTAGCTTGCTGGGAGGCAGCTGCACAGGGAACTTAGGGAAACTGATGGGAGGCTGCTGGCCCACCCCGGTTCCAAGCCCCCACCAGCTAGCTCTAATGGGCTGCTCTTTCTGCAAGCAGTGGACAAAGCAGGCGGCTGCCAAACAACGTTCTAAGGGAGCATCGCGCAACTTTAAACGAGCATGTTCTCTAATAGATCAGCGACGAAACAACATTAACTGGGACGGCATTAAGTGAGGAGTCACTGTAGTGACGTTCCCCAGACTTGCTTTGCTTTCAGGGATCTGATGAAATCACAGCTTGAGGAGGTAATATGGCTGCAGATCTACTGAACAATTCAGTAAAATGCAGGGATTTGAAATCCACGGTTGACTGCAGATGGTTTGAATACCTCATGTCGGAATGACTCAGTTGGTAGCACTCATCTGAGTCAGACTGTGGAGCTGAAGGCCCACAGCAGGGCCTATCTCATGCTGATGCTACAGTGCAGTACAGTGAGCCTGGAACACTGTTAGGAACGTTCAGACGCATTGTATTCTGAACTCGTACACTATCATCTCAGTACATGATGCAACTTAATATGAAGCACCATAGCAAGATGTGTCGTCTACAGTGCCTGTCCCAAAACCACATGATCCCTGCAGTTTAGAGCAACTGACTCTTAAATGTTGAAGCTGGCAGTGGAAGGGTGTTTAATACAATATACCTTACATTTATCCCACGGCATTATACAAACTTCTGACCACTGAAATGCAGCCACCTCTAGGACAGAGTACAGCACCTGCCCCACTCCATGGTAGCGGGATGGAGGGGAAGTTTGGACTATGGTTACTGAGGAAAATCTTCATTCTTAAAAAATGTGTATGGGTTCATTAACGTCCACACACAAACAGATCGGAGTTTGGAAGGGCCGGCCTGAAAGTGCCACTGAAATACACGAAAGGCTGAAACTGGCTCTAGTCAAACTGAAAGACAGGTTTGTATTTGTGTAACATGAATGCGTTTCTGGCTTGGTACTGATGACAGACAGATGCTTTATTAATGATTACAGCTGTGGGACGACAGCCATCTTTGTTTCCGAGCAGGTCGGTGCTGTGTCCATTTGACAGGTACCTAGTCACCCAACTGACTGCCTCACTATGTTAAGACAAATGTCATTTTTTTGTGATGTTGCCTTTATTGTTGCTCAGACAGCCAACGTCCCCTTTTTTCCAAACAACTGCATTTACTAGCTTCTTTCAGCCTCTGCCACTATAGAGGAGCTTCTAAAATCAGGACTGGGCCCTGAAGACAGTTCACCTTGCAGGATCAGGGCTATAATCCGTAGACCCATCAGATCACTTAGTGGTTGCAGCAGCGGCTACTGCAGCCACTTTGCATGGATGGGATTTGTGAGTTGAATTCTGAGCGGTTTGAGGGGATCCTTAGGGATAAGTAGTCTATCCAGAGCTGTGATATTCAGGCTCATTTCCCATTAATACTTATAGGACATCCTGTTCATAGATCCATGTGTATCCAGAGGAGAATAAACCTGTTGTTGCAGATTCTTAGTAAAGAGTCCTAAAAGACACTCTCCCCTGCCCCCCATGAATAACAATGACCTTTGTATGTTAATCTCTTCCCTTTCCCATCCCCCCCAAACAGATTCAGCAAGCAATTTATGGTGACTTGCAGAACCACACTGTGCTTGTCATAGCCCACAGGCTGAGCACTGTCGAGAAGGCACACAACATCATTGTTTTAGACAAGGGCAGAGTGGTGCAGCAGGGAATGCACAAGGAACTCATGGAAGAAGGCGGCCTTTATTCTAAGCTAGTGCAAAGACAGATCCTCGGGCTCAAAACCGGCACAGGGGACGACTGTCATCTGGAGACTAGCTTAGCTGCTGCCAGTGGAGATTCCAGCCGCCGAGAGGACTGGATGAAGAGTTCAGGGTGTGACATGCTCTCTCTGGATTGAGACAGGATGGTTACAATCCTGTAGCTCACAAGTGAGAGAGCACCAGTGATTCCATGCACGAGCCTTGCTGGGATGCTGAAACAGGAGTCCACTGTAGTCCAGACTCAGACACGTTACTGTAGAACAAGGCCCTATTTACTAGTCATGCGTACCAAGCGTCCGGTAGGCAGACTGGTAAACAGGGAAACAATGGACCCGGTTTATGAAGGGGAGTTGGGTCTTTAGCAATTCCCAGTATTTCTACTGGGTTTCTTTTCTTCAAGTCAGCAATTCCCAAGGCAGTTGCTGGGGTTTGTTTTCCCACTGATATGTCTAACTGCTGTTAATTGTAATGGGTGTTATACACATGCATGGAGGGGAAGAATGAAACCCCTTAAGGAACTTCAGGAGGTAGTTGTGTGAATTGGTAGGAAGACAGTGAACATAAAGTAAGATCTTGATCCTGCAGTCACTCTCGTGCCAATCCCACACTCAGTGAAGTCAATGGAAAGACTCCCATTGGCTTCAGAGGGAGCTGGATCAGCCCCAAAGTGCAGAGCTCGTATTCAAATCTAGGAGAGCTCTGCACAGATTGTCTGCAGGTTCAGGTTCTGGTCTAAAACATTACCATGCAGAGCTTTTATTAGTTTCATTGCAGTGAGCAAGGGGCCCACTGGCAGATCCTGCCTTCTAAATCACTGATGGAGTTTGGTGAATTTTTTGTTTCTAAAGGATGTAAAGTTTGACCATAGCTTGGTTAATGTTTTTTTTAATGGCTCTATCTTTATTGGCACCAGCATGGTTTCTGTTTGACTCCATCGTCCATTGAAAGCCAGTCAGTCTTATTTCAAAATTTGTTTGTTTTTAAATTCACAATTTCAGTGCCGGGTTGAGAAATATTACCTAAAACCAGGCATAAAATATAAATGATAGCACTTTATAAACCCTACCCCGATCCCATTCAGCAGTGGGCTATGTTATCCACATCAGTGCATGAGAAATCCCATACACCTGCGCTCCTTGAAATCTAACTCCAACTGCCTGAATTCCACATTTAGTTCTTTGAATTTTTTTTAATATATTATTTAACTATTTATTGGTAGGAGGGCAGAAAGAAAGACACCATTTCTAACTGCATACAACACTGGTGGATCTGGCTCAATCTTACTGCCACTCCATAAAGATTGGCAGGAATGTTTATGCAGCCAGCAAGGTGCAATTTTAAAAATAGCATTAATTGTATCTTATACAGGTAAGATTGATTCAGGTTGCGCAATTATTTAATTACCTCAAGCACTTTAGCTCTCATGTTAATTACTTCCTGGGGTTTGTATGCTGCTCTGTGATACTTTGTGGCAGCTTTCTTGTTTGCAATGTTGTTGCTTTTTTATTTTTAAAGTGACATTTTACAAATTGTTTTACAAAGGGGATACTTTACAAATAAAATACTACCTCTGCCGTTCAACTTCATAACCAGTGTCTCAAGGCTTGATTCATTTACAAATAAGTTTCAGGTTATTTTTAACTAGATAACTTGTGAGTGCAACCACATACCTTTCTGTCCCTGTCACTGAGAATGATGAGATGCAATACATACAAGGATGAGGTTATGCTGAACATCAGCTAATCATACTGAAGCCTAACAGTAGGTATAACCAGTTTCATGACTTGTTTTTTATTCTGTGTCTCATTTAGTTAGCATGTCTCCCTTTCTGTGTGATATTACTTCATCATTTCACAAAGCAATGTGCCCCATGACCAGCTCTATCTTTAGTATCCAGCCTTTGTAATGTGATAAAAGTCTGGGCATTGGAATTCAAAGGTAACCCAAGGGTGATGCCATTCCTAGTACAATCTTTTGTGTTTGTGTTTGTGAAATTCTGCCTCATTCCAAAGAGTCATCTGTACCATTCTACAGACATTTGGATAGTTAAAGGTAAATAGCTAGGCACACACCTGATTGCAGAAAATTATTCTATAGTATGACAGGTGTGTGGATCCCATGTAGAAGCTAAAAGGGGTAGAGTTAACTCTGCATTTACATCAATGTAACTGGGAATAAAATGTGGCCAATAGTCTTTAAAAGTGGAGTAAATTTCTTCTTTGCAAAGTCTGAGAAATATGGTTAATGGACCTAGAAAACACTACCTTTGCCTACGAAGTACTGTTTAGTACAATTGTAGGAAAAGAAAATAAAGTGCCAGCTAACAAACGGAATGCTGGAAAACAGCTAGAGGTACATGGGTGAGCTGGAGAGTCCTATACAAAATTAAATAGCGTATGTAACCTGTAATACATTTCATTGCAATGCCAGCACTCTCACCTGATAGTGCTATATTAAAATGCACTCGAACAGGAAACTTGGTTCCCAGGCTTATTGTAATCTCATTTTTATTAATAGTCCAAATTCTTAGATCCTAAGAACACACTGGAAACAGCAAATTGTCCATATCAATGGCAAGAGTCTGACCTGACATCAGATTTTGACTTTTCTAGGTGTTCATTGCCACAGATGCTGAATTCCCTGCTATACAGCACAACTCCTCAAGGCAAATTTTGTGGATAGAGTTAAATGTTAGGGTTTTTGAACACCCTTACTTACTTCCACTGCATGCATCTGACGAAGTGGATATTAGCCCACGAAAGCTTATGCTTCTATACTTTAGTTAGTCTTTAAGGTGCCACAGGACTCTGTCACTTCTGCAATTCCAGACCACCTCTCTGATTCTTGAATACCCTTAGTTATCCTGTCAAACCACAAGTAGGGCTGGATCAGTCTTTATGCTAAGATCCCTAAGATTTCCTTATAGCTTTGGTGCCTTGGTGTGAGCGTAGACTAAAAGTCAGGATATTAATCTGCAGCTTTAAGACTGACTCTGTTTTTCTAACTTGGGCAAGTACTTAAATAATTAATATTTACAGATCATGGCAAGTGTATAGTACATTCTGCCTTCCACGAACATATGAACTCTCCACTGCCAGTGTTACCCTATCTATACAATGGGGATACTACTGCCCCCCCCAGGGATGTTTGTATCAGTTAACATTTTAAAGCACTTTGAAGAAGTCTGCAAAGGATTTTATTCTTATTGTGCCTGTACCATTGCTACAGTGAGGGTTGAAATAGCTATTCTATTCTAAACCCCCTCATTCATTCTTCACTCTGTCTGTTCAGACCCTGTTGAGTTATGCAATCCTGGAGAAAAACGTTTTCTCTTTTTAAGATAAAGAGGATTTATTTTCCACACACACATAACTCAACTGACTTTGTTTTAAAACTTAATCTCTTGACCTTGATACTGAAGGAACATGCTGCAGAGCTGGAAGAAATTAGGTTTGGAAAGAAGTGTGGAATGATTGCAATTGCTATGCTGGAGCACGTGTAGCACTTTCCTTCCTACAGCTACTTCATGTCATTCCAAGAGCCGTGTGCATACTGGCATAAACACAGCTGGTTTGGGTGTAAATGCTGAAGGACCCCACCACAAATCTATTCAAGGTGAGATACTGTGGTCATAGCCACGCATCAGTGACGCATGGTTACATCTGTACCTTCATGCTGACAATGAATGCAGATGTCCTGTTGACATTACCATGGAAACATAGGGTGGTAAATCAACCCAGCTGTGTTTATTTCAGTACATGTATTAAATACATCTGACTCTGGCATGCAGAAAGAAGAACACGTATTTATTTCAGTGGTTAGGTAGTGGAGTGTTTGGTTACACAAGTACGGAAAGACAGTACAGATACACAATGCACCTTTATTTCAATATTTGAGTTCCTAGATATCTGAGCGCCTTTGCTTCTAAGTTGTGTGCACTGACTTCATTGGGAATTTATGATGATCAAGGTGTCCAGGACGAGGCTCTTGCTATATTGCCTCTGTAGCATGCCCTGCCCTTTCTAGCCTGAGAAGCAAGGTACTGACAATCAGCTCTTGCTCGCTCAACTAGCACTGGGCCCACTGTCTCTACCCCAGTGTGCTGATGCTCACATCATCTTGATATACAAGAGAATCAGCCTTTGACTAGAATATGGTGTCTGCAGAGAAGCTCATGGGGGGGTGGGGCTCTTCTTCCTAAATACATAAAAGAAAAATAATAAGTCACGGGGTAGCTTGAACAATGTACGTGGTATTTACCGACCAGACTTACAAAGGTTAATAGGCTCCGAATATTAGATTTGCAAAATCAGTTTCTACTAACTAACCAGTTTTTCCGGGCAAAACAAGCTGTCAAGAAGGGGACTTGCAAAACATGGATACACCTAATAAATATGCACTGGTATCAGAAATAACCTTGAAATGATACAAGGTGAGAAAGGGAGATCCAGGATCATGTTTAAAAATACATCAATATAACTATTGATAAAACAGGCTGGATGGGGATTCTTTCTAATACTAATGTTGGATTCTTTATTAAATACTATGCAACATGATTTTCATTTTGATCTTGAGCCTCTTCATTCCTTTCTACTGAAAAGAAATTCCTCTTGCCACAAGAAAACACGCTGATAGATAACCAGGACACTTTTTCAGTGGCCACATGAGAAAGCCATTTCGCTACACCTATGGGATTTGATTGTATAACTGAGTGCTGTAAGGAAAGGAGCCTGTGTTCCATAATTTGCATGTCGACAAATTAAATGTTCATAAAATGCTGTCAGCAAAAAAAGTAATGCCAGTAAAGATAAAACCACTCCTAAGTGTCTGATGTCATGTCATGCATGGCTTGAGATAATGTGGCGTACCTCCCTCCCAGTGTCCCAACAGAGGCACGATTCTGGAGTTCTTGACACCCAGCACTGGGCTCAGTCCAAGAGACCATGCTGCCGTATTTTTAATTAATGCACATAACTGTCAAGCTCGGAATACGTTTATACAAAAGCAACTGAACTCTGCTGTCTCATCTCACCTCTCTTTTAACCTCATCTGCCTTTCCCAGCTGACTAGGAAGGTTAATTACACACAAACGGTGTCCAAGAAGGTAGGGCTATAGGTGACTAAAATGCCACCCAGCACGCTGCAATAACCAGAAACTCCACTCCAAGAGCCATAGCTCGTAAACGAGTCTGACTAAGAAGGTAGAAAGGTTATTGGTAACACAGGTTGTACTCAGGGCTGAAAGTGGGCTGATACGGTGTACCAGTAAAAAGTGGCTGACAGTACCAGCCCGTATTCAGCTGATGTTAAAGTGCTGCTGGCAGGGCCCCATCAGGGCCGTCGATGGGGGCACAAAAGGGGCAGTGATGTGAAAGTGCTGCCATGGGAAAGGACCATGCATTCTGGTGGGGGAAGGGGATGCAAAAGGAGCAGTGGCCCCCCCGGGCTGCGATTTAAAGAGGCCTGGGGCCTTTAAATCACCGCTGGGGTGCCTGGGCAGCATGAATGGGCTGGCTGGTGGAAACTGAAACCCCCCCCCCAGCCCCACCCTTTCTGCCTGAGGCCCCACCCCTTCCAGACCCAGACCCCGACTCCATAGTGGTAAGTCACGGGTGGGCAAACTACAGCCCACGGGCCACATCTGGCCCATGGGACCCTCCTGCCTGGCTCCTGAGCTCCCAACCGTGGAGGCTACCCCTGCCTCTCCCCCCTTGCTGTTCTCCATCCCCTGCAGACTCAGCGCACTGCGCTGCCAGTGCAATGCTCTGGGCAGCAGGGCTGCAGAGCTGCATCCTGACCTGGTGCTGCGTGGTGTGCGGCTGCCTGTCCTAGTGCAGCTGCGCCGCCAGCCACTTGTGCTCCAGGTAGTGTAGTTAGGGGGCAGAGAGCATGGGTGGGGATTGGATAGCGGGCAGAGGAGTTTGGGGGAATGGTGAGGAGGTGGGGGTGTGGATAGAAGTTGGATAGCAGTCAGAGGGCGGGGAACAAGGAGGTTGAATGGGGGCAGTCATGAATGAGAAGCGGGGTTGGATGGGGGGGCAGTTAGGCGCAGGGGGGAATCTGCGGGGTCCAAGTGTGGTCAGGGACCAGAAGGGCCATCACGGGACGAGAAGCAGGAGGGTTGGATAGGGGGCCCTTAGGCCAAAGAGTTTGCTCACCCCTGTGGTAGTGTTACTTTCACTCCTGGTTGTACTTAAGCACTAATGAGTTTGTTCATGTCCCTCTAAATTTTGCCATGACTTCACTATTATATATCAGCTGGTTATTAACTCTAATTCAATAAAAGCTACTAATAGGACATGTGACTAATTAAAAGAACTGATTTATTGATGGCTGGATTACCAGACTCACAGCTACTGCCATTTTCACATAGCTCCCACATGATGCAGCAGTCTGGGGGAGGGAAAGTGGGCTGATCCTGACTGGGCCCTCTCTGCGTCATTGTAAACCAAATAACTAACTCGTGAGTCTTCCTAAACAGGTATTTAGTAATATGACTAATAAATGATTGATAGTGCTTCACCCAATGACTTCAAAGCATTTTTACAAGTATTGATGATTCCTTACAATCCCCCTGTGAGGGAGGAAGAAAGCCCCAATTTTATAAATGAGGAAATAGGCAAAAGCTGAGAAATTCCCCCAAGATCAGACAATGAGTCAATGACAAAATTGGGTTTACACATCAGCGTTCCACACTCTTAAACCACACCATTGTCCAATACTGCTTATAAAGTGTCCCTGATAAAGTTATACCCACTTTATACCTTTATAAAGAAGGGGCTTTTTTAAGCCCTCCTCTATTTAATTTCTCCTCAAATGTCTCTAAAAACAAAAAAAGTTAGTTTTCCCCTTATGATGGGTGTGTGCATTAATGTTATGTGATATTGTGTTGTCATAGCAACTATCTGCTGGTTTTGAATAACAAGGTCATACTGCAGCAGCTAACGTCAGTCAGCTGTAAACACACAGGTGAAAATTGCTCATGAGTCGTGTTTATTTACATTTTCTGTAGCATCCCCCACTGTTGAGGCTATACACACAACAGAGATATTCTTAAAAAAAACACAACATACATGTTGGCTGTGTGACTTGCCTATAACTAATAATATCAATGATTGTTCGGTATATTTGAGCCTGGGAGCTTAAATTCATAACTTTGCTAAACACTAAAAATCATGGAGTGAATTGAGACACTAGATTTTAGACACTAGACACTATAACCTGCTACCAACTCTGCCCAGCTGCTTTCTCCCCTTCCCTTCTTTTTTTCCCTCAGTGACTAGAGGAAGTCAATGGGCCACTTCACCTTGACTGGTCCTTTGTGTTAATTACTTATGCCAAACAATCTGTTCTACCTTTTATTTAGCTGTGACATGATGAGTATGTTTCTCAAACCCGAAGAAGAGCTCCGTGCAAGCTTGAAAGCGTGTCTCTCACCAACAGAAGTCAGTCCAATAAAAGATAATACCTCACTCACCTTATGTCTCTAATGATTGTTCAGGTCAAGGAGCTGAGTATGTTGTATTACACTGACTGCAGACCAGATTTTTTTGATCTATACATTCAGGGGTCTGCTAGGATATCTTGGGCCAATGTCATCCTTGGTATAATGCCAATAAATTCAACTTCATTACACTTCAATGAAAATAAATCAGAGATAAGCTTGACCTAGTATAGTTACTGTATTTCTTCCATTGCATCAAAAACCAGGATAATGACTTTATGATCACTACTTGTCCCCTCCTCTTGGCTGCAAATATTCTATCTAAGCATTTCTAGAACTCAGTACTTACATAATATGCAGACTGGAAAATATATTGACCCAGTAAATGATTTTTAGGCATAATTTTATTTATCAGCTACTATAGTAATTGGAGAATTCCTGGGCCAAATTATTACTAGATCAAATTAATTCCTGGTGTAACTCCATTGATGTTAATGGAGTTACAACAGGAATACATTTGCCCATAGTGTCTAAAACATTTCAGGATATTGTTGCTATGCAAATATTTAACATATGTACTTAACATATATTAATCAGAAGGAATGAGCAAATTTTAAAATTAAAGCAGACACTGCAACATGAGCCACAACTTTCTGGTGTGATGGTTCTGAGTCTTTACATATCCAGTCTTTTGCTGACTTAATAGTCTCTAAGCAATTTTTTATTTAATATGAAATGCAGGCTTGATGGAAAGAGCTTTGCATATGTTCTGTTAGTCCACCCTTAAATAGGAAGATACTTAGACACTGATCAGAGTTTGGCAAGATAGTATATTAGCTATTTTTATATGAGTGGGTATTAAATTTGGATTTGAGAACAATAATGTGGTCACTCTTCTGAGACTTTATGTAGTTAAGAACTAAATTAGTAAGGAAGTGGGGCTAAAGTAAAGCTTGCCTTCCTAATTTACAGCTGTACAGTCATAAACAAAAGGGGAACAAAATGCATGTAATTACGTTAGTCTAGATAATTGAAACTCAGTGGATTTCAACCTTTTTTTCATTTACAGAACCCTAAAAACTTTCAAATGGAGGTGCAGACCCCTTTGGAAATCCTAGGGGTCTGCAGACCACAGGTTGAAATCCACTGTTGTAAGTCATTGTATCTGAAACTAAACAAGAGGATGCTGCACAGGGTCCAGCTAGTGCAGATGCAGAGCCCACCTTCTCCATGGATCTGAACTCAAGTCCCTCAATTGGCTCCCAGTCAGCGTCCAATGCCAATTTTGGTCCTAATATTCAAAGCACCAAGTTGATCAAGAACCAACTACATAAAAGACCAAATTCAGTCTATGAGTCATGATGATAACTGGGACAATGCAGATGTCAAAGCTCAGGACAAAGCAGATGAGAGCTGAAGACAGAACATTCTCTGTTGAAGGGATTTGACTAAGGAACAATCCTCCAGTAAAAAGTCTGATCATCTTTATGAAGGGTGGCAAAGCCTTTCTCACTGAGAAAGTCTTTCCACCACAAGAGATGGTCACAGTTCAAACCTCCCTTTTATTCCCATGCCTCTACCAACTCTTCCTCTCCCCCATCCCGTAAAAAGGTAAAAAAAACCCCCACCAACTACTCCGTGCAGACTTCTGACCTCATAAAGGGAGAAGTATAAAAGCCACCAGGAAGTCTGCTAGAGAATTAATTATTGCTATTGATTTTACACAGGTGCTCAGTGGCAGTATAAATCCCATAGACAAATTTCAGTTTTACTCTGTGATTTTGTACTAAATAAAAATAATATAGCAAAAGTTGATTCCATCAAAATTGTTATTTTTATTTTGTTATTTACCAAATGTAAACCACTAAGGGTCATATTATGTAATTTAGTGTTAAATATAAATCCTAAGGCCCCAATCCTTTACTTATTTGTTTAGCTTTGAGCATGTGCATAAGTCTTTGCAGGACCTGGGCCTAACTGATTGCAGCCAGAACTTCTGCTTGAAAATCTGTGTTACGATATAAGAGAATCATAGAATTGGAAGGGACCTCGAGAGGTCATCTAGTCCAGTCCCCTGCACTCAAGGCAGGACTAAGTATTATCTAGACTAGAGGTCTTCAAACTTTTCCCCCTGTGGCCCCTTTCCGCAGAGGGAAAAGTCTGGCGGCCCCCGGAGGGTATTTCTGCTGAAATGCCGCCACAGAAAGCAGAAGCTTCCAGTTTCCGCGGCAGCATTTCAGCGGGACCAAAATAGCCTGCTGGGGAGTTCGGCAGTCTCCGGAGCGGGCTCGATGGTGGCGCCAGGGTCTTGTGCACCCCCTGAGGTGGGCCCGTGCACCCCAGTTTGAAGACCAATGATCTAGACCATCCCTGACAGGTTTGTCCAACCTGCTCTTAAAAATTCCCAATTATGGAGATTCTACAACCTCCCGAGCACACAATTTATTCCAGTGCTTAACCATTCTGACAGGAAGTTTTTCCTAACGTCCAACCTAAACCACCCTTGCTGTAATTTAAGCCCATTGCTTCTTTTCCTATCCTCAGAAGTTAAGAAAATTTTTGCTCCCTCCTCCTTGTAACAACCTTTTATGTACTTGAAAACTGTTGTTATTTCCCCCCTCAGTCTTCTTTTCCCCAGATTAAACAAACCCAATATTTTAAATTTCCCTCATAGGTCATGTTTTTTCTAGACCTTTAATAATTTTTGTTGCTCTTCTCTGGGTTTTCTCCAATTTGTCCACATCTTTCCTGACATGTGTCACCAGGAACTGGACACAATACTCCAGTTGAGGCCTAATCATCTCAGAGTAGAGTAGAATGGCTATGGACCTAAACGGTTAGTAATGTTGAAAATACGAAAGGCTTGGTACCTTTTATTTGTGCAGGAATTGGGGGGGGGGGCATAGTTTAGTGCTGGTGAAAGATCCAGATTGTTATCCACAGAACAGATACAGCTTGGGAAGGGGACATACAAACATCTTTCTCCCTGACCTGTCAGCATACCTTAACCCTGACCTGAAAGAGCCACATTAGGGGGAAGAGAGAGTTCAGTCTCCATTGCCTAGTCCTTCCCCTAGAGTACCCCAAATCTCAATGGACCAGTCTGTCCATCCCCACTGCTCCCTGCTAACCTTCCTTGTGATCTCAATACTCCAGTGACTCTGCTTTCCCTAGACCCAGCTGCACTCTCCCCAAACCCCCCAAAGCTGCCCTGAATCAACCCCTTCATCAACTCCCTCCCTTAGTGTCTTCACCCTCCTCCCAGTTCCCATCAGTGTCTTCACAACTCCCCTCAGTGAGGCCCAGCTCCCCTCCTAGTGTCTCCCTCTCAGTGAGTCCCCAACTTCCCTCCACTCCCCTCAGTGACTCCTGCTCCACTCCTTGTGTCTCCTCTCCCAGCGAGCCCGCGCCCACAACTCCCCTCCTAATACTTCCCCCTCAGTGCCCCCCC
>ML677361.1:16068876-16092885 GCA_007922305.1 Dermatemys mawii
CAACTCCCCTCCTAATACTTCCCCCTCAGTGCCCCCCCCCCAACTCTCCTCCTCGTGTCTCCCCTTCAGGGAGCCCCAGACTCTCCTCTCCTCATCCCCGCGCGTCCCCTAACCGTCCCTCTCCTGCAGGGGGCGCTGCGGGCCCCGGGGCGTCACCCTCTACCCACCCGCAAGGGGAGCAACCGCAGCGGCACTTCCGGTTTGGTGGCGGCTGCCGGAGCAGGGCCCGGGCTGAGCAGGCGGCGGCGGCGGCGGCGGCGGCTCGGAGCGGAGCGGAGCGGCCGGGATGGCGGTGGACACGCGGCTCCTGGAGGGTCTGACCCTGTGTCAGCTCAACGAGCTGCTGGAGGACGAGGAGCAGCTGCAGGGCATGGCCCTGGGGATGGACGAGGTGAGCGGGGCGCGGGGGCTGGGGTTGGAGCTGAGGCGAGGGGTCCGGGGCAGTGAGCGCGAGCCAGGCTGGGAGGGGGACCGATACTGCGGGGGTGGGGCGGGCCCGGGCCTGGTGAGGGCCCCCCCCCTCTTCGAGCGACTTCTCGTCCCGTCGCCCTGAAATCCCGCCTGTTGGGGGGCGTCTGCCCCGGGCCTTCCCGCAGCCGAGGGGAGACTGCCCCCCCCGCTCCCCACGGGCCCGGCTCGGCGCTGCCTGGGCTCACTCTGGCTCCTGGCAGATTGGGGCGGTGGGGGGCGGGAGTAGGGTTAGGCCCCTCCACCCAGGAGAGTGATTAATGGGGCAGGTTAAAGCAACATACCGTCCCCTCGCCGGCCCAGGGATTGTGGGGTTCCACCTCCCCTTTGCATTTGGTGCTTTCCATTATAACTTGCTAAATGTGATGAGTTCCTGGGGTCCCAGCTTCCAGGCTTGGGGTGGGGGGGTGTAGCTCTCACGACTCCCCCCTTCCATCTTCACTTAGAGGCAGGTGACCTTTTTCCTCTTTTTTTGAGTGTTCCTGCTGCTGTTTGGTTTGGTAATACAACAGCAGATCAAATAAGGAACCTTTGGGTGTTGACTGTTTTCTGTCTCCTATTATATCCTCTTTTGTTTGTTGGCTGTCTATAAGGGAGCGTTTCTGCTCTTTTATTCCTCAGTAGCTGGCTAGTACATAAAGCGCAAAGCCAGCCTTCATACAGGTTTGAAAAGTGGAAAGTACTCAACACACAAATCATTGTACTCAACTATAGAGACACCACTGTAGCTGAGATTGTATCAGTCTTTCCATTAATACACCTCTTGTTTCCATGGTTTTTGTGCCTTAGGCATAAAAAAAAATGTGCTCTAGAATAAGACATGCTTATGCTCTGTCTGAAAGCAACTGTTTTTTCAAGTGAACAGGAAAGAGAATTCTATATGGTACTGTGTGTATGCTGAATGCCGAAGAAAAAATTAGTTGAGTTTTCTGGTGCTGCTTTTTACGTTTGTTTTGTTAGCGTATTAAATCCTTAGTAAATTTGGATTAGGTGTACTCTTAATTAGTGTCTGTTCATTGTTAATATCTGTGTGAATACTGTATGCTGTAGTCTGATATAAGGCTAATTCAGTTTTACAAGATCACAGGTCCTCCTGCAAGATTCTACAAATGTTTTGATTATGTGCATAACATGAGATGAAGCCTCTTCATACATAAAATTATTAAAGAGGCATAGATGTACCAGAAAGCTAGAGTATGTGCTCTTGTGTTCCTCACTAGATTTAGGGCTTGTCTATACTTACATTTTATATCGCTCTAACTTGCTGGCTCAGAGGGGTGAAAAATCACCCCCCTGAGCAAAGCAAGTGTGAGCACTTTAAAGCTCTAGTGTGGATGGGCTCCTAGCAATCAGAACTAATCCCCTTGTGGAGGTGGATTACCAGGAGCGCTGGGAGAGCTCTCTCCCACTGCTCATGCAGGACCACACTCGCACTTCAAAATGCAGCAGCGCTTTGAGGTTTCAAATGTAGCCGTACCCTTTGGATAGTGCTGTTTTTAAAAGGGCCCAGCAATGCAGTGTAAAGCCATGCGAGGAAAGCTGGTGGCAGTTTGGAGATCTGCTTTAAAGAAAGCAATTTAAAGTTTTTCTTAGTTTATTTGCATGAACTCATATCCTTATGACTGCATAAGGATAAGTACATAAGGGGCTAACACTGGGTCTTGTTATATCATTCTGTTAAGGAAGTAACACAAATTGAAATATGTTCAAAAATGAATTTGAAATAACTACTATAGTGCATCCTGTTATGGCTACCTGTTGCATTACATATTGCAAAATATAGAAATAAGTAAATGATTTGGGGAGTGCCAGACATAAGTGAATTTCCTTTCACCCGTGGGTTTGCCACTCAGTTTAATGTTAAAGAAACAGCATTTATTTCTTAGCTTTATTGCTGTAATAACTTGGGTGTGCAGAGATAACTTTGAGATTGTAATAGATCATATGAGAACATTAACAGTCTAATGAAATCGTGTTGCAGGCTAAATATAATGTGAATTCAACAGGGTTATTCTTCAGTCTGAGATAATGGTCCAGATTCTCAGATGGCATAAATTGGTGTTGCACCTTTCAGTGGCATCTGACAGTCTATGCCAGTTGAGGATCTGTCCCATAGGGTGTGTAATTTTTTTCAGGATGTACAGGTCAAAACTGGATGTGCGTTGTTGAAGACCAGCATGAGATAAAAATGCTGAAACCCTTTTCAGTCTGTAGAACTAGATGGTATTCTCAAGTTGATCCTATGGCTTTCCTCTTTAGTTGGCAAGAGAAACCTTTTAAATTGTAGAGTAAAGTTCCTCAGGCCTGAGGGAATATTTTGTGGTGTATGGAATGTGTGGCTAGGTTTGAAGGTATTTAGTGTTGCGCCAAAACACAGCTATGTTACTGTCTTCTATAGTATAGTCCTTTTTATTGTGTATATAGAGGTTTTACCAGAGTCCATTCACTTAAACACATATTTGCCCAGTTCTGGAGTGGTTAACTTATGAATTAGTGCTGTCAAATGTCCCTTCTCTATTCTCAGCGCAGTCCTAAAAATGGTGAAATCACAAATTTTAATAACTTGGATTTAACTGTGTGCCAGCTATCACACTGTATACTTAAAGTTTTCTAACTTTCTGGTGAAAATTCTCTTCCTCCAGTTATTTACTTTAACTTTTTTGAGTATCGTTGGGTTTGTAATACAGGGTCCTGATCCAGCAATGTTGTGCACACGAGTGGACCCCTGTACCCATGAGGAGACCAGGTGTCTTTAGTAGGGTTCCACACACGTTGGGGATCCATTCATATACATCATGCTGCTGTGTTAAGCCCCAAGTCCCTAAAAGGAATAATTTAATTGAGCATGCTCATAAGTCATGCTTCAAGGAACTTTTTTTTTTTTTTTTTTTTTTTTTTTTTTTGAGATCACTTATACTTTTTTCACTGGCAAAATTGACTGGAGCTAATTTACTCCACGATTGACAAATCCTTTGTTGTCCTTATTGTAAGAACTACCCAGCTCATCATAGAACAATGTTCTGTTCACAACAAGGAGAAAGATTTGGGAAACCATGTGGATATTTTTCAGAAAGCTAAAATTACAGATGAGGAGCCCAGTTAGAAAATTGTCTTTCTTCCAGCTGATAAGATATTTGCTGTTCAAGTGTTAAAAGTCTACAGGCTTCAAAACTGTCTTACAAAGGCTATTTCTGCACTGCCCATTCTCCCAGCGATAAAAAATAACCACTCTGACCAAGCGGTGGTAGCTTTATTACCAGAAGTGCGGCTCCTGGCAGTAAAGCACTGTCTATACTGGTGCTTTTCAACGCTAAAACTTTTGTCTGCCGGGGTGTGTGTTTTCACATCTCTGAAAGACTACAGTTTTGACATTGAAAGTGGCAGTGTAGACACAGCTAAAAGGAGAAAGTAGTTTAAACTCTTCAGTGGCACATTCTCACATTTACCTTGGGACTATGACATTAATGACATTTTCATGGACTTGTCATGTACATACATGTAACAATATATACAAATCCCTCCAAAATGCACCTTAGAAATACATTCCCTTTAATATCGAGGCTGGCTAATGTGTTGGAATTAGGGTGACCAGACAGCAAATGTGAAAAATTAAGACGGGATGAGGGGGTAATAGGAGCCTATATAAGAAAAAGACCCAAAAATTGGGACTGCCCCTATAAAATTGGTCACCCTAGTTGGAACTATACATTAGTAACAGTGAACCATCATGCTGTTGAACTCTGTCGTTCTTTAAAATGTTACAAAGTACAACTAGCAAAAGCATATGCTATCTATGAATTTAAATATATAAAATCAAGAAGCCAAAAATGTAATTTCCCCATCATCCTCATGACTTCAAAGTACAACAGTATGCAAAGGAAAGTTTTTAACCATAGTCTTTTTCTCAAAAGCTGCATGAAATGAACGGGCAATAAAACTCAAGATTAAACCAAGTAAATAGATGCCCAGATTTCTTGAATCCCTAATCCTGTTTTAAACCACATTATGTATATGGTTATGTACTGTTTGGCTATCATGAAACTTAGTTACAAAGTTAGTAATTAAATATGCCTACAACTGCAGATTACTTTTTCTTAAGTGTCAAGTTAATAAATTGCCTACATCTAACAAGCACAAATTACTGTTATTTGTGCTTTCTTCCTGATGTAAAAATGTTTCTGTTTGTTCCATATTTACTGCCTGGTATATTGTCATCTTTAATGTAATTATAGTTACCACAAGAAAATAAATAATTTACACTTGAATAAAGGCCTTATTTTGAAAGATGATTTACATGTTATAAATAGGGCTGTCAAGCAATAAATTAATTGTGTGATTAATTACACTGTTAATATAATACCATTTATTTAAATATTTTTGGATGTTTTCTACATTTTCAAATATATTGATTTCAGTTACAACACAGAATACAAAGGATACAGTGTTCACATTATATTTATTGTTGATTACAAGTATTTGTACTGTGTGGCAAGGCACCTCCTTCGTCTCGTCAAACCAAGAATTTCCTTCTCTGGCGATGGCCTGGGGTAAATCACCCTTCCTCCCCATATTTGGCTGTATTTCCTGGGTAGGTCAACAGGATGATCCTCCATCAAACAAAAGGGGAATAGTCCCATACACACAAAAACAAAGTGTAATACCTTCCCCTGCCTCCTCGATGGGGCTGGGTGTTGCCCTGTAGCCTGCCCTGGAGTGTCAGTCCTTCCCTGAGCAGGCACTCAGGTTTGTCTGCTTTCCCTTTGGGGAGAAGCACAGCCTCCCCTTCAGGCGAAGCTTACTTCCCTGCTGCCACTAGCCTGGTAGCAGCTTGTCTCTCTCTCCCTCCTGGTTTTAAAAGGTACTGGACATCTCATCCCATCCTACGTATTTGTGTGAGTGCTGTTGCAAAAACTGCTTATTTCCTTTGGAGTTCAGTCCAATATACCTCAAAGGACAGGCATAACTCAGTAGACTTCTGGAAAAACAAGATTTATTGCAAGCAATAAGGAGTCAGAGGGGGTTATCACCCAAACAACTGGCTCACCTCAATACATGTGTGAAGATATTTTATACCCCTGTGTTGATAAGGGAGGGGGGGACACTTAATGGCTATTACATCCATTGTTGGTATTAATCTATTTCATTTACCTGTCTGGTAAGCAGGAGGTTCAAAACACTTAGGGGTACTTAGACACTATGACGCCTGCACATCTGTGACAGGGTGAATGCAAGTTTAAAATGCATGTTAAACTAGGGGTCAATAGTACATATACAGGGAGTGAGATTATAAGTCTAAGGTTATTTTAAAATCATACTACAACATTCTAAGTTACATTTTCCTAACAATCATTTTCTTAACAGTGCTTGGATTCTGTGCTACCCGTTAGAGTTCATACACTACCACTGAAACAAAGTAAATACATTTTGTAATGTATAGAACAGGCATGGGCAAACTTTTTGACTTGAGGGCCACATTGGGGTTGCAAAATTGTACAGAGGGCCGGGTAGGGAAGGCTGTGCCTCCCCAAACAGCCTGGCCCTTTCCCCCATCTGACCCCCTCCCACTTCCTGCCTCCTGACTGCCCCCCTCAGAAACCCGATCCATCCAATCCCCCCTGCTCCTTGTCCCCGATACTCCCTCCAAAGACCCCTCCCCGAAACCACCCCCTGGAACCGCTCCCTCTGTCTAAGCCTGCTCCTTGTCCCCTGACCACCACCTCCTGAGACCCCCCGCCACCCTAACTGTCCCCCCAGGATCCCACCCCCTACCCAAACCTCCCTGTCCCCTGACTGCCCTGACTCCTATCCACATCCACACCCTCGCCTTCGACAGATCCCCCAGGACTCCCACACCTATCCAACCCCACCGTCCCCTGACCACCACCCCCAGAACCTCTCCCCACTACGACTCCCTGCCCTTATCCAATCCCCCGGCACAGCCCCCTTACCACGCCATTCAGAGCACTGTGTCTGGCTCTGCGAGGCCTGTGTTCCCCCATGCTGCCTGAGCGTGTAGCGCTGCCAGAGCTAGCCACGCCTCTGCAGCACTGCCCGGAGCACTGCCTGCGCGGCACCAGGGGGAGCCTCCCCAGCAGAAACTCAGGGGCTGGTTAGGAGGAACCCATGGGCTGTAGTTTGCTCACCCCTGGTATAGAAGCTGAGGGAGATGGCTTCAGTCTGCCTTTCCCACAAGGCCGTAAAATCTAGTAAATTCAGTCTTTTGGAGCAAGGGTTTTGAGTGCACAAGAAGAGAGGGTTGTAGCTTTAAATACGCTATGTGCAGAGTAATAATATTATCTGAGTCTGATATTAAGGGAAGATGTGCCTCTTTCTATTAACTTAATCAACAAGTTGAATAAAAAAGCCACTTCAGCGATGTATTTCAGTGCATAAATTTAAGTCAACATTTTTCCTGCACCTGACAATGAATAAATGACACATTTTTTGTTTAATATAAACTCAGAGGAACATATTAATTTGTCGCTTTCAGTAGATTACCTAAAGTTAGACTCTCTGGAATTCCATTTAATAGATGTGAAAGTAGTGGGGAGTACAAAATAAAGAAAAACTATGGGGAAAGTCCTCATCTTTTAGCTTCAGATTTGAAAAGTGTGAGTAATAATGGCTAGTCTCATAGTATGCTGCAGGTGCAGCATTTTAGAGCAAGTAAAACTGTGATCATACCAGTTTCACTTTATGCCACAAGTCCTAAGTCATACTCATGCACTGAACCACTGGTATTTTGAAAAGACAGAGGTGCAGAGCTGGCATTCAGTGCTGATTCAATGGTCTTCAGCTAGTTAAAACAAAGGAAACCTGCCAAAATACCAACATGTGTCTTAGAAATGTGGACTACCAACTTGTTCATAAGTACAAACTTTGCTCTTGCTTTTTCTGAAATATTCTTAGGCTGTGTTTTATACTATATTTTTGCAAAAATTTCCCACTGGTAATAAAATGCCAGCAGCAGCTAAAGCTTTGTCTAGACTGGAGCTCCTACCAGTGATACCACCACGTCTGGTGGTAGGTAACAGAGTGGGAGTTACTTTGCTGAATGACTCCATTGTAGACAAAATGTTAGATGCAAGGAGGTTAAGTCTGTTGCAGTGAAAATAATTTTCAAAGAAGAAATGGTTATATTTGGGCAGCTTTCTTTTACACAGTTTAATCTATATACCTATTTGATAAGTGTCTCCTTTTTGACATACTTACACAACACAATTCCTTGTTTTTTATGTATAAACACTGCCTTTTAACCAAGTTTTAACCAAATTTTCAGATACTAAAATTCCTTGACCATTTAAACAATTACTGAAAGAATATTTCACTAATATTCAAAATTGGCGGTCCTGCTTTAAGGAAGACTTAGCACTGTCTTAACATAGCTTCTTATTTTGTCTGTTTTCTTGTGTGTTTGTACAATAAAGGCAAAAGAAAAGAGAGGGCAAAAGGTAGGAGTATTAGGTATATGGGGCTGGGAAGGGAAGCCTGAAATTTGTGTGTGAGAAAGTTAAATATGAAGCAGGTTAAGGGCTGCAGCTTGCCACTTTTTTTTTGGTGAATTTATAATTCACTGAAAATAAGGATTTTGAATGGAAATGCTGACAATGTGTTTACTGTGTCGCCTGCCAATGCAAGATTATAATTATGGTAGGATTTGTCAGACTTTGTGGCTAGTTGGGGTTAGTCTCATTCAGACTTTGTATTACAGTAGGTATTTGGTTTGGAATTGTTCCCTTAGGAAGACACATTCTAAAACTAAACTACACAGTAACTGACCACTATTGCTCCACACGAATGAGTCTTGGAGACTATCTTATGTAAACCAATGTTTTAAAGTGTTGAACAAGCTTTTTTGGCAAGGCAGCAAAATCAGGGTTTTGCTCTTTTAAAAAGATATACGCCTAGGTATGTGTGACCATGATTTCAATTTCTTGCCGCATTGTTTTGTGCCTTTATAATTATATATATTTCGTTTCAGAATGACCGACTTAGCATTAAGCAATCCCTCCTGTCACTAGGTTCCTCTTCTGATTAGCTCAGTATTGTTGCATTGAATGTTCGGTGGGATGTGGTGAAAGCTCAAGTACTTAAATTAGAAAGCTGAGTTTAAATCCCCCTCTAAGGTGGTACTGTCTTCTTGCCAATTCTGACCAGTACTCTGTGTCTGTGTTTCAAATTACACGTTGAAATGATCTAACTTTCATTAAGGTACTCTACCACTCCGGGCAATTCTGCAAATGTTGAGCAAATGGAATCTGGCAAAATTGGAGAGGTGCAGGGAGTGGAGAGCTTATTTTCAAGCTTTTAAGAATGACAAACCGTTGCAGGAGATTTTTCAGTGCTTTAGTAGTAAGATGAGGACGGACAAATGGGAGCAACCATGAAATATTAGTCTCTTTAACTTTGGATTTGGGTAAGAGTGGTTTTTTTTGTTTTTTTTTTTTTTTTTAATTTCAGGGAATGGAGTGAATGAGGTTGAAAATATGTGGTTGGGACTTCCTGCCCTTTATTCTGGGGACAATCCTGTGAAAGTAAAACAATAATTTGGCAATAACTTGAGTTTTGGATCCATGTCACTGTTGACTTACTGGTATGCTGAGTGGATGAGATGGGTCAGGTAGAGGAGTACAAAAAACAAGGGCAAGATATAGCTCTTACTGCACCTCAAGTGCTAAGGATGATATGCATTTTAAATACAGGCAGTGTTTGAAGTTGGCAGATTAAAGCATTACACACAATTCAGAGCCTTTCAAAAGGAAACAATTACTTCTGAAGACATTGACGACACTGCTCTTAGTACTTTGAAAATAAACATTCTTTTTATTTTGATGCATTCTAAGCACAGGACTGGAAGCTAGGAACACTTGGGTTCTGATCCTCGCTCCCTCTGTGACATGGAACAGGTCACTTAAACTCCCAGCTTCAGAAATAGGGAATTTCATACATACATAGCAACTTCAGAGATGTTTCGGAGGAGTCATTAACGTGTAGACAATCCTTTGAAGATAGAAAGTGGTGTAGAAATGAAAAGTACTGTGGGCCTGATTCTTCCTTCCTTTCTAATGTTCAGTAGTATTGTACTCCACAAGCATCCTTACTGAATTAAATGGAATTCATCTTAATTAAGGTACTACTATCAGTGACTAATATTGGTATAATCTGGTTTTTTTTTAATGACAAAAGATTGTTTTGGTCTTGGTGCTGGGCATGGGGTGTTCTTAATAGTCTTTGGCATTCTGTACTGGAAAGAGTCTTTTGGCCTGATCGCTAAAAGTATCTGTCTATCTCTGTATAACATGACTGCACAAAATACTACACATCGGTGTGTCTACAGCACTTTACAAAACATAGGCATTGTATTTGTTCCTCTTGAAAGATTTAGTCCCTCTATCAACACAGTTTAATCAGTAATACCAAGTTTTAGGGCTTGGTTACACTGTCACTTTATAGCGCTATAAAGCCCCCACGAGCGCTATAACCTCCTCCCCGTCCACACTGGTGAGGCACGTAGAGCGCTATAACTGCTGAGTTATAGTGCTATTGTTAATCCACCCGCGCATGGGGAATAAGGGCTGTAGCGCAGCTGCTGTAGCGCTACAGCAAGAATGTGGACACCCACTGCACTACAAGTGATCTCTGGAGATGCCTAGAGCCATTTAAGGCAATTGACGTCTCTTCCCTTTGTTTTGAACTGGGCTGGAGGAATGCGGAAGTACCTCTTTAGAGTTTCTCTCTTAACTCGGCAGATAAGCAATGCAAATGTTTAAGGAGGGAGCCTGTGTGAAAACAAAGCCTTCTGTGAAGGGAGGCTCACTGACAGGCTTTCAGAAGAACGGAAAAAACACTGGTTCTCTCCCTCTACATACACACAACGCGTCCCCCCTCACCCCCCTCGTTTAAAAAGCAGGTTGCACCCAGCTGAATGCTGGGATACCTGCCCTAATGCGCTGCTCTTAATGCTGCATTAAGTGCCCCAAATGTGGCCATGCTATACCGCTGGTGCGTCTGAGTGTGGACATACAATAGCGCTATACATATTACTGTATAAGGGGACCGCTATAACCAATAGCGCTATAATCTTGTAAGTGTAACCATACCCTCAGTCTGCATGCACACTGGCATATTGGAGAACTAAATGTTAAACTAGGAAATGGGCAGACGTTGGCATAGAGTCTATACAAAAGGCAGATGAGAGGAAGAAAGCATCAGCTAAAATAAACAGATGGGTGGACTAGGCGAAATATTAAGGAGTATAACTGATAACACGGAGAGGATTAGGGAGAGAACAATAAACAAAATTAAGTGGAAAAACTTGCACAATTAAAAAACAACCACCACCAAACAATCCAGTAATAAGGTCACTTTGGGGACAATGACTTACAATTGAATTTAATTCAAGGAAAAGGAGACGGGAAACCAGAAGTCATGTATGTAGAGAGATTTTTTTTGGCAGTTTTTGAGTTACCCAAACATTTTAGGAATGCAGACACTAATGGGAGCTAATATATTTAGACGTTTTAGATAACAAAAGTGGAAGTTGTAATTTTATTATTAAATCTATCTTTATTGAGTATGCAAAGTGAGGTTTAATGCTCAGCTTGATGATTTCTGTGTGTTGCAACAGATCAGTTCCAGAATTTCAGGGAGTTTTCCAGGCATCAATGGCCAGAACCCTATTGATCTGGCGGAAAGGGGACAAGGGAGGACACTTGCAGCCCCTGGCATCTGGTTAACAAAGCCAGCCACTTCGTCCACTTCCATAGTTGTCCATGGATCCACAAATTACTTACTGGCTGCCATTAACATGTTCCATAATACCCCCATCTTAGCTCTACCTGTTGTCCCAATATAGTTTTAAAATGTTGACACCCTGAAAGAAAGGAAAAATATGGGGGACACAGAGATCTCCTTATACAGGATAGTGAGGCCCTAGCATGTGTGGGTGGAGGGGGAATGGGAACACATGGAGCCCTTGGCATGGAAGAAAGGGGGGTATGCAAAACCCCTGATGCGGGGGAGATAAGGCAATAGTTTGCGGGGAACACAGAGCCCCTGGCATGTGGCAGAAGAATGAATGGGGGCCAAGAGGTTGACGGAATGAGCTCCTGCATGGTGGGGGAATGGAAAATGGGGATAGACAGAGAGCCCCTGTGATCTGGTGGATTGAATGATGTGAGAATGAGCCCATGACATGGGGAGGGGACAGCTGGGGCACACAGATCCCTTGGTATGAGGGAGAGGGAGTGAAGGCTGCAAGGAGTCACAGAAGGGATAGGAGGGTGGCACCCAAGTCACTTGTCAGGTGGGGAGAATGGAGAGATGCAAGGAGCTCCTGATGTTAGCAGTGCGCTCACACTTAGCCTAAAGACGTAACAAAATGTGCAACTCTCTAGTATAAATTTGAATGGAGATTTTTTGAAAGAGGAATTAATCTTTGCTGGTTGAATTTAAACAGGGAGCACGTTTGTAATGTGGAGATTCAGCTTGAGCATTGATTAGTCAACAAGTGCAGTGTGGTGAATCTGTTACTGCTCTTATGCTGTCAGAGGCTAGGTCACAGTTCTCTGGCAGCTGGAGGAGGGGTCACAGAGGGAGGCCTTAGGAGGAGCATAATGCTGAAAGAGCCTTAGCCCTGAATTGCCTACAGTGTTTGTGAGAGGCATGACGCACCTTGTGGCATGCCACCAGGGATTATTTCCCAAGGGACGCTGGTGTAGCACTGCACTCCCAAATTTACCATGGAAGCAAAATCTTCCTATCAAAAGGCACAAGAGGATGAAGAAATAAATTTCTTGTGGGAATAAATACTACAGGATGGTAGACACTGTGTTAGTCCAGCAGGCAAAGAACTCAAAGTACTGAAAATAGTAGAAATCTTTCATTGGATTAAATAATAAAAGCAAACTTCACAGAATCAGTCTCCCTGGCAGGCCATGGGGGGAAAAGTACCATGGCATTGATTCAGGCTGAACAACTGAAATAAAATCTCTTACATTTTTTCCCTTTGATGTCTAAATCTTGTTTTGAAGTCTAAACTGAAATCCTGCCAAGGCAGCCTTTCCCACAATGCTCTGCTTTCCCAAAGTCTCATGGGGACTTTCTTGAAAAATTACTGGTTTTGGACAAACTTGGAATATCTCCTACATTGGTCTTTGTTTCTTGCTTTTGGAGAACTGTCCATTCATTCTTTGAGAACAGCGTCATTCAAATTAGGATGTGTCAATTGTAAGGATTAAACTGGGGAAGAGGGGGGGTGAGACTTTTGCCCATAAGCCAGGATTGCTTCATTAATACTGTTTGGGCACAGTGTGCTGGAGAGGGAGCCCTTAAGGAAGCAGTTCTTGGTTATTCCTTTTCAGTAATAGAGGAAGGATGGTATATTTTGCAATCAGTTTACATCTTTTATTCTAGGATCTCAACATGTTTTACAAAAAAGCCTTGTCTTACCCTTTTCAACTATCACCATTTTAAAGAGGGAGAAATTTATGCACATAGATTAAATTACTTGTAAGAGGACTCACAGTGAGTCGATGTAGTCTGGAATAGAACATATAGGATTATGAATCCAGAGTTTTGACTTGACCAGTAGACCAGACATCTTTCACGTTGATTTAGAATTGGGATTAGAATAAATTATTCAAAAGATGACACGTATACTCTCCCACTTCCTTGCAGATATTTTCTGAACAAGTTCCCCAAAAGCTCTGTCTATAGTGTGAGAAGAATGGGCTGGCCACAACCATATTCAAAATATCAAGCATGGCTCTTTCAGGAATGTAGAAAGAGCTAGAACTATTCCAGTTTCTACTTCAGTCAGTGATTTAAGATTTTAAATTAAACCCCCCCCACTAGTATCAGTGATTCCTTCTTCCCTTCCAAAATAATAAATAAAATATGCAACTCCTATGGTTCTCTTCTCCAAAGCATGAGTGCCTCCCAAGTATTTAAAAATAAACAACTATATTTGTCATCATTTCCACTTTGTGCCAAAGACAACTATTTCATAAGCTTTCTGCTTATGAGTGAAGGAAATGAAAGCAAAATCAAAGAAACGAGTCTATAATTTCATTCTGAAAGTGATTGATTCCACTCATTTCCTGTGGTAGAGATTTCCATAGTTTAGGTGCAGTTCCTTTTAAGTTTGTCTCCAGCATTCATGAGCCTCTCCCACAATAGTCCTTTCTTTTGTAGGCATTTCTAATGTGCTCCTTGCCGTATACATCTTACCTGTGACTTCTAGAGCTGCTTTGTTACTTTTTTAGCACAAGGTTAAAGCACAGTTTTTTTTAATGGATTTTTGTACTAGACTGGACAGAGCACAGAAGATATGGTAGGAAACAAATCCACAATGGTTGGAATAAAGGTTGTACAAGATGACCTAGTAGGTCTTTCCCATCTTTAGTATTTTGGCTTACTATGCATTGTCCAAAAATATCAGTATTTGTTTTAGGATCTGATTCAGTGGTGATGAGGATGACTCAAGACAGTTTGAGTTTTGCTGCTCAGCTGAATTTATAGAAGTCTTGTGTTGTATGTATAGATATCAATATTTGTCTAATATATCATTGTCCCATTGTACCTTACATATCTTTCTTTTGCAGGCCCAAAATGTTCAGGTTAGCAAGGAAACGACTCTTGCCAGCAACCGTAGTCTGGCTGAGGGCAATCTTTTGTACCAACCAAAACTGGACTCTCTGAAAGCAAGTTTGACCCAAAAATACCAGGAGTTGCAGGTTCTTTTTGAAGCATATCAGATCAAGAAAACGAAGCTAGGTATAACATGTTCTTGTGGTTCTATATCTCCTATTTTCCTGCTCTTTTCTCTATTAATCTAAAATATGGATAGATGTACTCTCCCTTTTCTGATACATGTCCCTAATTCTTAGCTTTGTGCATATAGAGTATCTGTATGAGTAAAAGAACTGAAGTGTCAAAATAGTAATGTTCGGATTATAAATCATTCTGTATTATTATTTATTATCTGTACTACCATAGTACCTAGGAGCTCTAGTCGTAGATCTGGAGTTCATTTGTGCTAGGCACTCTACAAGCACAGAACAAAAAGAAATCATCCTTTCCCCAATGAGCTCACAGTCGATAGTGGTATTTTCCAGATCTACTGTTCTCATAGATTATTAGTAAGGCTGCAAGTTTGTCACGGAAGTCATGGATTCCTCAGTGGCATGACTTCTGCAGTGGCTGGCTCAGGGGCAGCTCACACAGCCCTTGCGCCAGTCTTACCAGCTGCCGCTGGGGTGGTCTTGGGCTACCACATGCCCTCCCTCCCCACACACCAGCAGCAGCAGAATTTGGGTATGGGAGGGGGTTGGGGTGTGGGATGGGGTGAGGCGGGCTCTAGGCAGCTATTACCTGGGGGGTTCCCTGAAAGCGGTGACTCCCCCTCGCTCAGCTGCTAGGCGTGGCCAGCTAGCTCTATTCACTGCTTCCGCCTGCAGATACCGCCCCTGCAGCTCCCATTGGCCATAGTTCCCAGCCAATGGGAGCTGAAAGCCAGCACTCTGGGCAGAGGCAGTGCTGCCCAGAGCCCACCTGACCCCATTGTGTGCTCCCATCCCCTGCCCCCCTCACATACCCAAACTCTGCTGGAGTGGGAGGGAGGCGTGGAGCCAGGTAGGGAACCTACTGGCCCTGCCAACCCCCCATTCCAGCACTAGTGGGAGTCCTGGGCCGTGCGCCCTCTCGCCCCCCCCAGCACCCGAGGCGTCCCCAAGCAGCACCCCTCCCCCCAAGTTTTAGTCACAAGTATGTTTAGTAAAAGTCATGGACGGGTCACGGGCCTTGAATTTTTGTTTACTGCTCGTGACCTGTCCATGACTTTTACTAAACGTACCTGTGACTAAAACGTAGCAATCTAGTAAAAAGAACTAAAGAGACAAACATGTATTATTGGAATACACATTCCTTTCTATGACTGAAAGTACATACATACCTAACTACTGTTGATCTTTTGTCTGAAATGATCAAATTTCAATTGATGATAAAAAAAACCCTTACATTTTTCTTATGAGATTATTCAACCAATGAAAATTTAGTCCTAAACTGAATATAATCTTGCATTTGATATATTCTTGTTTCATACTTCAAGTTATGAAGCATTTTATCTTAACACATTTACCAATTTAAGTTCATTTGATTTTTTCAGTCATAAGTTTACTGTAGTGAGTAATTTTCAAATGAAATTTTCAGAAAATGCATTAAAATTTTCTACTTAGAATTTTCCTGTCTGGTGTAGTACAAAGAATAAATAATCAAATAGTATGCTTGGCCTTTAAAAGAAACTTTATACTTACTGGAGCTGTATAATTTCTGACTGAAATTATCGCTTGTAGCAGCTGTTCCGTTAACTAGTCTTTTCATATTATTACAGATAAACAATCCAGCAGTGCTTCCCTGGAGACACTATTAGCACTTCTTCAAACAGAGGGGGCTAAGATTGAAGAAGACACTGAGGTAACAGCAATACATATGTAGTGCAAATAAGAGATTCTGCTACTCATCTCAGTTACACAAGGCTTTGAAAATACACAGTTATAATGTACTATTAAATAAAAATATAGATCTAAGGGTTTTTCAAAAAATAGGGCCCGAACCATTACTTCAGACTTTTGCAAAGAGCCAGTTAAGTTTCAGTGGGAATTATTTTGTCTGAGTAAGGATTGCAAGCTTACTTTAAAGTTTTTTAACATAAATACTATAATCCTTCTCTAGTTGCATGTGGAAAGCATGCTCAGGCCATAGACACATAGCTATGGGGCTCAGGGGTGTGTGTGAAAAATTCACATCTTTGAGTGCTGTAGCTATGTCAACCTAATCCCTGGTGTAGATGCAGATAGGTGAACAGAAAAATCCTTCTATTGACCTAGCTACCATCACTCAGGGAGGTGGTGTTCCTACAGCGATGGGAAAACCCCTTCCATCACTATAGGCTGTCTGCTATGGGGTTATGCTGGCATAGGTATGGTGCCACAGCTGTGCTGCTATAGTCCCCACAGTGTAGATGTGCTCTCAGGTTGTTTTCAACCTAATAGCATGTCTGTGTAGAACTCAGATGCAATGTTTTTGCCAGGTGCATGTAGTAATCTAACCCAACATGTTAGTCGCTCTTGGAGTCTGGGTGAGATGAAAAACAGAGGTGAGCCATTCTGTCACGCTCAAACTGAAAATGTAATATCAGTAATGAAGATAGAGTGTGCAGTGTTCTAGTGGAGGAGGAAAGCCTCATCAGCAGCAATGGAATATTCCATTATGATTCTTGCATATCTGTTTAGTATCTGGTCACCCCTCACTGTGCTCAAGCTTTTACGGGCATTGGCATGGTTGGCTCTATTTGTGAATTGCCTGTGGGATATTGGCTTGTTACCACTGCACTGCTTTTCAGAGTAATAATCAGACCTGTTAAAACTGACTTGTAAATCTCAAGAAGTCATTTTCAGGGCAAATTATAATGGGTTATATTGAAATGATTTCTTGCCTGTCTTGATTAAAGTAGCATTTACCAAAGCCTCACTTTGTCCAAGCAGTGAGAATGAGTAGACTAAAAACTTGGCTTAATACTGATCTCTGACTCTCTACTGATGCTGGAACCAGTTCTTGCTTGCAGGGTTGTAAGTGGTTTCATGGTCAGTGTTGGCCATGCTGAATTATAAACTGAATGGTTTGGCCAAACATCTGGAAAACTGTTGAATGTGATTCGTTCATGTTTCCAGAGGCCAGGGAAACACGAGAGCCCTGCTAAGCAAGAGCCAGGTTTAAATGTTCTTGATACCGTGGCTTGGGCACAAAATGATAGCCGAACAGGGATGAACTCAAATACATCTAAGAAATAATTGAGAAAAACATTGCTTGGAATTGTAAAGTATACCGTCTTCTGTCTTCCATGTGCAAGCTGGAACAAATGACAGGAAAGGAGACACAATACTGTTAGGATATAAGCTCTTTCTAGTTCCTTCAGAACATATTACTTTCTAACAAGGTTATTCAATGTTTGACAGAATATGGCAGAAAAGTTTCTTGATGGTGAAGTATCACTAGATTCATTCATTGATGAATACCAGAGCAAGCGTAAAGTGGCTCACTTGCGACGTGTAAAAATCGAGAAGCTCCAAGAGATGGTGCTGAAGGGACAGAGACTTCCACAGGTTCAGCCGCAGCCTCAGTCAAGAGCACCTGAGACAACACCAGCACCTCAGACGTCCTACTTTTCAGATGCAAACACTCCTCCCTCAGTTATGCCCCGGCGAATACCACCCCCACCTCCTCCATCAGTCCCGCCAGGACGCCTCCCCACTCCGTTTACAGCAGCAATGGATTCAGGACCAGCTCTTCCTTATCCAGGAGTTCAATACCCTCCTCTTCCCCCACGAGTGGGAGTTCAATCTGCAGGTCAAATGCCACAGCCAGGATACCCATCTCAGTTTGTATCACAATACCCTCCAGCACTGCCCCAAAGACCACCACCTCGTCTTCCACCACATCCTGGCTTTATCCTACAGTGAATACATCAGTGCGCCTAACTCATGTATTGGTGCTTAAATTTTAGAACTTTCTCTCTCCCTCCCAGGGACTTAATATAGGCAATGGAAAACCTCTGTGCTTGTCACAATGGAACACAAAGTTTGGGCTGCCACATGGGGTTGTGAAATTGCACCCAGTAAATGTAATCGTTTTTCTTTTCTGTTTCTTAAAATCAGTGACTATGAAAACTATTTTTTGTAGGAAGGTGGTGGGGCCGAATTTTGTAAATCTGGCAAGTTGTGAAACAATGCAGTGGATTTGTTTGCATTATAAGTATGGTCTCAATACGTCAGTGATGGTAAATGATTTTAGGGAAAATAGCATACTTGTCTGTTGTGGTATTGTGTTCTTATTGCGGCTGGATTTTAAGCATGGTTAATTGAGAGCTATTTATATCTCAAAAGAATGTTCTGTGCTGTCAGTGCTGGTATTTGGATGGTAACCATTGTATCTAAATGCTAAGCATAAAGCTGCAGTGGAAATGACCTGCATTCTTTGAAATAAATCTAAAAATAAGGCTCCACATTGGTGGCTGGGTACACTAACTTCGTTCTCAGAGCCTGCTCATCAGAAAATGTTCGGTAGCTTATTTTGAAAACCATTAATTCTTAAAATATTTTTAACTTCTAAATTTATTGATGATTTTGGTTTTTTCACAATAAAAATGTGTACCTTTCACTTCTGTACATTGTTCATTTCCTGAAAATCCTGGTCCTTTGAAATAAGTAACTGAATATCTTTCTCTATTAGGTGATTGATCCTGGAAGTCATGTAAAGAAAACTATTTGTAGTGCCAGTTAAAATTTTTGTAGAAACTTCACTGTCCACACCATCTTGAACCTAGTCTCACCAGCCTCCTTCTGTTTTCCTGCTTTCCTGCCTTGCCTGTTAGGGTAGCTGCTTACTTTTTGCTTAATTTGTCCTTGCCATGTGATGGGGTTGAGAAGCAATTTTTTTTTACACCAGTGTAATTTTCGATGTTGTGTTGTGATTTCAGGAGCCAGAGTGCTAGCCCTAAATTTGTTTTAATCTGGCACTGAGCAGTCATCTCTTTTGGTGCCCATTCAAAGTCCGTAAACGCATATTTTCAACCTCTCTGCTCTGTCTCTTATTTAGAGGCACTCCTTGCCCCTAGACACCAATATCTTCTGTCCTGCAGTGTTTGAAATTCTTTTTTGTCTGAAATGTACAATTAACCTGCCCTCCAATAGTCAAAACACTCTAGGATGGCTGTTTGCATCTTGCTTAATTTGTCCTCCCATTCCCATGCCACCTGGGGGCAGAAGGGAGATCTCTACACAAGTTTAGCTTTTGATGTCCTTGTGAGACTCCTGGAACCAGGGCCCTAGGCACAAGCCCATGTCTTAATCAGCCCTCAGCAGCCATATTGTTTGACTAATCAAAATTCCGCAAACTCATATTCCCAGCCTCACCCATCCTCAATCAACCTTTGCCCTTCCACTAATTACAAAAATGACTTAAGAAACATAGTTCAGAATCTGCTGCATCTTGTATGTGGAGGCAGACTTTTACAAACCACCATCTCCCACTGTCTGGGAGAGTTTTAGATTGTTGGGAAGGCTCAAGTGCCTTTTTTCTGATAAGTGTCAAAACAGATTATTTATTTGATTTCCCTCCTCCTCATCCCCTGTTCTGTGTAAACCCTCTGACTCCCAATTAGTTAGTTTCCCCGGAAGTTTGGTAGTTGCTAATAATAATCTCATAACAGTAAAATCTTCTGGTTTGAATATAGGACTATATGGCTAACTCTCCCATTTAAAGATCAGAGACTGCAAATTGGTACCTGAATAGCTCCCCCTACATAAATCTGGAAAGAGGGGGAATTTTGTAAACCTAACAAGTTGTGAAACAATGTGCAGTGGATTTGGTTCCATAAGTATGGTCTCTGTATAATCTGGTGGTGGTACATGATTTTTTAAAGTCTTTTTTTGGTATTGTGTTCCCATTGAGGCTTCATATATGCATGATTAATTGTGAACTGTTAGTTTTTCAGAAGAATGTTCTGTGCTACCTACCAGTGCTAGGATCTGGATAGTAACCATTGAATCTGAATGCTGAGCATAAAGCTGCTGTAGAAATAATAAACCCAGGTCTAGAGCTACAAGATTGATAGACGAGTACAAAAATTCTAAACGGACACTCACAAATTAGATTTGCTAAAGCTTTGTAAAAATAAGCAGGTAGATTTTATGCTTATCAATTGCCAACTTATTTTCTGAGTTAAAAAAATTCCTCAGAAATGATGGCAGGGATGAGATAAACGTATTTTGAACTTTGCACTGCATTTTGTCTACCTAACTCTTGTTTGAATGGTATAGCCCATTATTGGTATTACTGAGAAATACTCCAAAATATTTTTACTACTTGTTAAATTGGTCTGTTTTTAGTACCTTTAGTGATAACAGGACCATTCAGGGATGCTTTGTTTAAAAAAAAATAAAAATTGTATAGTGCAAACTAAATACAAATTAATTTGATGCAATTTACTGTCTGAAAACAGTGCATTATCACATATGCACATGGCTGATGTGCCTTAGGATCACTACTTGTGATTGTAATATTCTTACTAGAATATTAGCATATCTTTCAAATCAATGGCCATTGCTTAACCCTTTTGATAAGGATGCTTTCTTTTATGAAAGATTTTTCACCTAGTACTTTAGAATAAGGCAGTATCTGCTATTTGTATGCTTAATTGCTCTCAGTGGATGATTAGTTTGGTTTTTAGACACTGTCACAATGACTGACTGACTTTCAGTTGTTATAACAGTCTCAAAACTGAACTCCAGATGTTCATGGAAAATGCTTGGCCATTAATGAGTATTGGTGTATGTGCAAACTGTTTTGTAGTTACTTATGTGCTTGCTTGATGGCAATGGTTGGGGGGTGGAGGAAGTAGAGAGCTTTGGAAAGCTTTTTGAGTCTTATTTTCGGAAACACAAATTATACCACACTAATCTGGCTGGGTAGGGTGAGAGATGGAGAGGATATTTGATGCCTACCACCTTCTGACACTGTTTTCAACTACACCTGTCATAGGTAAAGAATAAATTGTGCTATAGATAGGATGTTTAGAACCATATGAATCAGTACTGTATATAATGAAAGTGTTGTTAAAATGCTGTTGGCAAGTTAGATCCTATATAAGGGGAGGGCTCCATTCTCTTGCAAAAATGTTCTTTAATATACAGTGTGGTTTGATTTGAAATGTGTGCTACAAATGGCAAATACTTCCTAAAAAGAATCAAGAGTTAAGGAAACATTTTTATAACATAAAAGTGGACACTGAGCTAAAATGCCGAGGTGTAACATGGTTTTAGAATGCAGTTAGCATTTTATATGCCCATTTTGGTGGTTTTTGCTTTTGCTAACCTTTTGTATGCAACTTTGTAAATGATGACTTTATTCACTTTCCTGTACTGGGTAGTTAATGTTGAATAGTAATAATTTAAGACAAGTTTTGCTGCTGGAAAGCTATCTCCGAGGGGATCAACCAGTCAGTTGTTTAGAAAGGTTATACGAGCAACCCATGCGATACAAGAGAGTCACTGTTTAAAGTAATCTTATCGTGTGACTCCAAGAGGCAGGATACTGAGCACAAGCCTATGTTTTAATCCAGTCCTGGGTAGCTATATTATTTGACGCCCAATTAAAGCACACAACTTCATATTCCCAGTCACTCCTCCTGAACCTGCCCACTCCAACTTGGATCAGTGATATAGAAGCAGAGTCCAAAATGTGTCTGTCTCTCGCGTTCACGCGCTTGCTCACTCTCGTCTGGGGGGTTCTGTGTTCAGTCCCGCATCTCCCAGTGTCCTGAAGCTTCTGTAATTTCTCTTTGGCTGGAATGATTCATGAGCTGTCTTCCTCTAAAGCTGGGAATAGAACTTTTTAGAATAATAGAATATAGAACATAGTCTTTTTTTCTCTATCCAAACCATGATTTTTCAATAGGCTGTTTTCCTCCTAACACTTGGTAGTTGCTAGCAATCAGTAGGAAATCTTACTGGGAAATCCGTTGATCTAAAAATAGGACTTGTGGCTAGCCCTCCCCCTAGGAGTTCAGAAGCAGCAGATTGGTCAAAGTTCTTGGCACCTGAACAGTTCCTTAGATAAGCCCGGAAAGCACTAATAGAGGGGTAATTTTATAAGCCTTAGCAAGTTGTGAAACAATGTGCAGTAGTTTTGTTTTCACAGTAAGTGGTCTCTCTGTAATGTAGTGTAATGATTTTAATAAACTAGCATATTTGTCTGTCTTAGTATTATGGTCCCATTGCAGCCTGATTTAAGTATGGTTAATTGTGAACAATTTGTCTCAAAATAACGTTCTGTACCGTCTGTGCTGGTATTTGATGTGTGGTAACTGTATTTGAATGGTAAGCATAAATCTGCAATGGAAGTGTGTATTTCTTGAAAAACTAATCCCAGGTCTAGGCCACAGTGTTGGTGGTTATGTACAGTAAATTTGCTCTTAGAATCAGAAGTGCATAAACTCTAAACAGACACTCTTCTAAAGTTTTAGAAAAAGCAGCCAGGTAGATTTTACACTTACCAAGTGCCAACTTACAGAGGAGCTCTGAAGTTTCAGTTTCCTTCGGTTTCAGTTTCCTGCTACTTAACCTGACTAGGAGGATAGATCTTGCACATCCTAGATACTGAACTCTTGAAGGCTGACAGTGTGTGACAAAAGGCCTACACATTGCTCCTCTTTACACTGAACATAGTTAAGACAATTTAATTGCGGAGAAATAAGACTATCAAGTCTATTTAGACACCTGAACTATAGGAAGGGCAGAAGAAATACCTGGGGATACTCCTCAAAAATATCTGCCACTTTAAAAGCAGTATTAAGCAGAAACTCTAGCACAAGTAAACTGATCACTCGCTATAGTTAAAAAGTTTCCCCCCTATAATATTGTTCAGTTAGCTGCATTTTGGGCGTGAAAGGACTGGGGACTGGATTTGAATATACTTCCCCCTGTGCTGCAAGGAACTGGCAATGTTGAAAGCTGGGAATATAAAAGGATTTCTTACTGTGCCTTTAAATAATGTGGCCTGGAGGGGAAGACAGAGTCAAGAAGTTGCAGTGCCCGAGCATTGGTTTTCTAGGAAACTAAGACAAGGGCTGCAGTTTGAAGACTGTTAATATGTAACTTCTAAAGAAGTCTGTTAAACGCATTTACTCTGAGATCCAAATAGGCCATCTGGGAAGTTGTCAAATGTTTGGTAAGCTGAAAGTGATATTTATTCTGCATGGACAAATGTTTCTTAATGTAGATTGTCCAAATGGTGGTAATCTTTAGCCTTTCATTGCTGTGAAAAATGCCTCATGTTAACTCCTGGAGGCAGCGGCAGGAGATAAATTGATTGCCTAACTCAGGCTGGTCTTAAATATAAAACAAAGGTGTAATACCATTAAAATTGAGATCAGCATGTCATTGGCATACTGACAACCCTGTGGATATTATAGAGCATCTGTTTCCAGCTAGGAATTGTGATCTATCATCAATGTTCGCGGTGGTGAGCAGTTTTTGTGCACACAGTGTACAGCTCTCTATATCCTTTGTCACCAGAAATTATTATAGATTCACCACTTTTGGTACTAGGTGATCAATTCTTTTGGCCTGTGTAAAGAAAACTCCAAGTATCAACTTCAAATTCAAAATAGCCTCCATCCCCTCACCCTAGTTTATCCCACCCCAATCTCAGTTTTCTCCCATGCTTGCTATGGAGGGGCTGACTGCGTGTGTGCTTAATTTGTATAAGTATGTGGGTTAGAATATATTTTTACATGACTTAGGAAGCTCAGATTTAATTGTGGTAATTCAAGGAACTGGAGCCAGGGTCACAAGGCTGCTTTTTTAATCCAGCACTGGGCAGCCTAGCTCATACTCTAAACTCCCTCTGACCCCAGATCTCTCACCAGTGCAGCATAAGACAATGACACCTATGAAAAAGCAAGGCCCAAAAGTTTCTCCATCT
>ML677361.1:16092895-16157667 GCA_007922305.1 Dermatemys mawii
AGACAATGACACCTATGAAAAAGCAAGGCCCAAAAGTTTCTCCATCTCTCATCTAGAGGCACATGGCTTTATACTACCATCTCCCACAGTTTAGAAGTGGTTGAAATAATTTTCCATGAGGAACGGTCCAGGGACGACTTTCCCTTAAAAGTCAAAATAGAATATTTTGTCTCTACACAAACCATAATTCCTCTAGTTATTTCTCCCCTAGAATCTGGTAGTTGCTTCATGCTAACGTTAGCGTAATAGCTTCTAGTCTGGGAAGAAGGCTGTTGGGCTAACTCTGCCTCTCGAAGATCAAAGGCACCAGAATGGTCAAAGCTCTTGGCCTCTGAACAGCTTCCTGAAAGCCTGGAAAGTGATGAGTAAAGCATTGGTAAGCCTAACAAGTTGTGAAGCAATGTGTGTTGAATGTGTTTGCAAGTATGGTCTCTCAATAGACTAGTTGATCGCAAATGATTTTAATTAGAATAGCGTACTCTTTTCTTGGTAATGTGTTCCCATTATGGCTTGCTTTAAGCATGGTTAATTGTGAACTACTAATGTTTCAAAGTAATTTTTTCGGTGATGCCATTTGGATGGTAATTGTAGTATCTGAATGCAAAGCTAGGCCACAAGAGGTGGTGGTTGTGTGCGGGAAGTTTAGGGTGTGTGGGTGGTAAATATGTCCCTAATCAGAGTCTCAAAAGCATAGTAAAATCAACCAGGTAGGTTGCCCACTTGGCAAATGCCAATTTATTTTGAGCAAAGAAAAATTCTCAGTGATGGAGGGGATAAGTATAGTCTCAGTTTTGTACTGAATACTATCTACCTGCTTTCGTGGGGGAAGTGGTATTGGCCAACTATTTCTAGTAAGAAATAATCCAAGTAAAATACAAGTAAAAATTTCTATTAAGATATAGTCCAAAATATTTTTACTTCTTAAATTTTCCTCTTTTTAAAGTAATTTGTATAATGATGACAGAACCATTCAGGGATACTTTATCTAAAAAACCAAACCTGTACTGTGCAAATTAAATACAAATTAAGCTGATGCAATTTGCTATCTGAAAACAATGCATTATCACATATGTATGTTGCTGATGTGCCTTAAAAATCACTATTTGCAATTGGGCCAGTAAGACTATGAACATACCTTTCAAATCAATGGCCATTGCTTAACTCCTTTGATTAAGGGCTCTAAAAGGCATTCTTTTTTATAAAAGATTTTTCAGCTAGTACTCTAGAAGATTAAAGGGTGGTATCTGCTGTTTGTATGCTTAATTGCCTGCAATGGATGATTGATTTGATTTTTTTTTTAAATACACTGTCAAGGAATCTTGTATTGTCAGTTGTTGTAACAATCTTGTAACTGAACTCTAGCTGCTTATGGAAAATGTTCTTTCATAAAGCATGTGTGTGTTCAAACTGGTTTGTGATTATTAATATGTTGACTGTTGGCAGTGTTTGAGGGTGGAGGAGGAAAAGAGCTTTGGAAGGTTGAATCCTGCTTTCAGAAACCCAGTTGACACTACTAATCTGTCTGGGTGGGATGAGAGATGCAGGTGATATTTCAGGCTATCCCCATGTGACTGTCTCCCAACTATTTTTGTTAAAAAATGAGTAGTTTCTGTTGTAGATAGGATGTTTAGAACTATACTAATCTGTACTCTTTATAATGAGAGGTTAAAATACCATTGGCAAGTAGGATCCTATATAAAGGGATGGCTCAATTCTCTTGCCAAAATGTTCTTTAATATACAGTGTGGTGTGATTTTTGCTACAAATGGCAAATACTTCCTAAAAATAATCTAAGTTAAGGAAATGTCTTTATAACTTAGAGTGGGCACTGAGCTTAAATTGAGAGGTGTGACTTGATTTTAGAATGTAGGTAGCATTTAAAATGCCCATTTTAGATGTTTTTTACTTCTGCTGACATTTGTATGAAACTTTGTAAATAGTGACCTTGTTCACTTTGCCTTTACTGTGTAGTGTTTTTTAAAAAATATTATAAAAGTACTACAGCAATGTCTTCATGACTTGCTATGTTTATCCATAGGGTTCTTTAAAAATTGCATATGTATACACGATCATAGTCCTTTAAACATTCAGCAAAATGAGCTGTGGATAGACAAATGCTCATGAGTTGTTAGTGGTTATAGTTCTGTGTTAGCCAAAGTGTTCATTCCTTGGCGGTACTTCCATCATGGAACTCACTGAGTTAATTGGCTTTGCTCTTTCTGTGAATAAATCATTAGCACTGTTTGTACGTATGCTGAAAGCTACTATGAAACTGAAAAACTATCTTCCCCTTTTTGTACATAGTGTGACAAGTCCACTACATATTATTTCTCAGACCTTAAAGGATGAAGTTCAGGATGGAGCGAAACTGAAGAAAGCTAAGAGGTATAGGACTTAGCCAACACAGTGCCGAGAACCCAATAAGTATAACTGAGTAATCTGTCAACACTACTTAGCATATAAAAATAATAAACTGGTATGTAAATATCTCCTCCTCCACACGCACTTTAACGTAGAGGTTAGGAAGGATGTAAATCTTCCAGGTGGGGTGGAGGGTACTCGGTATAGCTTGATGCATTAGACATGTTACTTGCTTTGTCAAATGACGCACAAGATTAACACCAAAACCCCTATTTCAAAAACCTGTGTACATTTCATACAGTAAAGATCAGACTGGGACAGCTGGAAAATCAGAAGTCTCTAAGCAGGTTTAAACTCTCACTAGTGGTATTTGTTTCTAACGTAACATAATACGATAAAGGTTTTATTTGTGCTGTACAAGAATGGAATTGTTAGTGGTTAAGAGACCACGAGTTCATTTCAATAAATGATGAACCAAATTCCTTTGGTGTTTACTTTTTCTTTGGAGCTGGCAACCTGTAATTTTTAAGTTTTAAGATTCCATTTAGTAAATAGAGTGGGCTCTGCTTTGTGCAAATTTCTCTTTTAATGGCTTGAGTATTTGTTGGGTGATTATTTTTTCCCTGAAAAAAATAGGATTACAATTTAATCAGGTGAAAATATTAATAATTTAGAGGAAACAGTGCAATAGCCTCTTACACATGAAGCAAAGTCCCTTCTATTCTATCTGTCTAATTCTGTGATAGTTCTGCAGGAACCAAAAGCTGTTCTGAATACGTGTTCAGTCTTCCCTTGGCTCGCCTTTCATCCCTGATGTGTGGCTTCAGGATACATCTGAGTCCTGCAGAAGGGTTCTGTGAATGATTTAAATAAATAAAACCAGGGGCAATAGCTCACTGGCTGCCTTCCATTGCTGAATCCGTTGCAGACACAGGTAAGGAAAGGAAGCTATAACCATTCCTGTCTGAGGCATTGTCTACTATATGCAGGGATGTAATAGCTGTGTTGGTCCCGTTACCTCAATGAGACTTTTTTTTTGCCAAACATTTCTCATGGTAGCTACTACTGTTTTGGCTCTACAAGTGGTAATGTGACCAAACTGCTGCTCCAGCCCAGCACTGACATAAGCACTAAAAGGCTTTTTCTGTTTAAGTTTTTTCTAAATGGCTTGAACGTTGATCATTCTCTTCACTGATGCAAAAATGGACCTTGTAATTTATACAAGCCAGTCTGAAGGCTGGCCTCTTACATTACAGATTTTTGAGCTGTGGATACGAGCTTAATTCCAGCATGTTTAATTGCTTTTCCGAAGGTCCTTCCATGTTGCAGGCTACAATGTGGATTTGAATGTGTGGGGGGAATAAGCATGCTGTTGGGAACCGAAGGCCTGAGTGCTAATCCTGACCCTGCTACTAATTAGCTTTGAGACAGGGTGGGTGAGGTAAAATCTTTTAACGGACCAACTTCTGTAGGTGAGAGAAAGAGAAGCTTTGAGCTTACACAAAGCTCTGATAGCCTGGAACCAAAATGGCTACAACAGCACTGCAGACAACTAATTTGTTTTAGCATCCAGCAAGCTGTTTCACGTCTGCCATTGTTCTCCTTGCAAATGAGACAACACTAGTTGAGGATTTTAATTGTGCAGCATTCTGAATCTCTAAAGACCCAGGTCTATTCTGCATAGTTAGGAGAGTGATGACATGAATTTTTTTCCTAAGTCTGAATAATCCAAACTGTTGGGGGTGGGGGGGAGAATAAGAAGGGATGAAATAAAGGGGTGGTGTGAACTTTTTGAGGTGAATAGAATGAGATGTACCCTGCTCATAGTATTTATTTAGTTTTGGTTGGGCCTTCAAGCTCCCAAACTCAATTGTTACCAACCCAACGTTGAATAGTTGCAGAAATGCAGCTCTACTCTCCCCATCTCATAAATCATGGCTGCTGCAGCAGCAGCTTATGCAAACAGTGGAAGTGTCCTAGTCGTATGTGGCAAGGTGCATGTATCCAGCGAGGTGTCTATTGGCTCAGACACGTTGGCATGCTTTAGAATGACCACAGTAACCTGGCAACACCGGGTCAGTTTTAGACCAAGTCTCCCAGGGTTGGTTTGTTTTTCCCTAAGATTCCTGTTAATTGCTGACTCTAGCAGCTACGAGATGGAAGGATATTGTCCCTTGCTGCTAGATGGACTAAGGCCACAGGCTGCCATCTCCCTTTGAGTTCTGTGTGTGTGCAGCCTCGTTTTCATCTAAAGATGCCCACCTGTTCCCAGTGTGAAGGGGTGACCTGCAGCCTGTGTCCCTTCTATTGATGGGGATGGTAGGGAACAGGCTGAGAGCCCCTCATGTGAGATCTGCAGCAATAACTCTTCTCCCCTACAGCTACCCTTCCCCTCTCCATTTCCTGAAAGCCCTCTGGTGTGTCTCCCTAACTATTTACCCTTCAAAGATGCTCCTAACCTCTCAGGGGGTCTGCCAGACTTTTTCCTCCATGGAAAGGGGCCGCGGGGGGGTGGAGTTTGAAGACCTCTGGTTTGGGTACATGTGATCAGGAGCGGTCTTGTGTGCAAACCAAACAGTCCCAACCAGTAAACCAGCTGCAGTGTTTTAAGAAGGGCCGATTTCCATTTCCAATGCTAAAAATAACTGAACAGAGTGGGGAAAAGTGTGAACAAAAACTTGGCATTCAAGAACACTTCCTTAGTCATAAACCCCCCACAAACCTTAGCTATTGTGTGCATTAATGTGACTCACTAGCAGAACCTGCCTATTCGTTAAATTGTCTCCCCTTACCTGCCACAATTTATAATAAAGCTATTAGACCCATGAACACACTTTTATTGCTTGTTTTGAGATTTACAAAAGAATACAAAACCAAGCTTTCCTGCTACTAAAATATAACACACAGATTTCAGTATAAAAACAGTTACAAGTCTTCAGTTACCCTTTTGCTGTGAGAATTCCATCATGTAGTCTTGTCTTCACACTGAAAAGTTGATAGCAAGCACACAAAAACACCTTCAATTAATTGGGGAGGGATGCAGTGACAGGCCAAGTTGTCACCTGGATTCACTTCAATTATCAGAAATCTTGGTTCTGAGCGGTCAGAAAATGAAAGTACCAGATTCCTTAACTGAAATCCTGATGTGACAAAAATCACTACCCTAGAAGTAAAATGTTTCAGGAGACATATCGGCCAACATTTTCAATCTGGGGTGTATTGCTGCATAAATTCACCTTGTGCACCCACATGTGAAATGCTGAGTAGAAAGCATAGTGAGCAGAGCTTCATTCTCCTAGAGTATTTCCTGGAACCCTGGGTCTCAGGATGTCTGAGTCGTGGGTTTGAAAATATTTTCAGGCGCTGCACTGCTCCAGATGAATTTACGCTCTGACCGTGAGAAAATTCAGTCTAACATACAGCAGGGGGAGTCAGTTATTTTTTTGTCAAGGTCCAGACTCCAAATAAACTTTTTTTCCCACACTGCAATAACTCTAATAAGTAAATAAGATTTCAGGGTCTGTTCAAAAGTGTCTGGTGGTCCAGATTTGGTTGATGGTTTCCCTATTGACTCCCCCTGCAGTATAAAATCAGCTTGTGCCAAGCTCTCAGCAGTGGAGGAGGCTAAGTACAAAATCACTGGTGTGTGGGTGTGGGGCAAGTGGGGGGGTTGGTGCATGGCTCTATGCTTCTGATCAAACAATGCGTGAAGACAAACACACTTTCTGTTTGATGTGGCAATGTGCCCAGTGCCCTCTCCCCGACAGTAGAGAATAAACAGGATGGGAAGTGGGAGTTGGAGCCCGTTCCAGACTCTCCCTAAGTAGTCTGTACTGCAGAGCAGTCACACATTCCTATATACTACACTTCCTGGGGACAGAGAGAGACTGTTTAGGTCTAAAACATTCCTGGCCAGTCATGCTTGCAATCCCAACCAGTGCAGCACTAGGGCATGAGAAAAACTGACTGGACTTCAGAAAGATCTTCAATGAGCTATTATGAAAGTGACCATTGTCCAAAAACAGCCAGAAAGGGGGAAAAATATTATTTAAATAAAATGTTCTCAAATCTAAATGTTACTAGTAACTCAGGGAAAGGAATTTTATAGTATTTAAACCAACAGAGTCTCTTTAAATTAATTTAACATCTTCCCAAAAATTCTTATTATTGCATACTTTTTAGCAATAATTATTACATGGTTATTGTACACCAAGATACGATAATTATCAGAATTAAACTAACTCTAAACACAGTGAAACTATTCCCGACCTTGATCCATTAGAAAGAAAAAAGTTTGCACCCTTATTGCCATCATATATATTAACTAGTTCTCCCATGTATGAGTCCTGTTCCTTTTAAAGACATTTAAACGTTGACAGCTTAAAACTAAATTATGCCTCTTCCTTTGAGTACTTACCCAGGGAGAGACATCAGTTACCCATTCTCAACCTACCATATTGTTTAAAGCAAAAGTTTGCAAGAAAAGAGAAACTTCCTACTTTAAAAATTTCACATTTCTTTAAAGTTTGTGCACAACAGTAGTGACACACACCTACCTTTACTTAAGGTTTCTATTGCTGATAAATAAAAAGTCAATCAATGAGGCGAGCTGCTCCAATCTCTTTCTGTATAACTAATATGCCACGTGGCATCGTTGGCATTGCTTTAGTAAATGACAGTAACCCAACTGTTCTAGTGATAGAAAGGAAGTGTAGAGACATGTTCTTCACACTTGGTGGCTGTCAGGAGAACCAGCCGAACAACAAAGGCATGCCAGCTTGAAGGCAAATCTCGGGTTAATACAGTTAGGATCTGTTTAAAACACAGATATAACAGCTTGGGAACGCCTACATCATGTTACATGGAGCGCTTCCTAGATGCTGGGAGGGGGTACACTGGGGCCTGCACAGTCCGAGCCCAGCAGGACTAGCAGAGGCAGGAATCCTAGCTCCCTCCACCAAGATGATGTGTACTGCGGCTGGAAGGCGAATGCAGCAGCCCACTCCTCCTCTTCCTTTTGTGCTGAATCACCTTCCAGATCCCCCTAGAAATTTACGATGTGGGCCTGAAAAATGCCGTCATGCTGCTGCTCCAGCTAAAAATGCAATGGGGGGGAAAACCCACATTAATCAATTCTGTTGGTAAAAGGCATCATCACCAGTGCAAACAGCAACCACCCCAGCTGGGTCCTTTCGACAAAGCAGTAGTGAAAGACAGCTGTCAAAGTGCCCTCCTGCCCCATTCTCTGAACTGCAATAACCATCACCACAAAGGGTACTCTCTGCCCTTTGTCTGGAACTTGACTGTAGGTTGTTTGGGGCAGGGACCTACCTACCTAATTCCATATCTAAGAACCACCTAGCCCACGTCTGGACACTGGATATAAATAATCATTCACTGGTCTCTGAGGACAGGTGCACTGCTGTGCCGTTCACCCCCCAGGCTCCCCTGCGCTGTTCACCCCCCGCCTCCCCTGCCCTGTGTAAGAATTCCTGGCTGGGTGGCAGGACTGTGATAGAGGCAAACTGAGACCTCCCTGGCCTTCATTTGTATGAATCCCACCAGTTTATGGAGTGAAGTGCATTGGGGACTCTTCGTGCTGAAAGCACTGAATGCATGCAGCAGACGCAGTGTTGGGAATTGTAGTTCCCAGGGCTAAGCCCAGTCCATGTTCTTATTTCGGCTCTGCCACTGTCTTGCTAGGAAACCTCAAGCCTGTTGCTTTGCTTGGCTGTGCCTCAGTTTCCCCCTACATCAAACAAGGATAAATAAGCCTCAGCAACCACCAGGGGTGTTTAGTTAACACTGCTGAAGAGGACTGGATCAGAGAGAATACCTCACAGTCCTGTTTTAGGGGGTAGGCTGGTTTCTGAGCCAGTGGTGGCTTCTTCAAGATGCTCCGCTTTGGAACCACAGTTGATTTTCCCACCCCTTCATCTGGGTCTTCGTACACCCCAGCCAAAGCGTAATGCTTCTTCCTCAGCTCGCCGAGACGAATTCGCTCGTTCTCCAGCTTCTTCTCTAGTTCTAGCACCTTCACCTGCATAACAAGAAGCCCTTTACTCTCTAATCCCACACCACTATGATCGCTCTAGTCATAGGCAACAGCAGTCAGAGAAGGGGACCATTCTTCCATCACATGATGGTTTATGACCCTCTCGGTCGGTCATGGCTGTTCTTTTCCAGGTCTGTAATGGGGCCTAAAGCTCTTAACAGTATCATAGGGATTTCCTCCCCCAGAAATGCAGCCACTTCTGGGGTAGAACGTGGGAGCCATTCTGCACCAGGATCACCATACAACAAGGTTAACTTTAGAGTGAGCTTTAGGAGGGGATGTGAAGAAGACATTTTTGCTGTTGACCCACAATCTGAATTTTAGGCATCTTTAGTGTCCCATTCAAATTCAATCTTGGCTAATACATTCTGCTATGTACTCCTAGTCTAGGAGACTGAACTCTTTCTTTGGCAACGAGACTTGTATTGCTTATACTGGACAGGCAACAGTGTCTGCTTAAATCCATACCAGAAATTCTCAGAGACTAGTTCTGAGAGGATAGCTGGACGCACTCTTTGCTAGATCAGTAAAACCCACCCTGTTTGCCTATTCTCAACAAGGGATGCCATACCTGCGTCTCCATTTCTTCCTTCTTCAGTTTGATTAGCGACATGCCAGAGAAATCCATAGTATCTTGTGAGGGGAGAGGGAGAGAGAGGGGAGGATTATCCTGTAGCTTACAAGGATCATGTCCCAATGATACAGAGCAGAGCTAGCTGGACACACACAATCTTTCCCACACACACACTTCAAATAGGTGGGAAAAGTGCTAGTTAGTGTGTTACTGACCCGCTCTCTGTGTCCAATCTACAGGTGATGCAAGTATCTCTCAACCCCCAGTGCAGAGTCATGATGACTCTAGCTAGATCAACCTCTAGCAGCTCAGACTTGTTCGATCCCCCGTGTGTCAGCCACGATGGCCGTTATCACACTAGTTCTGTGGAAACCTTATAAACAAGAACCAAATATTTATGGGAAAAGACAAAAGTTTGATCCTGTAACAGCTATTTTTCTCTTAGTCACTGTAGAATTTATTAGAAGTCATTTCCTATATTGTGTCTCGATTATGGAATATTTCAAATTAAATGAATGCTAAACTATTACAAAAGTGACTTTTAAAGGCCAATCGCTGAGAAGTTTTAAAGAACAATTGTAGCTGGTAGTTGGAGTGAGACTGCAGGATGATGACACTCATCTCCTCCTGACTGCACTGCAGTTTGGTCCTGTAATTCGGTCCTGTAATTCACCGTGGGTAGTTCAAGCCTGCCTGAATGTTTGGTGCCTAGACAAAGCTCCTAAGATGGCCCTGTGGAGGCTGTAGTAAGAGCAGTGGTTGTAAATGGTGGTAAAAATGATTGAATATGCTTCCCAGAGCCCAAATAGAGGCATAGGTCTCTGCAGGCCAAGAGCCCAAAACTCCAGAATGTGAGAATCCCATAGCACTTACCACTGAACTATCACTATATTCTCCTCCCCTGGACATGTGCTTAGCAGACAGCGTATAAAGGATCTGCTCCTCTGAAATGTACATGTACTGACACTTGGAGAGCTTGAAGTTCAGTGAGCGTGTCCTGGGGGTTTCAGAACTATACAATGCTCTGTTTACACCTCACCTTTGTCTTCGATCTGCTCTTGGCCGGACTTAGTTGAAGCCACAACATTGGCAGCCATTTCATTTACATTGCGTGAGCACTCCTGCAGTTTGCCCAGGTTCCTGCTGTTTTTATCAGCTTTCACCTGCAAAGATCAACCAGGTGCTTTCAGAGTTACTTAGCTACAAGGGAAATGCAAAGAGAGGCCAGTCTTTTGTATACATGCAAACACGCTTCCAAATGTGGGTGTGAATAGAAACCTGAACTCTTTAGATTCTTTTCAGAGCTAAATGAGACACAGCTAAACTCCTCCTCCTGAAATGGAAAAGGGGCATGACATCATTTGCTTTTGTTTGAAAGAATCTGGTTATTTTAACAAATAAAACCAGGAAGACTTGTAGCACCTTTGAGACTAACCAGTTTATTTCAGCATAAGCTTTCGTGGGCTATAGCCCACTGCATCAAGCAGGTTAGGCCCAACCTCTAGGTTTTGTTTTTAAAAGGTGATGTTTTTTAATTTTTTTAATTTAAACATTACTGCAGCAGATGCTGCTAGACCATAAGAACCTGAAGATGAAATGGACTAGAAGCAAATGTGAAATTGACAATTTTATTTTAATTGTCCAATGTGACCAAAATCAGTGAACTAACAAAGCATCCATGGTGAAAAGTAAAATAAACTTTTAACATACTTTTAGTTTTACTCAGCTAATGTTGCAACGCAGATAAAAGAACCGAATATCTATCTACCTAGCAATCATTTTTAATATTTAAAAACCCTTTTTATCCATATAATTTGGAAAGGTGGCAGAAAATGAAATATACAATACAGAGCTCTACAGTTATTTATTCTGGGGTTTTATGTTGGTATCAGAACTCTTGCTACAGAGTCAGCTCAAAAGGAGAGGCAAGAAGGTTTTATATCCTCTTTTTAGAAGACAGCCCTTCTGGAGATGAAGGACTCAACATCACACTTGAAAAAAAACTATAGTTAAATTGAAAAGTAATAATTGCTCTCCCAGAGAAAGTTTTACTTAACCTGCACTGAGAGAGCACTGCACTGGGGAGGCAGACACCCCCTTCCCGCCACACTGATGTCTAGATGTGTCCCCACCAGAACACCAGAGGAGATGCTTGTCTCGGCTTTACACCTCTTTCTCATGCATTTCTATTCAAAAGTTTACCTTGGATGCAGCCACCAACTGGGCTGTGCTGGCTGCAATCTCATGGGAACAGACAATCAGTTCTTCGTATTTGCCTGTATGCAGGACCACTCTGTCTGCAGATTCTCTAGAATACAGATCAACAGGGAAGTCTGATTAGAGACACCTGACATAAATTTAAAGTAGAGAAGTGCAAAGCTATTTAACCTTAGAACTCTGCATGTGGCTTTAAATTACAGTGAGCAGATGTCCCAACTGGACAGTCCCAATGTTTGGGCCTCTTTCTTATATAGGCTCCTATTACCCCCCACTCCCTGTTCTGATTTTTCACACTTGCTGCCTGGGTCACCCTATTTTAAATAGTTGCTTGCAAAGCTTTTCTTTGGAAGAGCTCACGTGTAGAAGAAACGAGCTAAAACCCCAGAGTTTAGAAGTACTTGAAGGGTGTAAAAGCTGAGGAAGGGGATGATTAGAGTGGTCCTGGATTCAGGTGAACAGAAAATGAAACTTCCTTGCTGTGAAATGTCTTAGGCTGTGGAATATTCTCCCACTGACCCAATCCTACCTTTCACGCCGATCAGAATGGAGGTCAACTTCTGGCAGGACTGAGTCCTACATGATTATGACTATTTCGATTGTGGTGACACCCAAAATGTATTCAATATTTGCTAACAAGAGGAAGCAAAAATCCTTCTCCTGGGACAAAGCTTACACTCCAACATCTGTATTATTAGGGGTCAGTGACAAGGGGGAGGTGGGATAGCAGACAGGAGACACTCACTGGTCAATTGCTTGAGGGGTTTGGGTACAGAGAACTGGGATCCTACAGCATATAGTCTATTTCAGGGGTCTGCAACCTTTCAGAAGTGGGGTGCTGAGTCTTCATTTATTCACTCTCATTTAAGGTTTCACGTATCAATAATAAATTTTAATATTTTTAGGTCTCTTTCTATAAGTCTATAAAATACAACTAAACTAGTGTTGTATGTAAAGTAAATAAGGTTTTTAAAATGTATAAGGAGCTTTATTTAAAATTTAATTAAAATGCAGAGCCGCCCCCACCTCCCCGCGCAGCCAGTGGCCAGGACCTGGGCAGTGAGTGTCACTGAAAATCAGCTCGCGTGCCACCTTTGGCACCCGTGCCATAGTTTGCCTACCCCTGGTCTAGTTGGTCAGCTCTAAATTCGCAGCACATACTCAGAGTACTCTCCTGTGACGTGTGTGAGAAACATTTCCCACCTGTGACTATTTAAAACCGATAGGCACTGCAGATACCTACACGAGTTGCGTGGCTCCCCATCCCACAGCTTTGGAAGCAGAGATCAAGCCTTCCGTCCAACGGGAGTTCTTCGCATAAAATTCTTGTGTTGTTGCTGCCCCCTGTTGTCATGAAAATGTTAGGTTGCATTTAATAGGACACACTTTGCACCAGTTTTTAACGAAGCAATCAACATGTCAAAATAGATGTCACGTTTTCAAATTGTTCTTAAAAGTTTCAGCTCCCTTGAATACACCATACAGAGTGCGTCCCCGGGCACGGTGGTCAAACAAACTTATGTGACCAAAAACATAGAACTTGCAGGTGAAATTTTCTCCAAACTGTGAGGCTCCTAAATCCATATCCTGGTACCTAGCCAGAAGTGGCCCAATTTGCAGAAGAGCTGTGCCCAAAATCAGTGGGCACTGCAGACACTCCACATCTCAGACAAATCAGGTCACATTCACTTAAACACCTAAATCCATCATTCTAGGCCCCAGGACTGAAAATTTTGACTTCTGTTTAAAATAGACCAGATTGAGTCATCGCAATCCTCTGTACATTGACCAGGCTTGTTAAGATGAGAGCAGACATCACCTAAAAGCACAAGTCATGGATGCCTTTCTCAATAAACACCCTACATTTCATAGTGTACAGTCTGCTTTAGCAACTGTAACGTTAGGTTAATGTTTGTGCAAGTCGAGCAATTTTTGAAAACAATTCCTGCAGTATTTCATGTCAGCCCACAAAGAGGCATGGCTGCATGGTCCCAAAGTGAGCCTTACCCTTCCACTTTCGACAATCTCCTTCTGCAGGTTGGTAGATGTCATTACGAGAAGCCTAATTGCCTGAAACAAATCAAAGCAGACACCCTTGTTTTACAAGGATTTTATAAAGAGCGATTGCTCAGCCAAGTTACACCACATATTTTCAGGAATTTTAACGCAGGTTTAATATCAAAAGTACCAACCTTCATTAGATCAGTGCAGGAGTTCAAAATTCTGTTGGAAACAAGACAAAAATATTTAGCAAGTTTGACTCAGGGAACATTTAGCATGTGACCAAAATAAAATGGAAATAAAACCAGATCAAGGGGAACCCGGTTTGAGGAACCCCAGAAAACAGCTTCAAATCAGATGCAGCAATATACAGTACATGTAGTTTTGCAGTAAAATACATGTTAGCCCAGCATGTTATATTGGGGATATGCTTTTTCCACACACTGCGTGAGATAACATTTTGCTTGAACATAAGAAATCCAACAGTGCTGTTGTACAATAAGCGGTGATGGTACAAAGCACACGAAAGGCAGGTTGTCAACAGAGCCATCACTACACAGATGGCTTCATTTAAAGAGAGCCATGTCTCCATTAATAGCTCTTCCCGCAAAAAGAGAAGCTCCAGATTCCACACCTGCTAACTCTCCCTTCGTTGACGTGTTTTACTCACCTCTCATTCACTTCCAGTTTAACGCCAGAGCTTTTATTTCTGGCCTGATTCATCATCTCCTGTTGAGAAGACAGGAAGAGGTGGTTAAAAATTGCCACCTGACTGGCGGTGGTAGGAAAAAGAAAGGAAGAGGGTTTCTTGTCATAAGATCCTCTCAAATGAACTGACATGGTCAGGTCTGAGAATTCTGGATCCCTGTCTCTTTCAGGGGCACTCACCTCTACTGGGACTCAGGCTAGAAGTCGGTCACACAGATTTCTGATTTTTTCTCTGCTAGACTCATAGACTTTAAGGTCAGAAGGGACCATTATGATCATCTAGTCTTACCTCCTGCACAATGCAGGCCACAACAGAATCTCACCCGCCCACTCCTGTAATAAACCCCTAACCTCTGTCTGAGCTACTGAAGTCCTCAAATCATAGTCCACGGTCTTCATCTCACCTCTATCCTCCTGACAGCATCTTCAATAGCTGCTGAGGTGGAGGCCATTTCCTTATCAACCATATCACCCAGCTCTTCTTGCTTGATGTCCAAGCTTTTAGGTCTCAGCTCCTGGCAAAGGGAAGAAAGCGACGAGCCAGCATGAAATCAGGCACCAGGATAAAAACGTTCCTAAAGATTTCAAACAACTAGCAAGAATCTCTCTTTGGCCTGGAAAGAGCAAAACCCCAAGAACAAAACTCTTAAGAGCTGGGAATGATCCAAGTGAATCAGAGTCTTGCAGTAAATATATCAGAGGAATCTCAGAGAGACTCAAAGGGTCATACAGGAAGTTTGATTTTCTGTTTAAAGAAAACACGCCCAAAACAGGGACAGAACTACACTTCACAATGATGCCATTCTCAGCCAGCAGGAGTGCAGCGGTACCTTTCCAGAGTGCGCAGAAGGCAGAAGAGCTCATTGTTCTATAGGTTAGTAGCATATCAAAGTATAATGCTAGTGGGGATTTGGGGGCAGGAGGGTGTATGTGGGGTTGCAAGTTTTTCACAGCTTCAGAGAGCCAATTATTGGGCTAAAATAACTTGATCTGGTCTCAGGGTATTTCCACTACCCACGATCATATTATTTCAACCCCTATCAATGGCTCCTGGAATTAAACTAAAGCACACGGGGAATTTAAAAAAAAACACCAAATACAAAAATTGAGATATTGGACTTTGATCAGGTTCCTGCAGAACCCAAATGCACAGGAGAGAGAGATTCAAATTAGATCTTAGATCAGGATTGTCTCCCAAGCTGCGCTTGTACAGCCCCCAGCACAATAGAGCTGCTCCTAGCTAAGGAGTGTGGGTGCTACAAAAATACAAATAGAATTAACGTGTCAAGGCTCCAGGCTCTCAACAACATAATGTTCGTTTGGGGTTTGGCTTTTTTGGTCTAAAAAGAAAAAATAGCCATTGGTTCCACATTCTTATCTAGACAAGATCATAAAGAATAAGACATGAAACCAGTTCCAAAAGAAGGTTTCCTTTTCTTCCAGCCAGGGCTTGGACTGCTGGCCGATAATTCAATGCACACTCAGATTTTAAAATGTTACCACATACAAACCCAGAACTATTGCCCCGTGGTTGTAACAAAAAGAAATGAGAGGGGATTTAAACACAGAGCAAGAGAAAAGAGGTGACGGACTAAGGGAGGCTGGAATACATCACAGATCTGGATTTATGGTGTAGAACAGTGAGGTGCGAGGGGCAGCCATGGATGGAAGGGGAGCGAGTCCCTCATGCTAGCGCTCACCACAGCAAATGCATAATTGTCTGCCAGTGTAAGACCCAATGGTGGGGTCCTTTGGGGGCTGGCTGGTGGTACCAAGAGCAAACGCCCATCAGGACGAGACTTGAGGAGGGAGCCGTTCCGGGACCTGGCATAGTTATTTCCGAAGAAGGTGCCATGTCTAAAAGCCAAGCCAGTCCCCAGCCTCGGGTAGAACAAGCTAGACGGAGTCGACAGACTTTCCAGCAAGAGAAAAAAGTGAAAGGTGTTAAGCTCCTTGCTGCGAAGCACTAATCTGCACTCATCGCTAATTAGCAGAAACCACATCCCTGCACAGCAAAAAGACTTAACTTTGCCGCTATAAATAGAAACCAGGAAACCACCAGGCTTCGCCACCGCCCCAAAGGTAGAGGAAGCCAAGGGGTGCTACTTGCAGACGCTATTTCGTTTGCATCTGAATCATCTGAGCATCCTTCTCCTTGCATGTCTCAGCCTCAATGAGTCAAATCCATTCCCGGTGTGGCTCCTCTGGATTGGATGGAGTTACTCCAGGGGTGGATTTGTCCCAAGACAATGATGTGTATCTAAGATGAAGTGCTACTCCACGAGTATATCCCCACGCCGAGGATCGCCCCCTACCTGGCCCAGTTGAAGGATACCCTGTAGAGTTCTCCTCACGTCCTCCGGGTTTGCCTGTCTCAGCAACTGCTTATCCTTCAGCTCGTTCAGGTACTCCAGACTCCGATGCCCACAGGCCCTGCAGGTTTCAGTTAATTCTGACAGGAGACAGAATCTCAGTTACAGCGAAGAATTCAAAAAGAATGCAGACAGTTTGTTTCCTCTGTGCAAGGGGGTGAGTGGGGATGGTCTAGTGGTCCAAGCACTGGACTGGGGGCCAGGAGGTCCCAAGTTCTAATCCTGGCATTGACACAGTGACACTCTCTCTGGCTTCTTCCTCAGACATGTTAGGTGGGTTAAGCAATGTTTGTAAAATGCTTTGAAGAGTGTGATCTTAGTGTTAAGTACTACAGTCGAGACAAGAAAATAAACAACCAGAAAGACCACTAGCCATAGAAAAGAGTCAGGTGAACAAACAAGATGAGCAGAGAAATAGGGAGGCAGCGTGGCCTAGCATTGGACTGGAGCTTGGGGGATGCGAGTGGCTCTGCCACTAACTTGCTGCATGCCCTTTGGCAAGTCACATTGTTTCTCTGGGTCAATTTCCCTGCCCAATCTTTGTCCATCTTGTCTAGTTCTGGGGCAGGGACTCTCTCACTACATGTTTGCACGGTGCAGCCCTGATCTTAGCTGATATAGCTAGATGTAAGTGTCATAAAAAATAAGGGACAGCCTGCTTCAGGGAAGATGCATTCATTCCTGGCAAAGAAGGACGATTGCCCGTAACATTCAATTAGCGCATGTCTGGCCAACAGAAAGGAAGATCTACTGAAGCCTGCACCACATTTAGTAACTGGAGAGAGGCGCTTAGTCAGATCTGCCCTCCCCAGCCCTAACCACCTTGTAGTGAGTCACTCAAAACCCCTCCATCAGACAGGAACCTTCCTGCTCATCATCAGACATGCCCCACACGTTGCTAGGGCCGCAGCAGCACGAGAAAGTACCAGCTGCACATGCATATCGTCTTTCCATCAGCCAGGCGCCCACAGGAACAGTGGGTCCTCCTCAATCCTGCATTCCATGTGCGTTGTGGGGCCCCCAAGAGCCCAATGCACCAGGCAAATGGAGGGCGGGTTGTTTTCAAACCTGCACCAACCTCTGGCATCTGCTGAGTAAATGGAGCTGGAAATCTGGGCAGCTGTTGAGAGCAGGGGTGACTCCATGAACTAGTCACTACAAGGTCTTAGAACAGATGTATTAGCTGGCTGGCTCTCAGGCCACTGTCTGCAGCGCACAAGCTACCAGCACCCTTGGCACTATAGGGCACCAGGCTGGCAGAGAGACCAAGGCCTGACTGGACCACTGAGACTGAAGTCCCCAGGTCCCACTAGGGCGAGCTCTCATGTCAGGCTGGAGGCACCTCAGCAGGGTAGTGGGGGGATCCTGCACTGGCCCGGGGCTGCCCTGGGAGTGGACAGGATGCGGGGCTGCCCGGCTGGTGCCAGTCTTCACTGCTGCGGGATTTTTGAAGGCGCCTCAAGCAGGTTAATTACTCACTGTCAGCATGGTCAGTGGGTGCCATGTGGGACGTGGCGCTGCCATTCACGATGGCGTCGGCGGTCAAGTGAGCAAACTGGGCCAGCGCCGCCACCAACTCAGTGGCATCTAGCGAAACAAAGAGAGACAGGCCACAGGGTGAGCACTGGACACTGAAGCTCTCACGCAAAGGTCCCTGCACCACAGAAACGTTTCGGGGACCATTCTAGGTGGGAAGTTGCCTGCTTGGCGGCCATCAGCTCACCCTTCTCCTCCCCTACACCCAGCGTTTGTCAGCTACCCCCAGAGCAGCAAACGAGGGCTAGTGTCCGAAGCACCAATGCTCAGAGCTGGGACTGCCCTGGTGAGCGCAGACCAGGCCACGCACCGGCCTGGGAGCCAGGGACTCCTGCACCCTAGTCTGAGCTCCAACACCAACCCACTGGGTGACCCTAAGGAATAGCACCCCGGCCAACCTTTCTCAAACAGGGGCCTGACGTCGAGGCCAGAGGGATGTCTGCACCTAAGTCACTTGGCTCCCTTTGGAAATCCCACCTGTGGGAGCCTAACTATGGATTTAAGAGGCTGAACAATTTTGGCCTTAATCCCTCCAAATCTCAGCGTCCCCCTCTCTGGGGACAATAATCCTTAGCTCCCAGATAGAGAGGTTGGGACTTGACGATCCTGAACACAAGAAGAGCCTCATTAGTTAATTCCTGTGCATATATTAAAATGTGCCTGTCTGAGCTCTGGGCTCGCAGGCACTCTCCATAGGCCCAGCACACCCCACGCTCCCCAGAGAGCTTCCATCGCTCTCACTGCCCAACTCCCCCACCTCCCTCCTGCTGGACTTGTCCGCTGCTTCCAGGGGGGAGCCCAGCCTGTCAGCACTGGGGCAGCGTTACAGGGTACTGACCAATTCATTTATACCACACGGATTTCACAGACACATTAAGCACATGGAATTCTTCAAGTCTGGACCAAATCGCGGCAACCACGCCCCAACTTCCTTATCTGCACATTTGAGACGCGCCCTCCTGCGGGACTGGCCTGGGTGCCAGCTTCCGATCCGGACACACAGCGCCCAGGTGCCTTTACCTGTCATGTTGGTCACATACTGCGTGTGCCCATTCTCCAAGGAGTTCACAGAGTCCAGGGCTGCCTGTGCTCGGCTGATGAGGTAATCTGCAAAGACACCCAGGGTCTAGTGAAGGTGAGGAAGGGATTATGTGGGACATGGGTCTGAACTAGGCCACAGACCTTTCTGAACAGCCCAAAGCTTTGGAGAGTCTGGATGTTGCAGCTAGGCCCCTATCAGGAGAATTAGCCCATTCCTGGCTTTATGGGCCACTGTCCTAGTTTGACTGCATTAGTGAGAGCACATCTCCGAGAACTGAGCAAGGAGTCGCAATCCAATCCAGGGCTGAGCCTTTATTTTGCCACAAACACTTTTGAGTGCTACAGTTATCCTGAGAGGCCTCCTGTTGACTGAAGCCCAACACCCCTTCAGCCGTGACCGAGCTGCTGCTGCCCTGAGCCCCCGGTTCAGAAAGTCCTGCAGCTATTCGGCACCAAGAGCCATTTCCAGACCTGCCTCTGAGCCAGGCCGCTAAGCCTGAGCACCCAGAAAGACACAGACATTATCACGGAAAGCGGAGCTAAAAAACTGTGCTGCTGAGGCTTGGCTGGCATCACCCACCTGCCAGGGAGCAGGCACAGAGCCAGCTCACAGCTGCAAAGCTCGACTTTCCTTGGCTGCCAGCGGCCGTCATCCGAGCAGCTCCCTACCTGGAGAGCTGGTGCATCGGAGGTGCAAGGGGTCGTCCAGCTTGGCAATGGCGTCTTGGATGATGTTCTCTGCCTCCTTCACTGTCCCCTGGAGCAGACCGAACTGGTCATCCAGAAGCTTCTGCTGGAGGCTCTGCTCCTGGTTTTTCTGTGGGTTGTAAACAAAAGACATTACACACGCTGCAGGGTCTCGGTGTTGCTCCCAGCCTGCGGCTGCAGAAATCGCTTTGTCCACCTCTGCAATAATCACTGCTCCTCCCAGGAGCTCAGCAGGTTTTACAGATAGTGCTCCAGAGGCTGCTGGGAAGTATTACCTCCATTTCAGAGATGGGGAAACTGAGGAGAAAAGGTAAAGTGACTTGTCCAAAGCCACATAGGGAGCCTCTAGCAGAGCCCCAAATGGAAAGTAGGGTATGTCTACACTGCAATTAAAATCCCATGGCTGGCCTGTGCCATCTGACTCGGGCTCACAGGGTTCAGGATATGGGGCTATTTAATTGCACTGTAGTTTAATTGCAAGCTGGAGCCTCTCTTCTCTCCTACTTCTGAGCCTCACCCACAGGGTCAGCCTTCACCACGCAGCCACACGATGCCACAGTCCAGGAGAGGGAATGAGAAACGGGCTGCAGCAGACCAGGGAGTTATCCAGCATGAGGCCAGAGGGAATCGTGGGGATATTCAGGAGGCAAAGATGGACTTTCCTTGCAGGATCATACGAAACCCAAATTAATGGCAGAGTCAAGAACAGACTCCCAGTTCACTGCTCTGACCACTGGGCAATACTCCCTTCCAGAAGGACAAAGATGTGGAGGGGCTTCGTTTACTGCTGGCTGCAAATCACCTGGAGATCTGCCCAGGAGGGAAGCTGTGTCACTGCGAGTGACCATTCAGGCCGGAAGGGGTTTGCCGTATTGGCCACGTGACCTTCGCAGTCTAACCGCAAAGGTGATTTCTTTGGCATTAGGTAAATTAATTCCACACTGGCTATGCTTCCTGCCCGGCTCTTTTCTCTGCATGCGCGTCACTCGGGGCCCCAGCAGGTGCCGAGGGATGCTCGGGAAAGGGGCTCCTGCCCTGAGACCCTACACATTTCTCCCCAGTACCTTTTCCATGAGTTTGCCCTGCAGCTCCCTGATTTCTTTAGCACTCTTTTCTGCCTCCTGGTTCAATAGCAGCTCCTTCTCCTGGATCAGGCCCTTTACAGACAGCAGCTCACACTCCTTCTCGCTCACCGACTTCCTCAGTGAGTCCTTCTCAGCATGCAGGGCTTCCACCTGGGAGTGGAGCTCGGAGCCAGCCTGAAAACAAAGCAGGAAGAGTCAGGGTCTCAAAACTACTCACACCCAATCCAAGCCCTCAGCACAAATTTCTGCCTGCTCCACTATGCACTGAGTACCAACTAACCCCCAGGACAACCCCTGCCAGCCAGCCATGGGGGATTCTTGGCCTTCTAAAAATCTGGGAAGGAGTTTAGTGCTCATAGACAGCAATGAGGGACCCCTCCGATTATCCAGCAGCAAGGCAAGCGTCCCTCAGACTGTTCTCCTGGAGAGACTAGCACAGGAGTGGCATGAGATCACCACGGCTTTGGTCTCTCAGCTGGTTAGCACCAAGTCTAGTGGTGGCTTCTGTGAAGAAGACATGCACCAAGTGGGAACATGCCTGGGACCCACCAAATTTATGTACACGTGGGCCACTGGACAGCCAGCCACAGCGACTGAAGTCAGTGACCTAGACATGAAAGATTTATAGCCCACGATCAATCCCGAGACAGCCCATCCCCATACAGCATCTGAGGTGGGATTCTGTGCTGCCCACAACTTTAAGCCATCTTTGTGACCTCTGACTCCTGGGCTGCTCCAGGGCTGGACTGGCTGGGAACAGTCCTGAGGGGGGATCTGTTTAAGTTACAGCAAACTCCCAGGGCTGTCTCATGGGCCCCAGCTCTGCCCCGAATCTCTGCAGCGCTGCACGCTGTACCCCAACCCATGCCCACTCTGCTGAGACGTGCAAAGAGGGGCGCAGGAGGCAGCTCTATGGCTCTTACACAGGACCTGTGCTGTGGGACTCCGCCCCTGGAGAGAGAAGGACCTTCGAGGGCCCCATTATGCCATTCCAGCCCTTTTATTCGCAATAGAGGGGTTGGCACAAGGGTGATGCTCTCGGGGTTTATCCATGTTCCTTATAGCCCCAGTTCTGCAAGCTGAGGTCCAGCTACAGCCTGTGCAGCTGCTGCAGTATATTCAAGTTGCCACCTGGTGGATTGCGCACTCCGGTTTTAAGGAGTGGGGGGTGGGGAGATCGCCAATCAGCAGGACTGGGGTAGGAGCAGTGGCCTGGTGCCCCGTGGGTCTGAAATGCTGCCTAAGAAGAGCGGGAAGTCTGCCAACGTCTTGTGTGGCCCTCTACACAAACGCACAGGGGCAGGCATCCATCAGCTTCTCCAGCCAGTCGCAGGGACGCTGGAAAGTCCCTCACAGTTGCAATGCATCACCGGGCACACTCTTCCAGGCAGGAGTCTGCTTGGAGTCCAGTTCCCAGCGGTGCTGAGCAGCCCTGACCCCCTGCTCAGCACCTCAAAAAAGCAGTTCCCTTCGTGGGCACATTCCTACCATCTGGGCCACGTACCTGCTTGGAGTGGCTGAGCGAACTCTGAATCTGGGCCAGTTCCTCTTTCTTGGCTTCCAGTTCTCTCTTCAGCTGCTCCATCTGCAAGGTCTGGTCTTCAAGCTATATTTGCAGACAGACAGATGGGAATCAGAGAAAGCATCAGGATAGCTCTCCAGTTTTACTTCTGTGCCCATTTATACAATAGCTTACTACAGCTCTGCAACCAGGGGGCCCCGGGCCAGGCAGGGCAGGGCAGAAACAGGAGCTTCCATTTTCCAGAAGTGACCAGGGATTTTATTGGGCCCAGTTGTCAACGGGCGGGTGCTCGGCACATTCTGAATACCAGGCCCCTTTAGGGTGCCAAGCTGGGCTCCCATAATCTTCAGTCACATCTGAAATGTAGAGCCACTCTGGAGATTTCATGGACAGACGGACAATGAATCTGAAGGAGATGTGCGTGAAATGTGCCTAGAAATCAGCTGACTGCCAAGGAATCTGGGCAGCGACAACCTGAGAGGCACAAACCCAGGTCGCTAGGAAGGGTTGGAATCACTAATTGCCCTTGAAGGCCGAGAGCAGGCTAGGTACTGGACACAAGGAAGAGTATCGATCTCACACGCAATGGGCTAGTTGGACAACTTCAGTCCCATCTGCTCAGGCCGCTGGGCTGGAAAATACAAACGCCAGGGGCTGATTTTCCAGAGCTGCTGAGAGCTCCCAGCTGCCACTGACCTCAATGTTCAGGGCAGGCTGCGTAGGGGCTGCAGATGCTCAGCACCTCAGAAAAATTAGGCCAGAGATGATCACTTGGTCTCAAAGCAGCCTCTTATCGTGTGGCTGCCAAACCAGCTGGACACACACCATTTTCAGGCACAAACACATGCACAGTCATTCTTGCGGGAACAAGATCAGCCCTCAAGGCTATTTGGGTTAAAACCAAGGCAGAGCTTTGGGCAGCAGGAGACCTACCTTCATCTCCGACTCCCGCTTCACCTGCTCCATCTGAAACGCCAGCTGCTCTTTGACACGAGCCACTTCTTCCTGGCTCTGCTGGGTGACCGTTAGCTGCTTGGCAGTATCTGCATTCTGAGCACAAGAGAGGAGGATTGGGGAGCTGTTTTGGCATATCTGGGGTGCGTGCGTGTGAGGGGTGGGGATGGGGAACATCCAAGCACCACTGCTAGGGCTGAAAGCGTTTCATGGCTCATTCAATCCAGTCGAATCAAATTCCAATGTCCAAATTCCTCGTTCGATCCTTCGCCTTCTTACTCTGGCCAACGAGCCTTTGTAGGATCTGTGTTTTAGACAGCACCTTCCCTACACAGTACATATCCCAACATGCTGCAGGTAACAGAAAGAGAAACTGACCAGCCCGAGCAAAGACAGAGGGGGTCACGGAGAGACGTAGAAAGGCTGCAGATGGCAGGAAGGGGCTCTTGAATTAACAGTGCCGAGACTGCAGGACGAACAGAAAACAGGCCAGGGCTAGACTGGCGGCGGCAGCAGGGGCGTGGAGAGAAAAATATACAAGCTGATTTCTGTGACGCCCTCTTGCTCCGCTAAAACCCCAGCTCTCCTGGAGCCACTCAAGCCAGGCCTCACCTTTCGCAGCAGCTCTGCGTGCGTGTTGATGAGCTCGCTGTGTTTCTCTTTCAGCTTGGCATAGCGCATTTCCGTGGCGCTGGCTTTCTCTGGCAGAGGGAAGAACATTCCCAGTGTCAGTTACACCCAGAACTCCTCGCTTGGCACTGTAGCAATTCTGTACTAACCAGCCTCCTAACCCAGACCTACTCACCACTTTGACATAAGCAGCTAATGGCATTTCCCTTAAAAATGTCTGGTCAAACACTCTGCAGCTCCCTGCAGGGATACTGCAGGGTTTGGAGCGGTTCCTGACCAAACAATGAATGGCGACAGGGTACATCCTCTCCACAAGGGACAGACCCAACACCACAGCCCTGGATTCAGCCACCCCTGGGCAACAAAGGTATATTTTAGTTCCAGGCCCCTCAGCTCACACTCTTCTCTCTGGAGTCTCTGAAGATGTCACCTACTTTCAGCTTCAACGTAAAGCCCCTGCGTCCGGCTGCTCTCCAGCTGTGCCCTCTGCAGTCGCTCCACCTCATCCCGGAGTTGTTCGTTATCCACCAGAGCTTTCTGCTTTTGTTTCCGTTGCTCCTCCAGTTCGGCCTCCAGGCTGTTGATCTGGGCCTTGAGCTGCGTGATGTACCGCTGAGCCTAGAGACACAGCCACCTGCAGTTACCCCAGTGATTCAGCGAGCCTGGCACGGACTGAGCACTGGACTGGGGGCCAGGCACTCCTGAGCGCTAGGGGTGGCTTTGACAAGGACTCTAACAATCGCCTGCCCTGGATTCCCTAGAGTCTACATAGGCCTGTGAAGTCCTCAGCTGACATATTAACACCCACACCCATGCAATCTGACATGGGATCTCTGGGAATGGCCACTACATCCAGCTGGAGAGGAATATATTTTTGTATCAGCAAAACTGTCTTCCCCCATGTACACTGAGCCGCTCAACTGGCGACACATTCAGCGAATGGATTCAGGCCAGTCAGCCAGCCGTGGTAATCCAGAAAGTTCTAACATGAGTGGACACAGTGCTGTGGCATGGGACAGGAACTGGTTCTGCTCCCATCTCTGAGACTTTGGGCAAGTCAGGCTCTGAGCTGTCATGCGATACAAGCCACCCCATCCTCTTCCTCCTCCACCCCAGCTCGCTGCAGCACCAGGTTTTACCTCCAGTTTAATTTTCTCTAGCTCGGCTCGAAGCAAGTCCACTTCTTTCTTTAGGTTTTCGATTTGGAGATCCCTGGGAATAAACAGTGAGCCTCATTACTAGCCCAGAAAGCATCCTCCTCCTCCTGGCATCAGCTGACTGCCGTCCCCCTCACCTGTCATCCCGAACACCATTGGGGGGGCCAAAGGTCTGTTCAAATATATCCGACACGTTCTGCAAAAGAAAGATGGCACCCAGTTAGGCTCAGCCCTTCAAAGTGTCTGACAGGGCTTGGCCTAAGTCCGACTGGGCCTCGATCGTCTGGAAACCAGTCACAGGAAGTCTGGGAAGCGGCCAGGTTAATATGTTTTGCACACAAGCTGTCAGTAAAGCGAGAGACAACAGTTACAAGAAGCCCAATACCCTGGTTGCGGGAGAGAGCACTATTCATGCCACTTACTCCCCACTGAGGCTCATCCACCCCAACACCTTCCATGACAAACCAAAGCTCTCAGCCTCCTGCCATCCTGTTTGCCACTCGGATTGCAACGATGTGAAAAAAAATAATCCCCTTTCTACCACCATGATCCTTGCAAACATTGTTAAACATCAGTGTCCTTTCAAATTAGAAGGCAAGGAGCTACCTAAATCACCAGGTCTGCATCCCATGCTGCCATCAACTTCCCTGCCCTTCCCGAATCCTCACACTCAACTCAGCCATATTATACAGAATGATACCCGACCTCAGCTGTAACCAGCTGTTCAAAACAAGAAAGATGTGGGAGGAAAAGAAGTGTCCCGACTAAGGTGTCCAGGAAGACTAACAAGGCCAAGACCAAATGTCTTGTCCTTCAGCACAGCTACACAGATTGCCGGAAATGCTGCAGAAGTTACTGTACATAGTTCAAAGAAGAGCATGTGGCTTGCTCCAACTCCATTTTTAAGCATCACTCCTAGTTTTCAGGGTCTTGGAATGGACATTAACACAGACCTTTCACACTCTAGACAGACTTTGGTTTTCTTGCCTTTCCAACACACCACTGAGAAGAATCTCTGAGCTCCCACCTGCTGTTCCACTGGAGAAGCCGTACTGATCTCGATTAAGTTTTCTGGTTCTTCGTCTTCAGGGGCCTCCTCGGGGATGACAACCACTGGTTTCACGTGCTCTGCCAGGGCGGACGCCCGCAAGAAGTTAGGGGGGCTCTGTCAAGACAACAGAAAACCAAACAAGATTCACCCGGTTGTGGTGAAATGAACTGAACGGTGCACCCAGAGTACAGCCCCAGTGGGTGGGGTGTGTGTGTGGTACATTGCTAGATCAGGAGGGTACCAAGTACCATCAGGACTACGTTCTGTTAGTGTACAGGAGAGAGGAAGATCGGAGTCCAGTGGTTCTCACACTATGGCCGATGGGCCACTGGCATTCACAGAGCCATTCCTGGTGATCTCTGGAATTGAACACCTTGAGAACCAGGCAGCAGGGGCAGATCCAATAAGCGTTTCGCTCTCTCTTCCAAAGTGGCCCACTGAGTGAAAACAGGGGGAACCCCTGGAGCGAACAACTTCTTCCCTGCTGATTCTCCATGGTGCCTGTTGCATGGCTGCCTTCCTTTGAAGGTCAATAGGAACATCAAGACCCACTTTTCATGTCTGGCTTCATTCCAGCCATCGGATCAGCCACCACTCCCTCTCTCTGAATGCGGAGCCAACTGCCTCTCACAACAATCAAGGAAATTCATTGCTGAAGCTGAAGACTTCAGACCACTGAACTAAAGAGACTGCAGGACACAGGACACACTCCCTGCACTGCTGTGAGCACTTGCAATAGGCAGTCGTTATAGGGAGATTAAAGCTCAAATGGGGCACCTTTAGCTCTGAATTCCCTTGCTCTTGGACTTGGAGGTGCATTTGGAGAGCCATGAGTTGCCACTGGGCAACTGAGAACAGGGTCACCTGTCTTCTACTCTGCAGCGCCCGGCTTGGGTTGCTGGTCCTCCTTCTTGTTTCATAGACCTCACTACAGCACTCTGCTTCCCAGGCACCGCACACCCCTAACAGGGACAAGGACTCTGTTCCTGGGCACTCTGTAAAGAATTGTGTACGTGTCTGGTTCCAAGTCAAAAGACATCAGCACGCAGTAAGGAAAGCGGACGGTACCTCTGGCAGCCTGGGGATCTGGATGAGCCGCTTGAAGTACAACATGTCTGACGCCCTTTTAAAGAAGTTTTTGAGGCTAGAGAGAAGAAAACGGAAATCATTAAAACGGGAGCCGTGGTGAAAGGAGCACTGGGACCCACTGCGAGTCACTGCCCTGCACTAGGCACCCTTCGTTACCTGCGGAACTGCTCATGGAACCGGTCTCGGTGACCTTGCAGCGTATCAGCTGGCAGACCTAGAACAGTGGAGGAGATAAAGGAATTACCAGTCCAGCCTGATAAACACAGCAGGGGCTAAGTCAGCACATGGAGCCCAGTACCACTCAATGCATCAGCTGGGAAAGGACCTTTCTGTACACCTGATCCAACTAGCTGGAAGAAACTGCCCAGGAAATACTGGGTGAGAAAGAGACCTCTGAACACTGGAGAAAATGTACTAAAATGTGATCTGACACAAACGACTTTTACAAAAGTCCAGGCAGGGTCAAGGTGTTAACGCCAGTCCCCAGAAGTTTCCACATTTGGAGATGCAGTTTAGTTAGTGATGCCTCAATGGGAATTCAACCTGTTGCCTTCAGAGGAAAGTGACACCGGAATTCTGCTGGGTTCTACCCCAGCTGTGGCTGCAGCTGTTGCAATATCCCTTTTATGTCTCCTGGACACTGGAAGGCTTAGCTAGCGAGTGCTTGTGAATCATTTTGAGCTTTCGGGGGGAAGTTACTCTCTGAGTCCAAAGTGTTCAAGAAATGTACATTTCATTCAGAATGTCCATAAAAGCTTGGCCTGGAAATTGGGAATGCAGGGTGAGAGACGGCCATTGGGGTTCCAGCCAAGCTCAATTTGATCTTTTAATCCAAGTGGGAAGCGTGATGCTGAAAGGAGACGGGGCTCTGACCCTCTCACATTTCCTGGGAATGTCAAGTACTTGGGTTCCCAACCTCCAGGTGAAATCAAACCCTCCCTCGCTGCTCCCTGGAGAACCAGGAACAAAGCAAATACTGCAAACAAGGGAACTAGTCAAAAAATCAGTAGAGGAAACAAGTGGACTATAGTCCACAATCAGAGCACATACTTTATAAACCTTCCAGACAAACAGCCAAGCCTGATAGTGTTACTGAGCTGCCGGGAAATGAAAACTAAAAGCTGATTGCAGGGAAAGGTGCTCTGGGGTTAAAGTGTATCTTTACAGTGGGGGAAGGGCCTTTAAAAGGCATCAGAATCCCAGGCATAGGAATGACTTGTTCAGCTCTTGTTCAGCTCAGAACTGTCACCTGCAGATCACGGCTTTAGCTCTTCCAGCAAGAGAAAAGTGAAACTTGGCCCATGAAATCAAGCAAATGGCCTCAGTGAGAGACCATCATGAACGGAGATGTTTGCAAAATGGACCATGGGGCACCATGCACATGGTTCTCATTAGTTATCTCGGGGTTTAATAGTCTAGCTGGCAGCCAGACACCAGAGTAAAAGGATAGATGAATGGCTCACGAAAGGAACTGTATTATCACCTACCAACACTCAGTGACAGCCAGCTGCATGCACAGACCAGAGCCCGCTCCAAACAAGCACCATTTCTAAATGTAGCCATTGCTAGAAGCGTTACAGCTGTTTCCTGACTATGATGCACCGGGATTATTACTTCCAGAACCGTATTCTAACAGCAAGCAACAGACGCCCTGCAGGATTAAGTCTATGGCACAGAAAAGAGAGCGCCTGTCCCCACCAGCCAGAAAATTGATGCGAGAGCCCTGCTAACACCTTGGCTGTCAGCCAGTATGGGTCTGGTCTCAGAATGGACAGGCCCAGAAACAATGGGATAGTGAAACAACAGATTCCTGGATTCCAAGGGCAGAAGGGACCATTAGCTCACCCAGTGTGACCTCCACAGAACTGCACCCAGTTCCCCAAGTCCCCTGCTTGCACAGCCGCATGGCTCCCCCGTCCCAGGGGTAGTGCACTGAATTAGATAATAAGCCGAACTGAGATAATAAGCTGAACTGCCACAGGTGCAGTGGTGTCTACAAGTGGCAGAGTTTCAGGAAATCGTGCACAGGGGCATGACTCACATGCGTGGAGCTTGAACATTAACTGGACGGTGTAGTGATAGAGGTGGCTGCAGTCCTGGATCACCTGGATGAGAGGAGCCAGCCGGCACTGAACAGACGACATCTGAGACACGGCCATGGCGGTGTTGAGCTGCCTGAGAACTGCAGGAGGAAGCGGGGTTAGGACTTTCTCATCTAGGAAGAGGTCCAGTTAAATACAGGCTGCCCTGTTCAGGCAGGAGGGAAGGGTCTCACTGACAGGTGCCCAAGAGAGGAAGAACGGCCTCCTGGGACACAGGAGATCTGGCCTCTAATACTGGGCCGATCACAGACAACTCCTGCCTGCGTCTATCGACTGCTCCTGGGTAGCATGGGGATCAGAGGGCGAGACCTGCACAAATGAAGTCTTTACCCAGCGTCAGGTTACAGTGCGACAAGTTAAAGCCAGTGCAGTGCCGCTGGGGTGGATAGCGAGATCTTGGATCAGACAGGTACAGACGCGGTGTCATTCTGGGGAAGCAGCACAGGGTGATCCTGACTGAGCCTGCAGCTGGAGCGCTGGTGTCTTTGTTTACTCACCTTCCTGCTACCTGGATTACAAGGCTTTATAATTAACTACAAAGTCCATGTCTCTACCCACCACAAGTGGAATGAACTCTTGGTCCACACGCAAGGCCAGTGCAGCTGAACTAGACCACTGAGAGCAAAGCAGCCACCCCTCCTTGTGCTCAGGACTCTCAGAGCTCTTCCAGCTAGTCAGAGTCACTTATGAATGGCCCCGGGTCTCTCCAGGGGCTGGCTGGCACTAAGCACTTGAGGTTAAAGATACTAAGGCCGAGACGGGCAGAACCTCCCTAGCTTTTTATTCTCAATGTAAGACACCTGTTCTGGCCCACACTGATCCACCTGCTCAGATATCTCACCTCAAGCAGCAGCCAACATTTGATGCTACAAAAGGAAGAGGGGGCAGGTAACCAATTGTGAAGGGCAATGAGGACAAAGAGGGTATAAAATTCCTTCCTGCTCCATGCTGGAATTGTCTCATGCCCTGACCCATGCGACTGGATAGCCACTATTGTCGATTTTGTAACTCCATGTCATCAATGGTCAGAAAATTATTCATTTCTTTTACAGAAATCCAGCCAGAATATTCAACTTCCACTTCCTCTGTGTTCAGATTTAAGTATCTGTGACTATAAAATGGCAGTTTTAATCCCCCCACACCCCAGCATAATCGGATCATTGACAACCATCTTGGAGGAGACAGTAAGAGAATCAAGTGTTTTTAGTTGTTAGGGAAGTGAAGACCATTAGAATAAATTATGTTTTCTGCCCCCTCTCCAGCTGCACGTTTCTGGCTAGTTAAAAAAAGAAAAAACAAAAATTTAAAATCATCAAAAATTCTTTCAGAATGAGACTAGGCAAGTAACTAAAAGCAGCCTCGCTGTTTCCACATGCTGAGGCCTTTAGCTCTCAAAGAGGACATTTCAGAAAGGAAAATGAATATTTATAAAGAATACATTACTGATGGCAGTCTCCGGTTTATGAGAATAAAAACTTTGCGTAATGCATGTAATTAACATCTTTGTATCAACGAGCAATAATGATACATCCTTTCCCAGCACTATCTCCATGGTTTGTCATCATTCAGAGCCAATATAGGCTTGCTACAAGCAGTCAGATTGTTAAGTATCTTCTCCAAATTGGCCTGTTTAGACAGTTGAGAGGAGAAACTGAGAGACTACTTTAAAAACCTCTGCTTCTCATTATTAGACGAGGAAAGACTTAATTAATCTTAACTTGATTACTGACTGAGAGGAGAAACTAACATATATCAACCTGGGGCCTGGAGAAAATACCCCAAACAGTAGGGACGGCTTCGCGTTGCTTACCTGACTCTGTGAGTCTGAGTTCACAGTCCATGTAATCAAACATCTCGATTGTGAGCTGAAAGCTGAAAAAACAAAATCCGCCCCCTCTCATGTTACATGAAGAGCAAGGTCAGGATCAGCATAGAAACCCTTATTAAAAAGATGCTGACATATTGTACCTTGTCGTAAGACATCTTCACAACATTGTCAGCTTCCCTGTTCAGACGCCAGCTCCAGTCATTTATTGTTACTATCAGCACATGGTACCAGGGATAGCAAGCAGGCTATAAATACTAACCTAACTGCCACCCAGCAAGTGAAAGGATTACTGCAGTACTGGATATACTCTTGGGCATAGTGCAGGAACAGTACACAGCGATCCACTTGGGGGCCATGACTGTAGGGTGGTGTCTTATCTTTAGTACTGCAGTGTTGTTAATGGGATGGAAAGCGTTCCTGCAGTACTGACACACAAAACTTTCTTCCTCCCCCATCCCTGGAGAAGCAGTTATGACTACATCCGACATGACATGATGCATCTGACGAAGTGGGTATTAGCCCACGAAAGCTTATGCTCTAAAAAAATTTTGGTTAGTCTTTAAGGTGCCACAGGACTCTTTGTCACTTCTGCAATTCCAGACTAACACAGCTACCCCTCTGATTCTTGAGTTATGACTATGGCACTGTATGCCCTTTCACCAAAAAATACTTTGCTTCACAGCAAAGGCTCTCAACCACGGTGGTAAGGCAGAGGAAGGGGCATGTTTGGGGTCAAGAGCACAGAACGCTGTCATCTCTTTCCCCCAGCATCGGTGTACAGTCCACAGAGAGAGAAGCAGATTCTCCACCCTTACCCCAGCCTGTGCTGTGCTACAGGGTCAGCCCCTTCCTTACAGTATGCAACTCCCTTCTGGAGGGTTCCCAAACAGAATGGGATGAGGTTGGGAGTGGAGCCACTGGGCTACTTTTCATTGCATTCTGGTGCACACAGAAGAAGAGAAAGTCAGCCATTGGCCCCTAGAGACTTCTGGGAAGCAGCTATCTGGGCGTTCTTACCACAGGGTCCTGGCTGCCTTCGGCCTAACAGATGGGCTTTGGTATCGGGATCAAGGAAGTCAGAGGAATGTCCCTATTGGGCCATCTAGGCAAACCCTCCCATCCCATCCCAGCTTGTTCCTGACAATGTCTTCTCCACAGCTCTGTCCAGTCTTCAGAGACAAAGAAAAGGGCTTCCACAACTTCCCTTTGGAAAGAATCTAACAGATCTGACTGTTTCCCAAGGCGCTGCTTAAGATGACAGAACTGTGGAGCCTGCTTTTCAGAGGTGCTGAACCCCCATGACTCCACTGAGAGCTGCAGGTCCTCAGGTCCTCTGAAAATCAGGCCCTTGCTTATCTGCACTTTGGCCCATGGCTGATGTGGATTCAGGCTGAAGTTCTCTGCAGGAGGAGGATCATCAGCATACTCTCACCTTTACACTCAGCACCATCTTGCCACTTATAAAGGATGAACAACAGTGTCATTCACAGCTCACGCAGCACTCTGCAAAGGTGCTTCTGTGCAAAGACGCTGTTTGTCTCACTCAGATTTATGATGCATTTTATGGCTCTATTAATCTAATCAAATAAGCTGGCCTCTGTCTCCAACTCAGAGCACTGTGAACTTTAACGAAGGGTATTTCATTAGCAGGATACACCATTTACATGAATGGTGCCCAGGACAAAGAGAGTCATTATGCTTTGTAGAAGGTTTTAAATACCTAAAAACTTACATGTTATTCACGTCTGTCCCAGCTGCCTTTTCTAGCACCTCATCCGTCACTTCTAGGCCTGGGGGAAAGTCAGGATGCTTGAAAAAGAAAAGTCTTCATAAATTTAGTAGCATTTTTTCTGGCAGTTCCCACACCTCCACTGCAGACACATAGGCACATTTCAAGCTAAGATCCCTGCTGAATCATGGCTCTTCCTACTCCAGTATTCACACCCGCTCTCAGAACAGCATTAATTCAACAAATAAGAGGACAGCGGCCTTGAAGCAAAAAACTGCCAAAAGTTTCAGAGGGGACAGGGGGAGGTGTAGGAGAGGGCATTACCTTGAGGTGAAAGGATATCTTGGTGAGTAGAAGTTTGGTATAAATATTCACAAGCTGCCCATATCTGTCGTGCAAGTGCCCCTGCCAAGGAATATCAGGAAAACATTACAAAACTTGTGGGCGATGCTGAACATTCATCTTCCCACCCAGCTGAACAGAACTCGACAAACAAAGAGAGGAGCGTCTCTTTTGTTGGGATAAATAGGTGCAGCTCTGCTGAAGTCAAGGGAGCGCCACTGATTTCTGCCACCGGAGGATCTGGCCTCCAAAGGACCGGGAAGAAAAATGTCATTGTGGGCATAGTAGGGTGGGACCTTACACGCCTCTAAATGAGCTCTCATTCACAAACATGGAATTGCTGGCTCAGTTCCAAAGGGGAAATCACTTCCAGTCCCCTGACGAAGGTGGAAGAGACTTTCATTTTATTCACAAGCCAAATGCGAGAAGAATATGGACAAATTTCAGCTTAGGCAATTACATTTATAGCCTACCTACCCTCTCCCATCCCCTCCTACCCTCCCTTTGCAGAGTCTGTCAGATGCTACAGTCTCTCCCACCTCCTGTCCTAAACTCCCACAGAGCTGCTGTGTAACACAAAGCTCCTGTGCTCCAGTCACACTTCAAGATGGCCGCACTTCAACAGTGGGTGAAGTGATCCTTGCTACTTGGGGGATTACAGCTGGGCGTTAAGGTGATGGTTATTTCCATAGTACCCAACGACCACCCAAAAGCCTTCGCACCACAGCACAGAAACCTTCCAACACCCCACTCAGAAACAAAACATTCACCAACAGACACCCCCGCTACCCGCCCTTCACCAAAGGCCTGACAGCCCTACTCCCTTTTCATTGTAAGGTCGTCAGTGGCCAGCACAGTCCATTGCTCCAACTCACCCACAGGTCTCCCGTCTCTCGGATATTACTCCGATATCTTTGACAGTCTTGAAGAACCTGGGGAAAATGGCAGAGGGATCAGACATGCAGCCTGTGTGCTCAAGAGCTGGGGTGGCGGGGGAGAGGATCAAGACAAGCATGACCTGAAAGGCCCCGCTTAAGCTTCAGTCTACAGCCCCCTCTCAGCCCCGTCTGTTGCACCATACAGATCTGGGTTTGCCAGTTCCCCCTTTGCTGCCCTATTGTGAGGAAGCAACACAAGGAAATTCCAGGGGGAAATTTTAACTGGTTCAAAGCGGCAACGAGATTTTTGAATGGAGGAATGGCTATAATGGTCCCGGGTCCCCTAGCAGAAACCAGAAATGGATCCCATTTGTCCCAGAAGGTGGAGACTCAGCCGACGTTTCAGTCTAAAAACAATGGGGCTGTTCAAGAAAGAGAGGTGGACATACTCAAAGGCTGTGTTAGAAGAGAGCACCTTAAACACAGTGATGCATTTTGGGAAGCAGATCTAGTGATTAGAATAGGGAACTAGGAGTCAGGAGACTCAGGTGCTAGTCCCCCTTCTGCTTCTGTGACTTTGGGCCAGTCACAAACTCACTGTGACTCAGTTTCCTCAACTATGAGACAAGAAAAATGACACTCCCGTTCAAGACGTGCTTTGAAATCTACAAGTTAAAAGCACTAAGCAAGTGCCTATGTATCATCATTACGATGGGTGACTGCTTTACTCAGTATGTACTACATTGAACGTAGTGAAGATTAGAAACATTTTTGGAAGCTTACGTGAACTGTTATCTACCTAAGGCTTTTCCTAGGTGCCGTTCACCTTGTTATCCAAGTGCTGAGCTAGTGATCTATGTATTTAAAACCCAAAGCTCGAATATCTCTCAACACAATCAGCTTAACACTAGTGTCTATATCAGCTTCTATGGTTAACCTACAAGCAGCCAGGAAGAAGCCTCCCCAAGCTCACTGCTGCGTCCCAAACCCCTTGCATTAAATGTTAAAAACACAGGGGTTTTTTACTGGAACAGGAGACCCCAGCAAGGCCCTCGGCATCCACAGACCACACAGCTGATCGCAGCCGGGTCTCGCCAGTGAATTGTAGCCTTGTATTCACTAGAAGGCCAGGCGCCGATCTCCAGGAAGCGGCGCATGGAGCAGCGAGGGAGGAGAGCTATGGAATATATGTGAGGTGAACATTAATGATCCTCCCTGGAAGAGTGTGTTAATACACAGCAGAGGAAATGAAGGGAGCTCGGCAGCAGAAACACACTAGTAAACGCTGCAGCCCACGAAGGCTTCTTTAAACACAGAAGACCTTGCACCCGCTGCCCAGACTATAAAATGTTGCTGGGCCAGCCAGACGTGCTTTCTCCTATTTCTGATACCTCTCTTTCCTCTGGCTTTGTAATGTATCCCCAGGACCTTTCTGCCAGGTTGGTGAAGTAGGGCACATGCTCATCTATGATGGTGGGAAGTACCGCCCTTCCATCAGCCAGCAAGAGGCAACAGAGAGCAAAAGTCACCCTCTCCTACACACTCAGAGTCTAACCTACAGGCCCACCAACTGGGAGCCAAGAGTCCTGGGTTCTACTATTGGCTCTGCCACTTACTTGCCATGTGCCCTCAGGCAAGTCACTTTACCTTTCTGTGCCTCAGTTTCCCTCTCTGCCAGATGAGGAGCAGGAAGAGGAGTCTCCTTTATGACGGACTTTGAAAACTACGGATGAGACACGCTCTATGAAGCAGAGTACACGATTATTAAGTGGAAGGGAAGGAGGCACTCACATTGGGATGGCCATCTCTCAGGACTTTGTGAAGAACATGGCAGAATTTCCAGCTGAGGATGGAGCTGCTGGGTAGGGGGAGGCCAATAGCGTAGGACCAGAAAGTAAATGCTCCTTTCTCATGGTGAGTTCCCAGGATAATTCCTTTCCAGATGTCAAGGCTAATTGAACAGGTAGAAACTCAGGGCAGCCATTCCAATCAGACACGCTGCTCATTATCTGTTTCCTGTATCTCAATCAGCTTCTCATCAGGACTCTCGCCTCATCAAAAGAGCCAGGGTTCAGGGGACTAATCATCAACTGATGTGACATTTTCTTTTTACAAAGGGCCTCAATCTGGACCCTGGTGTGACCGCACCCCAGAATGATGGCCTGGGTATAGACTGTGTTGCCGGATGCGCGTGGGGGGGCGGTGGGGCGCGGATGGACGGACATCCAAGTACAGTCCCATGTCCCTGCAAGCAATGGAAAGAGCAGAATGGCCTCATCCCACTTTGTACCCAGCTCCTGCTCTTTGTCAGCGAGTATTTCTCCCAGTGCTGCACTTTTACTGATCGCAGCAAAGACACTGGAACATAGAACACCCCATCCCACATCAAACCAATGTTCTGTCAAGTCTGATGTCCTGCCCACAGCTGCAACCGATGATTCAAAGCAAGGCATTTCTCCTGCCCATCTGCCCCACTCCCCCAAAAAACCCATCACCTATTGGCAAATTCCTTTCTGATCCCCGGGGCAATTAAAAGACACCCTGAAGGGTGACATCTAATTGGGAATTGTGTGATGATGTGTAGGGAAATCTGGCCAGTAGATGACAAAGCTCCTTTTGAAATCTGGCCACAGTCTGGGGCTCTGAGAAGCAGGGGTCACCGTCACTGCTAAGGAAAAGGATACTGCGGGCATGTTTCTCTTTCACTGGCGCTTCTTGTGTATTGATGGCTTTGCTGATGCTCATAGCCTGTGCCGGGAGAAAAGAGAAGATGTCAAAGGCAGAATCAGCGCAATCCTTTTCTGCCAAACATTGTTAGTCCCTAAAAAACTCAGGCACCAGGTTGCTTCTGGATCTTTCTTGTCATTCACTAGACACTGCCTGGCCATATGTAGCATTTGATAATACTCCCAATTTATACACCACCTTTCCTTTCAAACATTCATTCCAACTATTCAGCCTTAGGCCTGGGCTACACTGTGGGGTTCGAACTAAGATAAGCAACTTCAGCAATAACTCAGAGAGGTGTCTACAGAGCAAAGACGCATAACAGCAAATTGCCAATTTCAGAGCTGTTTATCTAGCCATAACAAGCCTTTGAAATGTTTATTTCCTTTCACACAGTAGGTGATAGTTTATTGGATCAACTTCAGTTGATGAAAGAGACAAGCTTTCGAGCTACACAAAGCTCTTCTTTTCTCAGCTTTGATGGCATATCCCTTTATGTCTCCTTACATCAATCTCTCCTCAGATCTCCTTTTGTAGTCTGCACTCCTAAATTTGGAAAACAGGCCACAAATAAATATGGGATTAGCCTCTCTCACACCCATTCCAAAGAACTCAACGTGTAGGACAAGGTGATTAAAATAGCAGCAAAATGCTATGAGAGTGATGCTGATTGCAATCTTTATTAGGTGGATAAACTAAGCCTTAAAAGTTTAACACTTTCAACATGTCCCAGTCTAAATCACACAGTTCTGCTCTGAAGACTGACCCTATAAACAATGCCATCCATTTGCACTGAGTCTCAAGGACTCCAAATCAAGATATACTAAGTCTACAACTAAAGATTTTCAGCACCGCCCCCACCATATTCCTAGTCCTATAAACTCATCCACGGATCCAAGCATGCAAGTTGGCCTTTCTTCCTTCTTGCATGACCAATAAAAGGGCCAGAAGGCTGAATTCCAGCCTCAGCCACATCTGCATAACCCCATTGTCTTCAGTGGATGTGCATAGGTGTAACTGCCCAACCCTGTAATTAGATCTTGGTGAACAATCCTCCCAATAATCAGAGGGGTAGCCGTGTTAGTCTGGAATTGCAGAAGTGACAAAAGTCTTGTGGCACCTTAAAGACTAACTAAAGTATTAGAGCATAAGCTTTTGTGGGCTAATAATACACACATCCGACGAAGTGGGTATTAGCCCATGAAAGCTTATGCTCTAATACTTTAGTTAGTCTTTAAGGTGCCACAGGACTCTTTGTCACTTCTGCAATCCTCCCAATGGTGCACATACCAGAACAGACTCCTGCTCTCTCTCAATGCTACATTAACTTTGCAGGACTAACAGGGGTAAAGCCTTGTTATACCATGCACAGTGCACAGACAGGATACTGAAGACTCATCAGGAGTAGGCCTGGTGAATATTAAGATGCCCATTTTACATTGTCAAGGGAGAGATGCACTTTAAATGCATTATGATCCTAAGGGACTGATCTCATAAAGAACAAGCTTTCTAGTCATGAGTAGAGCAGCCATCAAATGGCCAGATTGAAAACATTCCTGTAACTTTGATTCTTATCAGAGTTTCCTCCTGAAGTTTCCGCTTGTTTTCTCAGAGCTTCAACACAATGACAAACGTTAGGCTGTGGTTTTGCACCACAGATGGATTTCAGGAAAGGTGGTGCATTGATCTAGCGTCAAGACACCTAGGACTTGAGCTGGGATCCCCAAATGAGAGAGCAGCATCTCAACACACACGGCATTCTCTAGCCCTTAGCCCTGCAAAGGCAAAAGGTTAGTGTGTGTCTGGGGAAGAAGGAATGCGAATGTGGAATCTGGTTAACAAGATGAAGAGGTGAAATACTTGTCAGGAGAAGCATCAGATCAGGGGTCAGCAACCTTTCAGAAGAGGTGTGCCAAGCCTTCATTTATTCACTCTAAAGTAAGGTTTAGCGTGCCAGTAATATATGTTAATGTTTTTAGAAGGTCTCTTTCTATAAGTCTGTATAAACTAAACTACTGTTGTATGTAAAGTAAATCAGGTTTTAAAAGTGTTTAAGAAGCTTCATTTAAAATTAAATTAAAATGCAGAGCCCCCCAGACCAGTGGCCAGGATCCGGGCAGCGTAGGTGCCACTGAAAATCAGCTCGCGTGCCACTTTTGACAAGTGTGCCGTAGGTTGCCTACCCCTGCATCAGATGCACCATCCAATGCAAAGCCTGAAACACTCAGCATAGCCTTGAGAAACCCAGTCACAGCCAAGGCTCAGCCCAGTGTCCCACTAACCCCCCATCCCCGAACAGCATTGATTGAGCCACTTAGTTTGGTCCAAAACCATATTTCACAGACTCCCCACGTTAAACATTTGAATGTGCTGCAGATTTGGGGGCAGAGTTCAGGGGCATTCAGCTCAGGGCCCATCTCCAAATTAAGTAGCTTGCTAGGGAAGCGGCCGGATTGTCACAGCTTGTTCCATGTCAGGAGGAGGCCACATCCCCCCTGCCCCACAACTCATATAAAGGTGAGATGTGTGGGATAAACAAGCTCATTTGACCACTAACTCCCCTTTTCTCTCTCATGTTCTCCTTCAGAACAGGAACATTAAAGGCTGCTGCCCAGCTCCTCCTTAGACAGGCCCGCCCAGGACACAGACATTCATTAACTGATTTTGAAACAGAGAGTTTAGCAATGGGGCACTTTAAACCCAGCTGTCCGGGACTCCCAAGGAAGCACTTCAGCTAAGGAATCAACTTGGCCTGTTCAAGCCACCAAGGACATTGAATTGAATAGCTAACCCTCCCACTCAGCTTTAGGAAGGCAGACAGATGGCCTCAGAAGAGAGGTCCAGATTTGTATCCGAACCCACCCAAAAAGGAGAGGTGCCTGGCTGTGAAGGTGGGGAGGGAAAGGGGCTAGCTCAGTCCCAGCTCCAGAAGCCCCGGCCCCTTTGGAGTTGAAGTTACTGCACCTACTAAACACAGTTCTTTGTCAAACTGACAGGCTGAGGAAGCGAGATGACTGGAGCATGACACACCCTGCCTAGGCAGTCACCCCTCTGCAAAACACAAACACCACGGCTGTATGTCTAATGAGCAGATGCCAGTGCAAATACCACAGAGCCAGCCAGCAGGGAAACTTAACCAGGCAAGCTCAGAGGAGGCACTGAACACAGCTCGACTTCAGCATATGTCCCGCCTAGGCTACGCTCCCAGAGCGCCCAGGCGAAAGCGTTACACAACACAGCTCAGTCCTGAGCATAGTGAGACTCTGTTACATTTCCCGGGATGCTGGTATTTCCAGAGTCGGAGGCATTTCATGCCATGTGAGTGTAGGACGATGGGCGTGGGGACTTGAGAATAATTCATCTTGCAATTAAAGTATCTGATGGTGGGGGGAATATCACAACTTGATGATAAGTGTTTAATAGGTTACATGCTATTTATAATCAGTTTTGAGGTTATTGGCCCTTAAATGTCAGGCATATCTGGGGAGACCAACGCCTTGATTCATTCAATTATTCGCATTTCAGCCTGTGATGCGGCTTCATTACATTCTGCTCTCTCAAGCTCGCCAAGGTCTCACTTCTGTAGTGAGAAACAGGGCTAGAATCTCCCCGGACAGAGAGACTTGGAAAAGAACTGGCCTTTATTGCAAGCACGGGAATTGAGTACTGAAACAGGGAGACTTTATAGATGCACTAGTAGAGAATTTCTTCAGTAGCACATCTATTATCTATGACCTGTCCAGAGTGGGATAACCATGCTAACATGGGTATGGGTCAGGAGCTCCTCAGGGCAGGGACCGCCTGTAAAGTGCTTATCACAATGGGCCCCAATCCTCACTGGAGACTCGAGGTGTTACTGCAGTAGAATAACTGCTGCTCTACAAAAAGTAGCCCCTTTGGGCTATTGTAACGTGATGGAGCCACAACCATCTTGTACCGTGGTCTATCCACGCAGAGGCCAAACTGTGTTCTAATCATGATCCTGGTATGAAGTATTTAGAGAGCTCCATAAAGACACCTGCGACTCTGCAAAGTTATTGAAGGTGGAGTCCCCACCCCGACCAGCTTACAAGGACAGAGGTTCACAAGGCCAGGGCTAGGAGATGGGGGGAACTAAGGACAGGATATTGACAGTCTCTCAGAATCATTCCTAAGGCTACCTAGGGATGTTGGTGGTGAAGAAAAGGATGGATACAGATCAACTTGGATTTAGAGTGAGCTCTCTTCTGTGGCAATGGAATGATCACTGATGGGGCTGGAAAAGGAGCTTGAACCAACCTGTCCCATCCAACTCCCGGCAGGACTATTGCTCAGAGAAAAGCTGCATGGCACAGCAGGAGTTAAACAGAGCACAAGCAAGCTACCTACTTCACTGCTCTCCACACAAGGGAAGGTATCAAAATAATCTCACGCTCTCTCCAGTGACCCAGTTTCTACACACACAATGAGTGACCAGCAAAATTAACAAGCGCCTGTTTTTTAAAAGGGAAGAGCTGTGAATAATGGAAGGGTCTATATATGAGAGGCTAAGAGTGCGCCAGATTCTCATGGCTGTTTTATGCAGCAAGGAGGCTCTGGAAAGGTGTCAGCCTGGTGATCGGAACTGGAATGCCAGAATGTGAATGAGAACTTTATTTTTTGATGACGTTCTTCAAGCACCTCTTCCCTGGCAGGGACGTACAACTCAGGCTGTCACACGTCTTCTGCAAAACTCCTGAACCTGGAAACCAGGATATAATTATCTGGGCAGAGAGAGAGAAGCTGCTTAGGAAATGCCATCTTTGCCCCATCATGCAAATGTCCTTCCTTTTAATTCATTCCATGCTTCTCCCATGGAGGCAAGACTCTGTCATCTATCATGCACCTGCATGATAGACAATAGACATTTAAAAGAAAAGAAACAGACAACAGACATTTAAAAGAAAAAAAAAAAGATTTGCTTCCCATCTATCAGCATGTATATAATGCAGCTGCTTCATACACATCCAGCTGTTCACTTGGATCTGATACTTACTGGATTCTACAGCTGAAACTCCAGTGTCAGGCAAAGACTGGAGTAAACATTTCCTCAGTGATGGAGGAGAGGTGAGTTTGCTTTCTTTGGCCAGGGAAAAGGCATTTTTCTTCAGCAGAACAGGCCTGCTTTGAAGGGCATAAAAGTGTTAATTACTGAGCTATTAAAAGGCCTTTCTGAGTCCTTCACTGGGGATTGCATTACACTTTTCAGTTCCATCCCCCACTCTCTTTGGAGCACAGTAAAAATCCAGTGGACGGTCACATCTAGAAAAAAAACTAATGAAAATAAGCAGCTTCTCTTTCAGCTACTGGAATGGGGACATCTACACAGACCAACTAAATGTCCAATGCGAATGAATGTCACAATATCAGAAGGCCCTAATGGCAACACATTTTAACTTAGATCACTGCTGCCTTTGATTTGTCAGCATTAGGGTTGAGAAATTGCACTTCTTCATCCTTGTTTGCACTTAAAAATGGAACTGAGAGCAGTCAAGAGGTGCTGGTTTAAAAGGTTAGTAAAGAGTGCTCAGCACCCTTCAAGATTAGGCCTTCAAGTGGGCTGTAGCTGAGTGCGAGAACCAGCTACTGGTATTAACTGGTTAATACTTTGACAACACTTTGAAAATCGTTTGAGTAGCAACCAGCGCTTTCCTTTTACAACTTTCATTTGAGTACACACAGGCGTAACTGTTTGATGCTAAAGATACCAGCCCTCCCAGCAAGACTTTTTATCCTCCACTAGCTGCCTTAAGGGCTCCTTCCGTGAGTTGCTTTGCTTTTCATAGCTTCAAACAGCATGCAGGCTTCGGGGTAACTTATCCCGGGTAGGAGTGTTGTGTCCGTTACCAAGCGACCTAATGGCTTCTCTTCCTAACCAATGCCTCTGAAATAGTGTGGTGCATTATCCCATCTTATTAATTCAATATAAACAAAACATTGAGGCGGACCCATTTTAGAAGGTCGGGTAAATTGTTTGGAGTCTCCGCCTCAATGTCTGACAAGCTGATGACTCCATAACCAGCTTTGTTTGTTTGTTTTGGGTTTCTTTAGTAGAACATTCCATGGCCAAGGCCTTCTCCTCTTTCAACAGCCCTGGAGGCGGAGGTTCTCAGATGCAGCAAAAGAGCAAAGTAATACAGCCTGCATGACTCATTCATAACTTGGCCCCTCCTCTAAGTCTGCTGGCACTTTTAGCGCTGGTGGCAGCCACCCTCATTATTGGAGGCCACTTGAATGAATCCCCGCTCCTCCAAAGACAGGTAGGGGCGATGTCTGACGCCCAGTATGTGTGGTTAAAGAAAGGTCTGTCGGGTTATTTGCTCAGCATGGAATTTACTTTTGCAGAAGATCTTGATTATTCGAGGCTCAGCAGTCCAGTGAGGGGGGACACAGCCTGCGTGGTTGGCAGGATCTAACACAGGGACAGGTCATGAGCTTGGAGAGAAGAGATGCAGGATTTCTTTTCAGTGTATTTCATGAAGCCTGTGGGTTTAGACTGACATTTGGGCTGTAATTCTAGTAAAGTAGCTAAGCCAATAATTTGATCTAATCCTCTTAACCCCTAAAGTTGATCAGTCTGAAACCTAAGGTAAAATGCACTCACAGGTCCTCCACAGAGCTGCTAACCCAGGGCTAATCTTTCAGAGGGCGGAGCATCCTCAACTCCATTTCAATCCTATGGGAACCGAGAGTGCTTAGCACCTCACAGGGCATTGCAGGCTCAGGCTCCCTTCAACTCTAGCTCAGGGCTCAGCAGCCTTTCAGAAGTGGTGTGCAGAGTCTTCATTTATTCACCCTAATTTGAGGCTTCACGTGCTAGTAATACATGTTCATATTTTTAGAAGGTCTCTTTCTATAAGTCTAAAATACAGAACTGAACTATTGTTGTATGTAAAGTAAATAAGGTTTTTAAAATGTATAAGAAGCTTAATTTAAAATTAAATTAAAATGCAGAGCCCCCCAGACCGGTGGCCAGGACCTGGGCAGTGTGAGTGCCACTGAAAATCAGCTTGTGTGCCGCCTTTGGCACGCATGCCATAGGTTGCCTACCCCTGCTCTAGCTCTTACTATGGGGGTTTGCAAGTGACAACATTTCAAATATGTCACTGGGAAGTAATTTTAGATACACCAACTGTCATGATCTGAATGAGGATGGTTTATTAATAAAAACGAGAGTTACAATGCAGGATATAGACTAATGCAAGAAATCAGCAAGTCCTATGCCAGTAGCAAGCAGTGTTTCTGGGCTGTTCAAACAGGTACAAAGGATTTTATTTTCATTCTTCCTACGTTTATTCAGCCAGTGAAGTCTCTTAATATCCATATAGGTGGTTTACAGTGTGCATGGAGGAAGTGTGTTCGGAACCCTTCCAGCTACAAGGAGTCAGTGTGGGCTAGTGAACAGAGCACAGGACTAGGACTCAGGAGAATAAGGCTCTGTTCCAGGTTGGCCACTAGCCTGCTGGGTGACTCTGGGCAAGTTGCTTCACTTCCCTGTGCTTTTATCTTCCCCATCTGTAAAAATGGGGATAATGGTACTAAGAACCTTTGTGATGTGCTTTAAGAGCCACTGAAAAGAGCTAATTATTATTTCAGTGTTCTGTAGCATTCCCACAAGAACACACCTGTCTTTTAGACCCAAGGGCTCAGTTTCCACCTGTTTTTCCACCTCCATTAAACCACCTCTGCACGAACCTGCTGTTGCCAGTGCCTGTAAATCAATGAGTTAATTCCAAAAGACACTCTGTCTCCCAAATCGGATTACAGGGTCAGCCTAAAACTCCACCTGGCAGACCTAGAGGGGGATGAGGCAGGATTCCATACAGGTGTGTCCTCAGAGCCTTCCCAAGTGGTTTTCATATGGTCACAAAGAACTTACGAGCTGTGCAAACTTTCAGTTCACCTCCACCCTGCATAATAAAGAGAGGATGAGATCAGTTCTGTGTCTCATTGCACAATCATGTGACTCACACAAGTAGCCTCTTTGCTGAGAGGCCAATCATTAGGAGAAAGTCAACAGGCCTATGGATGTGTACAAGCAGGAGAGCAGGATTTGAGCCACTTATGATCTCGTGGGCGGAGGAGCTGTGTTTTAATTTCTCTGGGGGCCGGGAGCTTGTGTTTCAGTCTCTTCCACTGGGAGCTGGCTCTGCGTCCCAGTCAGTCTTTCATAAGACGAGAGCATGATTATGATTTTTCTTTTTGTATTACTCCAAAGACTGAGCTCATTTCTAATTCTGTAAGTAAGGCTCAAAGTATTAGCACTGACGAAATAGAGGAGTCTGTTTTAAACAACAGCTTTTAACAAGCGATTCTTAATAGAAGTGAGAACCTTTTGGACCTTAGTAATTTTGAGTAGAGGAAAAGGTGATGTGAAAACATCCTAGCCAAAACCGTCATTTCTTCTGAACTGATTGATGGAATCCAGCTGCTGACTTTTTGATCAGACAGTTTCATTTTAGATATAAGAATTCACATCACTAAATAAACCACACATGGAAACACATGGCTCACCAGCCATGGCTCACCTAGGCCAGCATTGATCTATAAAGCTTACTGATGGATGGCTATCCAGTGCGAACATGGTATTAATTTGGTGGGTCTCAGTTTAATTTCCAGTGGACTAGTGTCTCTGACCACTAACTGGCATCTTTGCCAGCAGTGTGTTGAGGGGGTCAGGATTAATCAGGCCTGGAGACAGAGACTTATCCTCTCACTCCTGGGGGTGCTCACTTCAAGGAAGCTTGTACACAAGTTGTGTGGCTACAGTGCGTGAAACGCTGGCTGCCCTGGCCATGCTAGAGTGTATTCAGGTCAATTAGTGTAGATCAAAATGAGTGTAAATGTAAGAATGTATTTAGGTGTTTAAACTTCATGAAAACTAGTGGAATGGTCCTTGTATGTGTCTGTTGCCATTATCATGTAATAGCTAACATGTCCATTGTAAATACCCCTGTAACTAAATAACTCATCAGACATCAAAGCAGCCTTGGGGAATGCTAATGAAGAACTTGATCAGAAAAGGTGCTAATTCCAAAGCAAATGGCCACTGTGTGTAGTGGCCTGAGGTCAGAGACTCAAAGCACATTCCTGACTCCTCCTCATTATAGAAGGAAAAGCCCAATTGGGCAGAGAGACTGTCAGCTTATCTTCTGTGAGAAGATATAAATATGGATTCAAAGAAAGATCCTTTATCTCTGAGTGTTTGGACTCTTGCAGGGAAGTGTGCCAAATGCAAAGCAGAGATCCCCAGAGACACCTCTGGGTACCTTGCCATTTTTTGGGGGGAAATTGGCAGTTTATTATATCTCTGCCACCATTTGGATTTACAAACTGTGACTCACCTGTTAATATATTTTACCTGCTTTGACCTCTCAATAAATCTCATTTCCTTTTCTTAGCTGGTAAGCCTATAGTTAACTATAGAATTGGCTGGCAGTGCTGTCTTTGGTGTAAGATCTGAAATACACCTCTACCCCGAGATAATGCAGTCCGATATACTGCAAATTCAGATACAAGGCGGTATCTGTGCCGCGCGACCCCAGCCCAGGTGTCTGCAGCTGGAGGGAGTGGCTCCGCATCGCAGCCCCGACTCCGCACCTGGCCCCAATGTAACACAGTCTCATCTATAATGCAGTGAGATTTTTTGTTTCCCAGGGACTGCGTTATATCGGGGTAGAGCTGTACCAACTGATCTGGGGTAAGCAACTGGTCTCTTGGGACTGGGAAAAACCTGATGCAGTGTGATTTTTGGTTTCAATGATCATTATCACAAAATCCAGATTGTGTGGGTGGCAAGCTAGGCTGGAGAGCCTAAGGGGACTGTCTCTGATGCCATGGTAAGACCAGTATAGTGATCCAATTGTTAGTGGCTTGGTGAAATCCAGTTATAGAACATACCACCAGTTTGGGGTGTCTGCCCTCATGTGGGCACTCAGAGTTGTGAGCTACTCCAGATGAGCGACAGAGGGAACTGTGGTTACCAGGGCTATCAATTTCACAAGCTTGAAATTCACACACTTCTGAAAAACACCTAGAGAGAGCAGTTGATGGTAAGGCTGCTTTACAACTATGTGGAACAAAGCAGAGAAGAGCTCAGAGATGGATGCAGTGCAGCAGTCTCTAGCCAGCATTGGCACAGGTCATTATACACGCACTTTATATGGGCTGGGGCTGACACTCTTTTGGTGACCAGCAGGGATTTGAGGGAGGGAGGAAAGAGATGGGATCTTTTATCTGGCTTTTTTCTAACATGTCTCTAAATCTCTGATTGGGGATCCCCTTATGCGTAATGGCAGCTCTACCCTGAGATCTCAAGGGCCAGTTTCAGCCCCGCTGTAACTGGGTCCAAATCCCTTGTGAAGTTATGCCCTTGTCTGCTCATACTACAGCTGTTACTGGCCCTGGCAGCATATGGCGACCAGGGCACTTAGCAAGGATGCGGATACATTTTTCTAAGGAGCTCATTGCACCCTTCTAGCTACTCCCTGGCAAGGGTGAGATGGCCATCCCACAAGCAGCTGTCATTGATGACACCATGTCCCTCTGGGATCTGCCACTCCATGACTAATAATGGACCATGGAGCTGCTCTGTTTACACCAAGGGAGGGAGGAGTTAGCTCCAGGACTAGACTGGCAAATGTTGACCAACAAGGAATTTCCCTTTTCCCCAGTTCAGTGAACTCATTCCTTTATATAGGCTTTAGCCAAGGACGCTGCATTCTCTGCTTCGATTCGAGACCTGGGCAACCACTCTTCTGTCTGCCCAGGAAGTTGCCCAGCCCTGATGAACATGCAAGGTATTGGCTCCGATCACAAGGCAATGAGACAGAGGCTCATTCACGCACTATTGACAAAGAGTCTCCCTGCCTCCACTGACTAAGGCAGGGCAACACATGAGATGGCTCCAGCCCCAAAGGCTGTCTAGTGGGATTCCAGGTCATCTGACTTCCTGCTTCCACTCTATGCTGTAGCAGGGATAACCTGAGATGCTAATCAGGATGCTATCTGGCATGTGGACACCTGATTCTTGGGAACATAAACACACAAACCTTGATGCAACTCACTAAGAAGGTGTCAGACTCTAGTGAGCTTTAGATTGTGCTGATCTGATCTCAGCTTCAGTCCAAGGACCTGAGGTGAGAGGCTGTGTATTCTGTTACTAATTCCCTGAGCCTTTCTTTCACTCTGTGGAGTGCTGTTGGGTCTTTTTAAACTTACATGTAAGAGATACAAAAACTGAAGCAGAGGGAGAATTTGAAGTCTATGTACAGAACTATGTCACTATTGATCTATAGTCCATGTGTTACATTTATTGTCCAGTCACTCAGGCTTATAACCCAAGTTATAAAGTTCAAAACCCTGAATCAATGATTTAGCTGCTTTAGAGCAAGAGAAGATATATTTGTATTTAGTCATATGGATTGGAGACAACAGCATTAGAAATGGATGGCCAGACCCTCACCTGGCAGAAAGAGGCAGTGTTGCCTAGGAGACAGAATACTGCACTGGGACTCAGGAGACCTGTGTTCCCTTGGCAACTCTGCTACTGGCCTGATAGTGTCCTGGGTAAGACATGTCACCTCTCTGTGCCTCAGTTCCCCCATCTGTAAAATGAGTACGATACTGACTTCCTTTGTGAAGTGCTTTGAGATCTATTGCTGAAGCATGCAATATAAAAACTAGGAATTAGTATTATTAAATGTAAATCTCACTCAGGGTCTGATCTACCCCAGCTGTGGATCTGGCCCTCCAACTTCACACACCTGTCTATTTAGAGCTCTGACCCTGCCTTGTTTGTTGTTGTTTGTGTTCAGCCAAGATTTATCCTTTTGGCTCTTCAGTCCCAGTTCTCCACTGGCCAGTAAATCATTAAATCTGGATGTACTGCCAATGCCCTTGTCAACATCTAATTTCCATGGCAAGAGACCATTACTCATTGAGCTGTCTTGGGAAAGTCAGACTATGCAGGGATTGGAGGACGTCTTTGAAATAGGTCAATTGGAATATCCACCATGAAGCGTTCACGCTCATGATCATCAAGTCCAAGACTCACCATTCACTCTTCCTGAGGATTGTGGTCAGGATTGGCAATTCCTAGATGGATCTTCTTTGGAAAAACATCACAGGGCCGATAGGTGTTCAAATTTTGATTGCTCAACTCTTCAAAGGATACCTTTATGCAATTTTTTAAAAATGCTGATGTGGTTATACAACAGAGCAGACGGGCCACTGCAGCTTATGCCGTAGAGACTCCTGCACTAAGCTCCAGTGGCCCCAGGTTTGATCCTGCCCATCTATGTCCAGGGTCTGTTGGCATTACAACAGCACTAGGAATCTTCTGGTGGAGATGTTTATCTTTGCCTGCCTAAGGAATGCAAAACCCAGCAGGATTTTATTCCCGGCTACACTTTACAATTCCTGGGTTCTATGTCTGCATCCGTCATGGACTCACTAACACCTCCAGCGTGTATGCTTACAGGGATCCTGTCTGGGTAAATTCAGCCCCAAAATGTAGAGTTGGGGGATGGAGGTGTGGTTGGAGAGACAACAAAATTAAGATCAGTGTTCCTATTAAATCATGCTTAAATAATGTAAATGAAAATTTTAATATACGCACCACACAGACACACAAGTAACAAACCAAGCAGCATGAAAGAGAGGATTATTCACATTCCTGTAAATGATCTACATGGGGAAAAATAAGTCAGAGGGGGCTGGGGGGCACAAAGCTACTGGTGATCAGAAACTGGACTGCAGTCATTCTGAAGCAATCTTCATGTGCCACAATTTGGCTCCTAGTTCCAAAGAGTGCTCCAGCATGGGGGTTGGGGGGGAAGGAGTCTTAATCCTGCAAGGTGCTGATGGTCCTCAATGCCCACTGAGAACAGGAGTTAAGAGCTCCCAGCAGCTCAGGATCAGGCTGGAAGACCCAAATGAAAGTGTGAACACAGAATAAGAATTTCAAAGCTCTCCAATCACGTATTCCAACAATAGCCCGAGATAGTTCCACAAGGGTTACTGCCAATAAAAGGTGCTGGCCAGTAGATGTTTCTTGAATCCATTGTACTCCTGGCTCCAATGGCTCCAGACAACTTGTTTTACTAATTGAGTGTCTCTCACCTGGGACAGTGTGCCATACTCTAGACTAGAGAAGGTTTCCTGCTTCTGAGTAGGCTTCCTCAGTCACGCAGCCCAGCCAGATGCAGATGCCAAGGGCAAACTGACATCATTCCAAAGGAAGTGATTCAAGAAGAGGTCAGGCTTATTCAGAGGCAGTCACGCGGCAATGTGGACAGGCATTGCCCTGCTTTGCTCAATGGGGATTCTTGTTTGGAATGGAATGTACAACCAGGCTTCCTTGTGACTGCATGTCAACAAGCACCACTTCCTTTGGGATGGTGTCATCTCCCCCTTGGCATCTGCTCCCAGCTGGGCTGAGTGGATGAGGAAGTCTGTTTAGATGCATAAAGGTGGCTATGGGAGGGGAGCTGTTCCAGGTGAGGGATGCTTTATTTGGAAATAGAAACTACTTGTCAAGCAAGGGGGAAATACCACTGTGACCTCTTTGATATAACAGGTTTAGTTTCAGTCTCTTGGTTGAAGTGCCAACTCTTACAACAGTATTCATCAGTGAAGTACAACAGATCACCTTAAGCAAGCATACAGTAAAGATATCACCAGCACAAAGCTGTGATACATCCGAGAATAGTGCTCATTCTGCACTGGTATCAACTGGACCTCAATGTGATACGCTCTTATTGTATCAACCAAGGGGATGCTCTAATTAAATTAAAATGCCCATCATTATAATTTACTACTTTGAAGGGTTTTTTAAGTTGATGTTTGTTTCAAAAACGTACAACAACTCAGTCATTGGAATTAGTGTTGCATTAAAAGTGTCTTTGGATGGGACAAAGAAAAGATGGCTGTTTCATACAAAGCATACCGTTTTTAGCCTGTGACTTCAGGAATTCACTAAAATGTATTTAACTGATTCAGGCACCCACCCAGCTAGCCTAGGCACACAGTAATTTGTAGCACAGATACATTTAAATGTGCACCTGAAACTTTAATAAATCCTCTCACTTCTATCTGAACTGTTTGTGGCACTAATTATGGGAGCTGGATGAAATTTTTCAGCTAAACTTTTTTTCCCCTTCAGATGATAAATGTAGATTTGGGTCAACAAATATTTTGTGAATTCAAGTCAATTTCGCTGAACTGTTTCAGTCAAAGTCCTAAAATAAAATCAGAAAAAAACATCAAGACATTTTTTCCGATTCAAAATGACTTTTTATTTCAAAATTGCTTTCCACTTTATTTTTAAAAAGTTCAACAAAACAAAGTGTTTAATTTCAGGTTGAACAAACTGTTTAGTTTGATCTGAAACAAAATTGTATTTTTACTTTTCAATTTGCCAATTTTTTAAAAATAGTTTTAGGTTGAGATAAATCAATTTTTAGTTAATTTTTCAGAACACCCCCCACCAAACCCTCGTTATTTGCACAGCACTAATAATGACACCTCCTATCAGGCTCATGAAAATGAAATCTCTTGAGAGATATTTGTTTAAATTAAACAATCTAATTTGCCGAGATGTTAGGAAATTTGGTCCTGAACAGATAAATTGAGTGCATGATCAAAACTTCATTTAAAAAGATGCAATTAATTTGAAATCTTCCCAATATAAAACAAATGAGTTACATTAGTTTTGGACACTAATCTCTTGACAATATTTATGGATTTGGAATACTATTTTCCTATTTTAGAAAAATCTCTCTCCCTCCTGTGACTATGTGAAAGACCCATAAAGAGACTAAGGGACAAACTGACAGTTATTACACTCAAAGTGATAAATGCACAAAGTAAACTGAAAAAGTATAGAGAAATATTTCCTCTCTATTGTCCTTTCAGTTGTTCCAATAGCAGGTAAATCTAACAAAGTAAGAGCTATTCTAGCTGTGTTGGTCCCAGGATAGTGAAATAAAGTGGGTGCCTCTCTCACCAGAAGAAGTTGGTCCAATAAAATATTACCTCACCCACCCTGTCTCTCTAAAGTAAGAACCTGTCGGATTCCTATACTGACTTGTCCAAAGGGAACCTGAACTGCAAGTTTGGTTCTCCCTACAAAAACATAGCCTCAGTTTCCTCAGTAAATGCCAGTTATGCTACAGAATGCACTTCTGGAAGGCATTAATCAGCTACCTGCCTTTCCTGCCACAGCTGGACAAACTGAAAAAGAGGAACATAACAAAGCAGTTGCAAAGTCAGCAATTTTTCACACTGTTTGGTGGTGTTTGCAAGGAAACTGAGGCTAGGCCTGTTTTCATTCACTTTGTTCTAGTTAACCTGGATACTTATATATAGCTCCTATTACTGTAGTACAAAATATTAGTTAGCCAGCGGGACAGGGCAACATGGAGGGAGATTCCTTCCCTTTGCAGAGAGAAAGAACTATCAGAATATCTGGGGCAACAGCTATGCGACAGGAGAAGTGATCAGGTGTTTAAATTATCAGGTTGAGTTAAAGACCTGGTCCCCCACAGCCCTTCAACAGTAGGCCACAGAAGATGCCCTTTGTATTATTCCAAGAAGAAACTGATCAGTCCTTTTTGTCAGGTGACGATGAGAAGGAAATGGTCACTCAACATATTATTATAGTAGGGAGCAGAAGGGAAAATTTTCACGCACTAAGCATTAGAATTGCCACAAGACATAAGTCTGTTTGCAGTATGCGATAGCAGGAGAAATTAAAAATTAAAAACTTGTTCAGTGCTATTCATTCCAAAAGATCTCGGTTTTTTTCCCCAAAGACTGACCATATCCTAACAGAAAGAATTTCCTGAGCAACTGGCTCTCCCATTCACAATGCTGCAGACCACTATGCCTTTCATGTGTGATCACATAACATCTCTAGGGCAACTATAGCAATGGCTTGCATGGAAGCCATCAGAAAAACGTGTTTATTTCTAGCTGTCTTCTGGGTGAAGACATGTTTTGTCCTTTTAAAAGACAGTCAACCATGTCTATTTTTATTCTTCCTTTTCTCTCTCTCCCATTTGTTTTGAAATCTGGAGCAAATCTGCTTCTATTACACTTTGCCAATAGCCAAAGGGGGTCAACTTAACATACTTAACTTTTCAATCCCAGTGTCCATCCTATGCTAGGGTCACAAGTGAAACAGGTCTGGGTTATTGTTTTTAGTCTATGCACAAGAACAGCCTGTGATCTACAGAAGGGACCAGGACAAACACAAAGACCTCTACCTCTATTTTAAAAAAGATTATCACTGCAAGACTTAAGTCATTTGAAGGGCAGCAAAGAACAGCTTGCAGCATGTTTACCTGGCCTGCACTCTGTGTTGATAGAGTACTTGTTCAGCATTCTTTGTTGCTGGTGTTCGTTTAACCTTCCACAGCACCACTGAATTCCAAAGGATTGCGGGACCCTCATGCCCTTTAGCCTGGAGTTATAAAACTTTCTATTCAATAATTTGCCAATATTTGGAGTGTTTACACAGAAGATAACACTGTGGAAAAAGTCTTTTCCTATTATTCTTTAGTGCAATCATTTAAAAGGGGATAGTCCTGCAGCAGCAATCCCAGGCAATTAAAGAGCTAGAGCAGGCCTGCACAACATGCGGCCCAGGGGGCCACATGCGGCCCGCATGGGCTCATTGTGCGGCCTGCGGGGGGGGTGAGTAGGGGTGGGGCAAGCCAAGCGGTGGGGTGGGGGGAAGTGGATGGGGGTGAGGCTTTTCGGCCCGCAGCTGGTTTTTTTGCTGCTTTCTGAGTTGTGCAGGCCTGAGCTAGAGGCTTGATTCCCAGGAATGCTGGTCACCCATTTGAAGTCAGTGAGATCTGTAGGTGCTTAGCACCTGGAGAAGGGGGGCGGGAAACAAACCCTGTGTGCATATTTTACACTTAGGTAAGAAAGAAGCAAAGAAAACCTGTAAAAACCAATTACGTTAGCAACTGTGTATCTACTATGTCAGTGAACTCTTGGATAAACTGGACTGGATTTATTTTATCTTGCCTTAAGCACACAGTATGTAACTTATTCACTACCTCTCCTCCCAAATAACCAAATAGTCGTGCAGTTCCTATGCAAGTGTATGCAGAAAAGACTCCACAATCTCGTGGACCAAATTAGGAGAGATTATTCAATTTTCCAGCAGGAGGATAGAAAAATGAGGTGATCTCAATTAATGCTACTATTTCACATGACTACTGCTTGAGTTTAAGTTCACTTGCTATTTGAGGAAGTGACCCAAAACATATAGTCAGCCACAGGAACATGGCTGCCTCATTATCACTATATCCTACAAAGAACTAAATCAGACTTAATAAAGAACGATATAAGCAGGGGCAGTAGCCTCTCTATTCAGCCTCTCAAAATACACACAGTGAGGTCGACTTATTAGAAACTACTTTATGAATATGAACAGAACGGAAGTCCTTCCTTGCAGCACCATGAGTCTATCTAGAAGCGCAAAGACATATTTTACTTTTATATTATATATAATAATTATTTCTTCTGGGTATGTTTATACCCATATTTCTCTTTTATGGGCAGAACGTTTGCAGAATCAAGCTCTTACTGTAAACACTTCTATACAAACCTCAAAACTTTCTAAGTATCAAAATATATTTTGAAAAGTCTCATTCTACAATCTCTTTCCAGATTTCTTTTTCAGTTTAATGGAGAATCTATTCTATCTTTGCTTATAAATTTTCTATTTGAGATAGGCTAATCAAAATTCAGTATCTTAGCCAATTTAGTGTATTATATTAGCAAACACCTGAATTAGAAATTACAGCTCTTGAAATCTCCCTAGTTATTACATTGAGGAAAACTATTTGATTATATTTTTCTTATTTTAAGCTTTATGCCAATTGACAATTCAGTTATCTATTCCATGTGAAAAACAACAGAGTTAATTGATTATGCCTCCTGAAAAATTGTAACACAGACTTTCAATTATGGAAGGGCTTGAACTCCAAATAAAACGAACAATCATCCCACAAAGCCTGTATTCTTAGCTCTACTCTTTAAATATCTGTATTTTAGGTTATTTCAAAGCATCTTTATATCATATGTTAATTCACAAAACTCAAAACATTTCTATACTTGATTTTTAAAAAATCTCTTATAAAAGGTAGGCAACACATGGAAAAGCCAATTTTTTCCATTTGCTAGGGAAAAAACACACTCAAGTTCATTTTCAGAGAAACAGGTACACTAAAGAAAGGTAAAAGTAATCCATATCATACATATCTAAACAAGAGAGTGTATATTTTAATATACACATAACAGTATCAGAGTAATTACATGCGAAACTTTTCACCTCACAGATTCCTAGATAATAATGGAGCTGTTTTGCCAATGGAAAGAAAAACAGGTTTGCTCCTGCATCAGGCTTCAGTAACTGTCAAACCGGATATACTAGGACAACTAGAAAGAGTACAGTCATTGCAACAAGTTTCTTAAAAAAAAATCTTATAGGCAGAGCAAATGAGAGAAATGTAGCAAGACTGATTCACTGTTATCTGTACAAAACAAACCAGCCTAATCTGATCTTTCATAAGACCACCTCCTGACGCCCACCCAAACACAAACACATATCCCTTAGTCCCTAAAAGGAAAGAGTTGGCAACTGGCCCGGCCACTGCATATCCTGGTTGAAGGTGTCTGATTTACACAGGCCAGAGTTTCAGCAACGTTTCGTTGTCTATTAGAGGAAGTGAAGAGTGGATGGATGCAATCAACAGGTGGCATTTCACACCCAGGTGTGTTTGCTTTTTTTCTTTCTTGGTCTTAAACTCAATGAATTTTATTCACGAAAATTAAAGAGCAAAGGTAGGCAAGAGGCAGACAGACACCCCCCCCCCCTTTTCTCTGGCAGAGTCCAGCACAACTCAGTGAACACACAAGCCCTTTATGGATTTACTGCCTGTAAGAAAATCCACCGACGGCTCAACCCCTCGCTGGGGTGACCCCGCTCTAGCCCCTTCCACAGCACAGACCCGTCTCCGCGCCCCCTGAGGGATGCTGGGCACCACTACCCGCGTTGCCTGCACAGCGGCTGGAATCAGCGCGGGGAAACCGGATCAAAGAGCGCCCCCCCTCCCCTCGCCTCCGCGCTAGAGGTGCTCCCCGCCAGGCGGCTACATGCTCCGCCCTCCCCTCCTGCAGCTCCCGGCTCGGCTACCCTCGTCCTGCCCATCCCAGTATCCCCCCTCCCAACCGGGCAGGGTGGATGCTGCTGCCGCCCTACACCTGCCCCGCTCCCCGTGCCATGCCCCGGCCATGCAGCACCCTCCTCCCCCGGGGCCGTCCCCTCCTTGCCTGGGTCTTGTCAAACTGCTCCCGCTCCGCCTCCAGGCTGTGCCCGGGCCGGCGGCTCAGCACGCGGGCCGGCACGTTCTTGATGGTGTTCATGCTGCTGCTGGGCAGGGGAGGCCGCGGGGAGAAGGGGCGACTCGCCCCGCTAAAGGCTGAGGCGAGGGACGTTCTGCTCCTGCAGCCGCGGCGGCCTGACCCTCCGCCTCGCCACTGCTCGCATCCTGACGAGAACCCAGCCGGGGAGCGCGAGGGCGCCCCTAGCGGGCGGGCCGGGCCACTGCTAGGGGCAGCAGCGCCCACTCACAGGCGAGGGAATCCTCCCCGCCCAGCTCCCAGCCAGCCACTCACAGCCAGCAGCTGCGGCCGTCCCTCCCTCGCTCCTCAGGCACCAGCCTCCCCTGCTTTGCCCAGGCAGCGGCGGCTCCTCACCCGCACTCTCTCCTTCTACCCACGGCAGCCCGAGGCCCAGCCTTAGTCTAGATTCTAGAATGACAGAGGGGGTATGACAGGAAGCATCTCTCCCAACATCTCCCCAACGCAGGGTAGTGGAAGATCCTGAAAGGATACCAAGGGCAACAGGCTAAAGGGGGAAATCAGTGTCTGTTCACAAACTGGCACTGGTTGCATTTCATTACTTCTCTTTCCCCATGGGTAATACAGAGCATTAGGGAGACTACACTAACTATTCTGATTTCTTTGGAGTGAATTATGCAATGGAGGTCCAAATCCTGATCTACTTTAAATCAACTACAAACCTCCTTGACTTCAAGAGAAGCAGGATTTGGGTCAAAAAGTACGTTTCTAAACATTTAGCACTCCACCTTCAGCCACATTCACTCATGTCACGTTGTTATGAAAACATACCATAAGCATTAGTAGTCCAAGGCTGTCCTGGTCCATAGTACAGGCTGTTTATAGTAAAGCCAGTTTTGTCTCTATTTTGTGTAACTCAAAAATAGCTAAAGTGATTTTATAAATACAATAGAATCCTCTTACTTAGAGGATAGCGATGGACAGCTTACCAGACTGATTACACTGAGATCATTTTTAAGTCTGAAGGCTTTGACAAAATGTTGTAATGAATAAAAATATATGTGGTTCATTTCAACTTTGACACTTGTGCACAGAAGCCAGTCTACCACTGAATAGTATCTGAATCACTGCTGAACCGTTAATTGCAAATGCAGACAAGGACAAACAATGGAATGGTCATGTAAGATGTGGGTCACACCGAAAAAGCTTAAGAAGTCACTACTATTTGATTTCAAAAACTATCAAATTGTTTGGCTACTTTGTGCTTTCCCCTGTCTCTCTATACAGAAGGTATGACATCACTTTTATATGGTAATGTGTCATAGAACCTGTGTATTGGTAAAAGAAAAAACCTTTGCAGGCACATCTGTATAGATTTTGTTCTATAACTGGAATTTTTCATTCTTTTTGAAAAAGTTAAATACTGCTGCACTATTCATGAGGATGTCATTTAGAATTCTTTGATAGTGCATGCATCTATATAAATAATATTTATATTACTGTATCATATAGAGCATGCAATCAGTGATCAAGGCCCGACTGTGATCAGAAATGCACCAACATGTCATAAAAGAGTCACTCTGATAAAAGAGTTTGATTAAAGACAACATGCAACAAATATGTGAGGCAAACAAAAGGGTAATAGTGGGGGACTGGGAGAATGAGATACCCATAAACATTTTCATGTAGACTAGATGTACAATAATACAGCTTACCACTTTTCTTAACTGGCAGTGTTTCACAGGCAGCACAGCTGAAGTGAGGTGACGGATTTTTCTTATTCTTGTTTCACTAAACGTTCTTCATTATCTCTAATACATTGATTTTTTTCTGCAACAGACTAGTTAATTTAAGCTCTGAGCTATAATAGAAAAATTGCTGAGTGAATTAACTGATAATATATTATTACTGTACAACAATATTTATAGATAGAACAAAGTATTTGAATTGAAATGATCCTATACATGTTTTCTCATAAGATTAGTCACCAAAACTAAATGCATACAGAAAAAAATATTGGAAAACTATGAGCCGTTACGATTAAAGAATAGTGTAGTTGTGTTTTAAGATATTTGAATATAGACATCTAAATATCAGCCCTCTAGGAGTTGAGATACTTTATCTTCAGGGCTTTAGCAGCATTTGCCCTAATTAGCAGAGTTCCAATTTACCTGTTAAGGGAAATGGAAAGTATGAGAGACAATTATGTTAATTTTTCTATCTGTACTATGTAATTGTTAACTCTCTCCAGTTTTTCTATTTGATGAAGCTTTCCTGAATCAAGGGGTGTTTTTGTTTTAAAATAAAGCTTGTTTCTCTATAGAAAAACCACATTAATGGAAAATGTACAAATTAGTTTAAAGAGCTACAGAACCTCATTGCTATCTTCTTCTGTTTCTCAGACCTCTAATTAGAAAGGCCAAGTAGCTAGAAACACCTACACCCTAGCTGAAAGCAGTTAAATAAAAGTATAAATTTCCTTTAATAATAGTACGTTACCAAAGGTCCCTATTCTTAGATAGTTGATTTTGTTTGAATCTTCATAGAAAGTCTCAGAGCATGATCTACTTGTTTTGAAGGTGCGTTAATGCATGAATAAATTCACCTAAGTATTCCACCTCTCTTTCAGTTTGAGTTGCAATCTTCCAAATCATCTCATACTTAGAGAAAACCATATTTAGAACAAGGTTAAGATATAATGGTGTGTGTGAGTATGCCAGACATGAATTCAAATACAGCAGCACTAATGAAGCATGCATAATATGACCATGATACTAACTCTTAGCACTTGCCTATATACAGTTTTTGCACCTTATCTTTGCAGTTTTGGGTATGATAAGTGCATCCACAGCAGGAGGTTGCATGGATTTGATTTAAATAGTTTCTTTAAAAATACACCAATTTAGTTAAATTGGTGCAAAGACAGAGGTAGACCAGGCCTTAGTGCTAGCACCATGATCTTACCATGTATGCTTTCTACCCTTCTGTGCTCCAATCCTACACTTAACAGTAGTCCTTGAGAATATTAACTGCAGTGCTCATTAGCAGACAGGGAATTTGAGTCTCAGCTGCTTTAAAAATTACTTTGAAAGTTTGTTTTAAACTAGTTAGATTCATCTGAATCTCAGAGCAGGGATCCCTCCCTCCCACCAGTGTCATAGAGCAAGCCTAGGTTTATACATGATAGGAGCTGCGATGCTAGATTTGAGACCTAGTACATTTGTGATCAATAACTGGTTAAATGTCATAAAACTAAGATGTAAGGAAGAGATTAAGTAGTGAAAAAAAATGTATTTATTAGGTTGTATGGCCTTTTTTGTTTAAAACATTTTCAAATACAATAATGGATCATTTCTACTTTTCTCATAGGTCACAGATACACAAGGCATAGTTAAAATTTAAAAAGACTACACATTAAATCCATGTCATATACTGTTAAAAACATCCATATCAACTCATGATCTTATAAGAAGCTTGTGTTAGAATAAATAGCCCATGACTGGGGAGAGTTACTTTACCCATTTTATGGGTGAAGGATCTTGTAAATTTCAGCAATGAAGGAAGTATATCCTGGTTACTTCACTAATTTGCAACTTCTTATAATCATCATTCATATCTATATACATGGCAAAATGTCCAGAACTGAAACAAGTGACTAACAGGAGTGAACACTTTGCTGTTAAACACTGTAATACCAAATATTTATGCACAATAAAAATAGTTCTATATTTTTTTTAAAAAGTCACCTTTATAGAGTAAACAATTATGCATTTTATATTCTTACTTTAAAAAAAATAGCATTCAACCTGAGTACTGATCTAGAATTAGCATAATTCTAAGTTATTATTCACAAAATATAGAATACATTCCAGCAGTCACATCTTTTTGGCACTTGCAAAAGTTTCAAACACATTCATGAGAGGTACGGCCAAATGTTTAATAACTGTCCATTGTAGCTTATATGTGGTAATGATCTTCAGTTCTCAAAATGTATTTTAATTAATAAGGACATCATCTTTGTTCCTGCCAAATAGTAAGGATGTCATCTTTGTTTCTTCCAGAGAACATGCAAGGATCTGGTTAAAGGATGGGGAGAAACTCAGTTAAAACACATATTGAAAAGTGACTACTACTAGTACAGTACTACTACTAATAGTATAAATTGAAACTACAACTCTGATTTTTTTTTCTCCATGGTATAAGAAATAGAAATACCAGTAAAAGACATGAGACGTCAAAAGGGAAAAAAAGGTTTTTTTATAGAGTGAAGTGCATATGAGCAGTTTCCCTCAGGGGCATGACTGGAGGGTCCTTACATAAATTCTTCTCATTTCTGTGTAAACACCTAACAGGTCTGCAATTCTCATTGCACAAGGACTACTCTTTTTTGCCCTATGTAATCCCGAGACTCAGGATTTACAAGCAATGGTGCATGCCATAGCTACCAAGACCTTAACATTTTTCTCATTGCTTTCACCTGTTTTAGGGCTTTTAGACTCCCTCCAAATTATTCTCTTTTCTAGAGGAAAAATGACAGACTGATGAAGCCCAAGATGGCCAAAGCTTTGGCAATTTAATAGTAAATTAAGACAGAACACCTTCCAGCTGAGGATTTAAAAAATGTTAACATTAATTGATTATGATTCTAAATAAAAATGTACAAACATATATTAAAGTTATTTCTGGTCTGCTATAAACTTTGTAATGATTGTTTTGGATTCAGTTGTTATACTGATTTTTAAGGGAGTTTAAATAGGAACTATGCAACAGTCTACAGGAGTGTTTGTTAAGGATTTGCAGTGACTGACTGTGGACAAGTTCCTTTCTTCAATTCTCTCTTGGCTGAAGTAAACGAAATCATTCACATGATTAAAATTAAACAGGTTCTTCGTGCTTTGCTGGATCAGGCTCAGGCCTCTCAGCATTTTGCAGTGCATTGCCTCTGAGCATACTGCATCTGCACTCAGTGCCTGATTGGTTTCCAGATGCAAGTCAGGCTGTTGGTATTGATATATAAAGCCCATAAGGATTTAGATTATATATTATATCTTTGGCTGCATTTATATTGAGCTTTTTTTAATTTAACATTTTTTCTTTGTTACTAACTCTAGTTCATATCCCAGGCAGCATTTAACCAGGTCATCTCACCCTGCTCAAAATAGGTCACTCTAGACAACATGGTGCTTAAATTACCAGCTGCAAGTCCCTTGTCTACACTAGTATTCCAATTGGTGGTGCTGGGCTAGTGGTAGCAAACAGTGGGATTTTTTTTAAAAAAAAAACCCAAACACCACCACACACACTATCATAAATGATGCTTTAGAGTCAGCCTTATTTCCCTGAGGCTTGGGGTCAGCTCCATATGACCATCTAGATTCCCAGTTCTGGGAGCTGGGGACAGAGATTCCCTGACTTCAAAATTCACTCCCCATTTCTTTGGTCCAGTAGTGCCTCAGGCCTTCATTCTGTAGTCTATTGCATGTGGAAAGAATTGCTGTGCCCTCCCGGAGATCGACTAATTTCAGTGGGGCTCTGTGCAGCAGACCATCATCCACATGCAGAATCAGGGCTTCATTTGCAAGACCTAACTTCCCAGGGGTTTTTGGAGGGAGAAGTCTGAGGAGTTACTGGCTGCATTAGCTAACACTGGTTTGCGGCTGTGTGTCTCATGTATATGGGTTTTTATTGTAGATGCACTTACAGCTTTGTACTAGGCCAATCTTAAGTAAACAAACAAACAAAAAAAAACCCCCCCCCCACACATTACTGCTGCATTTGTAAACATTACAAAATAAAAAATTAGGCAGAAAAACACAAAGACTTACTCAAGATCATAAAGAAAACAGTGAAAGTTTTGTTTCACTTTCTTCCATAACCGGCAGTTGCACTTTGCAAAGAGTTTCTGTAAGTTCTGTTGTCTATAATATAAAACAAAAAAATTAAGTACAGACTTAAGAACTTCATAGTGGATTACAAAAATGAATGCAGCTGCAGAGTTCAAAAACTGGAGAAAAGTAAATTATGTGTTCTCCAACTCATCTCATTCTTTCCCACCTTTTTATTTTCACCCAAGAAGTAGGGATATTGCATATGCATTTATCTGCCCTAATTGAGCAACCTACCACTAAAATAGCACCTAATACAATACTATTTTGTCAAAAGTCTTTCATACAAAAACAATACAGCTATGATGTAAAAGTAAAATTGTAGCAGGAGCATGAAATTAATAGCTAGCGATAGGCTAGGGAGTCAAATAATTTTCAGATGAGATTTAAAATGTGATGAGTACATAAGGCAAATAGGTAGAGGAAAGTTTAATTTATACCTACAATAATCTCAATCATTATAATTCATCTACAACTGTCCCCACAGCTGATAGCAGAAAACAAGAGATAACATAGCCCAGCAGGGACAAACGTACACCTGCCAAAGGCTTATGTTGGATCCTTTAAAATCATGCCTTAAATGGCATAAAGCCCAATTAAAAACCAGCATGAGTGAACTCCAATTCAAGACAGATTAGTTGGCCAGTGTAGATTAGGATAAACCCTGTTAATATGGTTTTTAAAAACTATTTTGAAACTAGATCAAAGTTTTAATCTTCAGGTTTGAAGACAGCTTATACTACAAGTTTAATATGTCAATATTCTGTGTACAGAATCTTCCTAATAGGACACATTGATAAGATCTACATCTGCGATAACTGCATACAGATTATTTTCATGCACTTCCATTGCAACTTAATACATTACCTTTAATCTTGAAATGAAAGAACTAAAGAAATTAACTTGTTAAAAAAAAATGAGTATTTATGCTGATTTACTCCTGTACCAGAACAGATCATATATACCACACATTAATCTCTGATATCATCCTCCTCCCCACAAATGGTACCAAGCATAAGGTAAGAATGAACATAATTCTGATCTTAACCCTCATCTGCTGTTCTGCCACAACTTGCTCCAAAACAATTTCTTCTTTCCCTATGTTTAGGCACACAAGCCAAATTCTGTCCTGATCATATGAAGGCAGATGGGTGCAAGATTGAGCCAAATCTGGCTCAGACACTATCATAAATATCCAATAATTTTCCCATCAGTAAAGTGTTAAGAGTGCACCATCTATGCCATAGTACGAGCCAAACAAAAGGAAAAGAATGTTCACAGTAACATTTCCCAACATTCTAAATCTAGCCATATGAAACTGATAAATACCATATTAACACTGCTGCTGTTGGGACTGCAGCAAGGGCTAACGTGGAGCAGTGTGCTAAGCTCCAGATCAGCAACCATCTGTCGCGACTCGGCCAGCAAACGTTGGAGTTTACTTGTTGGTGAACAGGAGTCCTAGAAGAAACAGAAATTGAACCAAAGTTATTAAAATGATCATTTTAAAACAAGTTCACCGATTGTAAACGTGAAGAATTATCACTCAGCATTATTTAAAGAAAACAAATAAAAACCCTTTAACTTTGAAATTCGTTGTCCCATACAATGCCATTCCAGAGTCTGTAATTGTTACAAACTTAAATGCTAATATTCTGTACAGGGTACCAAGTTTTATATACCTATGCATATACACATACACACACCATTACTGTTAAAGACAGGTGCCAATGAGGAGACAAAAGCTAGTGTTTCAAATAAATGAAGAGGCAGCACATTTCTTACTAGCTTCAATAAAGCAACTTGTCCTGGCAGCTGCTGAAAGGAGAGACAGCTGGTGGTAACTGAAAATGCGATCCTCCCCCATTTCTATACTTCTAAACAAACAGCATATCTCCAGGCTTAGAGAGGCATGCTTAATTCTTAGGCCTAGATCCTAATCCTACACCTATTAGGTCTTCAGTTAGCCTAAATGACACCTCACAAGGTGCTGTGCTGGGTTATTGCTCATTTTCTCATACAAGAGGGTTCCCACAGACCCAAATGATACTGAAACCGAATGGTAGAGTGATGCCTAATATGTAAAGAATGTGAATTTGGGGATATACCGTATCAGAGAGGGACCAAGAGACAATTCATATCTGCCCCAATAGTTTTAATGACTGATTTGAAGTCTCCCATGTAGGAATGGTGAACTAACCGCTTGCTCGTAGGATCGGTCTTGAGTTGCAATCCTTATCAAAGGCACAGAACAAAACCCACAAAAGGTGCAAACAGAAATCTATTCAACATTTCCTTCAATCTATAAATAAATCCAATCTGCACAACCAAAAAGGAAACAAACAGTCTGTTAAGACTTGGAATCAAGACAGTGCAAAAGCAGATTATAACCACCCAACAGCAATATTGTAATGAGCAAGAAGAAGAATATGAACAGAGAGATGGGAAGGAAGGAAGAAATTTCTCGTCAGCAAGCAGAACAACGGAACAACCTCTGCACATCAACCCCTAATAGTAGCACCCAGGCAATCTCAGATCTGATTTACTGTGATTGACTAATGGTGACTAGTGCTTTGCCAGAATGCTTGCTATTACTTGGTCCCCCGAGGCAAAGGGGAGACCCACTAGCTTTTTCCCACTATGCTGGCACCATCAATAAGGCCAGCATCATTTGCAACCTAAATACTGCAACATCATGTTAACTCATGGTGGGAAACTGGAAATATTTTAAAATATTTTTAAAAGGCACAGACATGACAAGCAAGTGAAACTTTTAAAGTGATTCCAGTGTTCATAATCTATAACTCTGTGTAAATTTTATA